>OX637643.1:9102478-9454186 GCA_951802225.1 Euspilapteryx auroguttella | reverse complement strand
GATAATAAATCTTTTTATTTTTGTTTGGTTTCAGTTTTAGATTACGTACGTATAATATATACCTACGTAGGTAAAATTGACAATGGCATGGTTGTAATAAAGAAATAGCATTAATTTATGTGACTTTATTTAAATTTATTAATTTCATTGTATTTTAAAATTGTTTTTTGAGTGTTTTCTTTAGTATATTAATCGCGACCATGTGGTCAGACGACCTAATAAATACCGCAGGAGTGCACCGAATGATGGTCGAACAAGACCGGTCACCGTGGCGACCGTTGGGGGAGGCCCCGTCCAGCAGTGGACGCCTCCGAGCAGATATGATAAATCGTGACTTGTGAAATAAAATAAACCATACGACCTTGTACTATGTTCCTAGTAACAGCGCCGGCTGCAGTAATGCGGCGGCGGCGGATGGCCTGATGGTCACGTAGTGCGCGCGCTGCGGCGCGGCGGCGGCGGCGGCCGGTCCGGGGCGCGCGCGCCGGCTCATGATCCCGCCCGCTCGCTGGCGCAAGCTCGCTAGGCTGCGCTCGCGCGTCCGGCGCGCGCTGCAGCCGCGGCGCCGGCGGCCTGCGGGCTGGAGAGCCCGCCGGCGGCGTAGTAACTACTAAATTATCTGTGACGTTAAAAACGAACTAGGTTTCTTTTGAGGTGCTATTACTTTAGTGTCAGTTTTACCACCGAATTTGCACAGACTAGCGTCTTGTGTATAGCTTCATCAACTATGAAGGTCCTTTACCTTGCTTGGCAGGTACTTATAATTTTTTGGCTTATTTAAAAGCAAAAACGTAAATTTCCATCGCTTTTTGTCATGATTTGCATGATAAGGCACTGTCGATTTGTTATAGCTTGGCTTCGATGCCTCTGTCAATATAAGAATTATAATACCAGGATGTCTTCAAAATAAAGAGGAATCTGTATACGGATACACGTGGAGCTCCATTTTTTGTTGGCAATTAAAACTGCGGGTAGTTTTTTTTTTTTTTTTTTACTAAATTACTTTGATATTTTGCTGAATTTTGTGATGACGTAATAAAACTTATTACAGACCTTGCTCCGGTCGTATTAGAGTTCTGCGTCTAATATATAGGTACAGTGTTTTCTTACCTTAGGAACCGCTGTGCTTATCCTGAACGCCCTCGGGCGTGTCTTAATTGTTTCACAACAATTTCGTAGTTCGAAGCTGGAGCCGAGGCTGCAGCGGAGGCAAGGTGGCCGCGGGGGCGGCGTTAGGTGGATCCCTGTCTGGGGATTCGGGCTGAAAAGCCGAGCCAGTACCGATACTTCTTCGGTGCTGAGACCCAGTTGTAAAACTGGGCGGAGGTTTAGGCTGTATCTAATTCTAACCTTATTTACGGCACTGATCTAAATGCTATCGTTAAAGATTGGTAAGTAAAGATTTCATATTTTATTATTATTAATAACGGCATGTGGCGAAGATGTCCTAACGACATTTCTGATACATGAATCACACACGGATGAACCCGTTCATCGGTAAGGAGCAAGTCATTCGGGTAAGAAGGTTTGTGTCGAAAAATCTTAACCACCATTTCCGGTTACAAAACTTTCACGTTAGGTGAAGTTATTTTGCGGATAGGTCTATCGACTTTCCTGAACGTGAAAATAATTTATGTACAGCGGATAAGTCCCAACGACTTTCCTGAGCGTAAAAATAATTTATATACAGCGGATAAGTCCCAACGACTTTCCTGAGCGTAAAAATAATTTATATACAGCGGATAAGTCCCAACGACTTTCCTGAGCGTAAAAATAATTTAAGTACAGCGGATAGGTCCCAACGACTTTCCTGAGCTAGCGGATAAGTCCGAAAGACCGTCCTGGGCGTACAATTGATTTTTGGTACTGCGGATAACTCTACGTCAGGACGGACGTACAATTACTTTAGTAGGTACAGCGGATAAGCCCGAACGACTGTCCTGAGCGTACAAAATAATAATTTCAAAAACATAGTTTTTAAATAGGTATATGCAGGAAGGATTACCTTGGATCCGCAGAGCTGGCCTATAGCAAAAGCTGGAGTTTCTTCAAAAGTTTATCACTATGTATTAACGTTATTTTAAACTTACACGTTTTGCACGTTACTGATTCACTTAAATCTTTAGAACGTCGTTTAGAAATTTTCCGAAAATATAATTTAATTTAATTTTGTGAAAATAAAAGAGTGAACCGAGTGGCTCGAGCACTAAAATGCGACTGAGGCTCTGCGCGGGACGTGGTCGCCGGGGAACGGGAGAGTTATAAATTACCTTCAAAAAAAAAAAAAAAAAAGTTCTCAAATATAGTGCAGAAGTGGCGAGACCTAAGGCGGTACTACATGTGTTAACCTACTTAATATTTAATGTATGTACTAATCTCGAGGACGAAGCGCGAAGTATAACTAAGTATACTAAAGCGCACTACCCATAAAAAATTAGAGCAGTAAACTTTTAATAAAATGTTGCTCATCAGAATGTATTGTTAAATTAATTAAGCGTGATACAGTTCAGCACAAAAGAGTGGAAATAAAATAATTGCAAACACTGTATGGTTTTGTAAATCCGACAAATTTCAATACAGTGTTGCCACTTTTTATTTTCTACTCTTTTGTGCCAATATGTATAGTGTTGCTGAAGATTTGATGTATTGTTATAGAGACGAGCTGTGCAAGCCGGCGGCGTCGCTGTACGTGCACAACCTGTCGTGCACGCTGGAGGCGGCCGTGCGCGCCACCAACGCGCAGTTCGAGCCGCCGCACGTGCTCGCGAGGCTGCACGTCAACCTCTACCCCAACTGTGAGTTGCTATACCACCACGAACACTTGCCGTCTGATGGCGGCACAGAATACCGCCTTGGTATACCGCCTCTACATCACCTCCTATGGGTGTCGTAAAAGGCGACTAAGGGATATTCGAAGGACGGGCAGCTTCGTTGAAATACTTAAAGAGCCATACCGCGATCGCAAGCCCAGCTTTCAAGCGTTGAGATTTCGGCAGTCTCTCTCCCCAAGGTTTGACCTAGTAGCAATCTGAATGGGACCTCTATGTCCAGCAGCAGTGGACGTCTTACGTGATTAAGTCTCAATAAAAAATCTGGGAACACTGACTGATGGGTTTGTTTGTTATTTTGAAAAATCTTAATCTTACTATAATTGATCTATCGTCAAACCTTACAAAGATTTTATATTATTGACTAGAGGCTGCCCCGCGGTTTTTCCCGCGCAGATTTCTCATAAACACAAAATTCCCGTTTTTTCCCGTTCCCGTGGGAATTTCGGGAAATCCCTTCTTAGTGCTCATCTACACTCCCCAAGGAACCCATGTGCCAATTTTCAGCTTTCTACGCCCAGTAGTTTCGGCTCTGCGTTGTCTGTCAGTCAGTCAGTCAGTAACGGAAGAGTTTTATATATATTGACTAGAGGCTGCCCCGCGGTTTATCCCGCGCAGATTTCTCATAAACACAAAAATCCCGTTTTTTTCCGTTCCCGTGGGAATTTCGGGAAATCCCTTCTTAGTGCTCACCTACACTCCCTAAGGAACCTACATGCAAAATTTCAGCCCGCTACGCCCAGTAGTTTCGGCTCTGCGTTGTCTGTCAGTCAGTCAGTCAGTCAGTCAGTCAGTCAGTCAGTCAGTAACGGAAGAGTTTTATATACAGGGTGTTTCTGACAAGGGGGTAATAAATGAAAGGGCAGGTATATAGCGTATAATTAAGTCGTTTTGCGGTGGACAAAAAATTGTAAGTATTTTATTTTATTTGTTATGAATTTTTTACGCTTGTCAATCTTTCCCTTCACTAGGACCAGGAGCAAGAAAAACAGCTGATTTTGAACTTGGTTGTCCTAAGCAGTGCTAAAACGGCAATGACCCCATTAATCACTCCTAGTCTATTCGGCCATCTCATTGGTGCATTAGAGCAGTGCTATAAGTTCAGCAACCCCGCTATCGCTATGATTGGTTAAGACTTTTGAATAAATTAAAATTTGCCACGCCTCCTAATTCTCAGATAATTGGTTCCGTATGTATTAATTTTTTCAAGGTTTATGTTGTACCATAGCAATCAACTCATTTTCTTTTTAAAATTTACTTTTACGTATGCTTTAAGTTGACTGGTAAGGTTGACGTGCAGCCTACTTTAACATGTTTGTAAAAAATTCAACAACCCAATAAGTTATGTACAACATAACGGAGCTTTCAATTTCTATGGAAAAAAGGTTTCAAACAATTTCAGTAAGGAATACGAATTGAATAATTTCAAAAAAAAACTTAATTGGTTCCTTAGAATTTATTTTTATCTAGGGTTAATTTATTTTATTTTTTCATTTAACCATTCGCCTAATTGTACATACAAATACTTAACGTTTGTACTAGGAATGCATAAACAAGAGGGTTCGCAATTCAGGGTTCAAAACTTTACGAAAGGAACGCTAAATGAGCGAGACAGTAAACGAAAAATTTTCACTCAAATTATTAACACATTCACCGCGGCTATGGTGGTCACCGGTGAGTACCACTAAACTTTCCTCAATTCGCGGTTGAGATTAATTTTACCGCCCCGAGTGACCGTAGTTACTATCCGTCGAATTTCCCTGTTAAGGCGGTAAGTCACGGTATGGCGCGAAATTCAAATTTTTTCGCGTTTTTTAATTATTCTGGCGAAAGTATCAATTTTGAATAAAGTTTAAATGAATTCGCGTATGTAAAAAAACATCTCCCACATTATAATACAACGTTTTTGGAAGACAGACCTACTGATTTTGTGTCTAAGGCCATAAATTTATTTTTGTCCTTTATGTCCTTAGACACAAAATCAGTAGGTCTGTCTTCAAAATACGTTGTATTACAATGCGGGAGATGGTTTTTTACATACGCAAATTTAATAAAACTTTATTAAAAATTAATACTTTCGCCATAATAAATACCTTAACAACCTGTTGACATTGACGGCAGCAGCTCCTCGGCCTTCGATTTTATTAAAACTTGCCAATCTCTGTTTGTCTAAGGTTTATTTGTATTTTATTCTCTATGAAATAAGCTACAAACCCCAGCCAATATTTTAAGCTGGTATTTGAATTTCAATAATTTTAATACATTACTTTGATAGGTTATTTACGTACCGTCTTATTCATAAAGATACAGTAATTTTAAGTAGCGTTACTAGAGCTCTACTTCTCTGGTTTGTTGTATGGTAAATACGTGACATCCAGTCTAAATTGACATACGTCAAATAACTAAAATGCTCTTTAACTTTTTATGAATAAGAGGGGTAGTGTATTGTTATTTTTACGGTCAGCTAATTAATAATACTAATTCAATAAATTAAGCCAATATTTTAAGCTGGTATTTGAATTTGAATAATTTTAATACATTACTTTGATAGGTTATTTACGTGGTGAATTGTTATTTTTACGGTCAGCTAACTAATAATACTAATTTAATAAATTAAGGTAAAATAATTAATCATGAGAAACAAAGTTTTGCCTTTTTTAAGCCAAAACAATAACTATCTATTGACCAAGGTACATACATTTTGGCGTTTGCTTGCCTTATTTTTCGATATTTTTTAATATTCATAAGAGAAAATAGCTCATTCCTAAGTACTAAACCGAAATAAAATAACGCTTGTTAGTGTTAAAATAATAACTTGCGGTATAATTGTCAGTGAGTTGTAATAACAGTATTATTACTGTAATTACAACTCACTGTTCAATTTTGTAATTGTTACACGTACCGAGCGGAGAGCCGCGGCGCTCGGCGCCGCACAGTGGGCTGAATTTGGAAAGTAGGGACTTAAGGATTTTTATTGATGTATTATTTTTCTCCGTACCAAAACGATGATTTTTTGTTATGGCACCGTTTTTGTAATGTTAATAGATTTTGAGTTACAGCTTCGTAAAATTTGAAATTTTAATAGATTTTTTTTCCGTTTTTTTTCTTCGTAAAATGCTTAAATGCGTTCAGTAAAGGCCTGTTTTACATAAATTTGTATGAGAAATTACAAAAATGCATATTTTAATTAGTATAAGACTTAAACTCCTAAAGTTATTGATTTATTGACCATCATTTTAGTGTTTTAAAGTGTCCTTTATTCCGCACTACCCAAGAGGTTAAGGACCAAGTGCGTTTTTTGAAGTGGTGTCCCCAGGAGCTAAACTAGTAGCATTAATCAATATGAGTATTCTCTTTATCGGCTTCTTCAGTTTCAATGTATGGAAATATGACCAGAGCTTGTGCATCTTTAGACAGCAATTTATGTTGCCTAGTCAGTTTTGGTCTTTTTGTGGAAATGAAAGGGTCAGATGTGACCAAAAAATTGTGTATAATATCCTCATTTGTTGCTTTTCTACAAAACTTTCTAGAATGTTGCTCTCAGTACTTTCGAAAATCCTTATTTCGCGATTCTGCTGCTTCTTCAGAAAGTTTTCCCACAGAAATATTACCGAAATTGGCAATGATATCTGCTCCGTGGACTAAAATCTTGTGGACACTTGAAGGCATGTAGTACCATTTGTATAATTGAATATATAATGATATGGTCTCGTCAGTAAAATCTTTGAACTTTTCTGTATTAATACTCATTCCTGATGAAATCGTCTCTAGTATCACGGAAAACTTTCGTATTAAATTTTCGTCTACTCCCGTAATAGACGCAGTAGTAGCAACGTCTGAAAAGAATCTTCGGGCTATATTGCCATCATTTGTTGTTCCGTGCCCTTGTTTAACTATATCTACAAGTAAGCCACATCTGTTTTTAAATTCTTCCTGTATTGCCTGTTTTCTATTTTGTAATTTTGCTTTATTATCACCTTTGGCAATGCATGATTTAAATTCAAGTCTATAGGCAATGTGCAGTATACACTCCATGAACCGTATCCAGGCATGTAAGGAAGATATGCCGAATTTGTAAATGTCAGCATTTTGTATTTTTTGTGAAACTAAAGTCAAATCGTCACTTCCCTTGGAGCCTGATTTTATACATTTTTTATTAAGATTGTAACAATAAGTTCTACAAAATGATTTCAAGGAATTATTTTGTTTGTCACTTAAATGTTTGTTTAAATTTGCACAAATACTGACTGTTTTTAATGCTACCACCCTGCTTCACTTTAACAAATATGTCGAGATTGGTTTTTAAGCACTCCATTTTAAAATAAAAACGCGTTGCGAGGCGTCTGTTAATTGCAAGAACAAGTAACAAACTGATCAAATAACTAGCACAATTGCAGGTAGAAAAGGGGTACAATCTCAATTTGCTTCCCTGTGATTGGCTAATTAAAAAAATTCTCCGAACTTTCGACCCTCAATTCCAGGAAAAGATTAACTAGCGGGCGATGTTATTGCACCATATTTATATTTTATTGCAACAACTTATACGCTCCAAAATAAAATAACATATTATTCATGTGATTCTCTGACTATCTTAAGTACTATAAGGTACTTTATTATATCTCGGAGATACAGGGATGACTTGGTTCGAAACATTGTATAAGCGTGACTTCGAGGTTAAAAAAGACGCACTTCCGAAAGTTTCCGAGCAAACAAATTTTGTTCAGGCATTCAAGATAGCAAGCATTTAATAGTAATATAAAAAATATTTGGACATAATGGGAGCTTTTTTGTTAATTAGATTTTTTATGTTATTCTCCATACAAAAAAATCTTCAATCGACGATATTCACTAAAATATTGGTTTTACAAAAAAGGCCTCATACAATAAAAGTCTTATAATTATTAGTTTAATGCAAAACGCAGTTAATATTTCCAAAATATTGTGATGAAAAATATCGGTCCCTAAGTCCATACTTTCCAACTTCAGCCCACTGTGCGCCGCGCGCCCTGCCACGCGTCGAACGTGTTAAATACCAGGGTGCCATAACTAAAAGCTTTTTTATTTTAGTTTTCACCAAACTGTCGTCGCGCGTGGTTGTGTTGTTGCTGTGTAGACGTATTGTTTTCTCTTGCGATTTAAAGTGCTAAAGATGGCTGACTACCACCAATGCGGAATTTTACGAGATGATGATGTGCGTAGGACGTTGTGACGGAAATCTCGCAGCAGCCCGTCGCCTGTATCGGGCCCGGTTTGTTGAGGGTAGGGAAAGAGTTCGCGACCTACCATCGCTTGGTACCTTTAGGAGATTGTCCCTCAACTTATATCGCCACGGTACACGGCCATGCAAGAAAGGATCGAGGTGGCATTCAGGACTGTGACAGACACCTCTCATGTTGCGCAGTGTCATGAACTCCACGTTACGCCGTACGAGACTTTGCATCCAGCATGGTGGACGACACTTCGAACCCTTTTTGTAAAAAGTTTCCTTAACAAATTGATTAATAAATGAAGTGTAATTATGAAATTCAATCATGAAATAAACCCTAGATACTTTTTGACGATCGGTGATTTGGTTGTTGTGCATGGAATTTACATCGGATGCGAGCCGCGTCGTACACAACGAGATTTCGTAAGTAACTAAAATACAACATATTTCGTGAAGTTATCGTATGATGATAGGAAAATAAATCAGCCATTCTGTAATTATTATTTCATGCGGCATCTTTTTGCGGCACTTCTTTCAAAAGCGGCTACTTTAAACAACTCTTTAAAATTTGCCGCGAGACCGTCTCGCGGTGTTTGTTTGAAAACGTCCCGTCCCGCGCGCCCGCCCGCCTCACCGCGGCACCGGGCGCCGCCGCCCCCGCCTCGGCCGCAGCGCCGAGCGCCGAGCCCCGAGCGCGAGTCGTGCGCGCGCGACCTTCGCGCGACCGACACAATGTCAAAGCTTGATTTTGGTAGGTACTTGACTTGACAACTAGGACGGCGTAACAGATTAGTCGATGGTCTCGTGCACCCAAACTGTAATACCAAACAACAAGAGCTATTTTAATGTACTAATTACGATTATTATTTAACGTTAGCTCTGGAACCACATCTTTTGTTAGCCGGCTTAAAAAAAAACTTTAACCGTACAACGTTGCTGGGGGTCAAGTTTATTAAATAAATTCGATCGACTTGTTATTGGCATCGACTCGTAATTGTCATGTTAGCGACTTCGTAAACCATTTCTGTTTTATTTGGACGTGTAACAACGAGGTCGCTTACAATGCAATTACAAGTAGATCGAATTTAGTGGAGAATTACCCCCCTTGTGCTTAATACACCCTATTATCTTTGAGTGCCTAAGGTAGCTAATGAATTCATAAAAACTACTAAAATATCAGCCTTCATTCGCGTTCTTTGGGGGGAGGCCGATGTCCAGCAGTGGATGTCTTTCGGCTAAAATGATGATGATGTCAAAAATATCAGTTGTTTTGTAAAGAGCAGTGGTTTTATCATGATTTGCTTCGTTAAAAAAATAGGTTACTTACCTGGAAGTATGGAAGAAATTACATAAGGCGGTAACTCTCGATATGGCGCGAAATTCAAATTTTTTCGCGTTTTTTAATTATTCTGGCGAATGTATTCATTTTTAATAAAGCCTTAAAACGTAAACCTTAACAAAAAGGTTTGCCAATGCTGGGTGCATTAAATTTCTTGGTTATCGGTGTTTTAACATTTTTAATATTTGAAGCATTACGTAAGCGCCTGCCGCTTCGTCTACCAGGAGCTCATGAAAAAAAAGATCATCTTTGTTTTGACGAGTGTTGGGCGAGACCACGCCCCCCGTAAGGTCAACATCGGGTTCAAGTCGTAGTCAGAGGTTGTTCACCGTACCAGACGCTCAGCTGGTGGCTTCTGCTAGTGCTTGCAAAATTTAAAATAATTTTTAGTTTTGTATGAAAGTACAAACATTTCAACGCTTGAGTTTTCAAGTATTTTAACCAGCAGGATTACTTAATTATACGCTAACTAACATCCCCTTAAATTTGTTACCGCCATGTCAGAAACACCCTGTATATTGATTATTAGATTATCAAGAACTATAAAAGCTGCCTATAATAACTCAAATTTAAAAATAAAAAAAACCCCCGACCCAGTCAGACCCCTCATTAACTTAACTAGAACTGAAGCTAATCATCTTAAAAAGATCATGGTTACCTTACCATATACTTTCAATATCATTGAAGTAAAACGGGACCAAATTTCAAATCGATAGGACATATGGAAGGTAGTTAGATCCCCTCGTCCACTATTACAGAGCTGATCATCTTCAAACGGAAGATCAAGTCATGGTTACCTTACCATATACTTTCAATATCATCAAAGTAACACTGTACCAAATTTTAAATCGATAGGACAAATGGAAGGTAGTTAGATCCCCACATCCACTATTTAAGAGCTGACCATCTTCAAACGGCAGATCAGGTCATGGTTACCTTACCATATACTTTTAATTTCATTAAAGTAACACTGTACCAAATTTTAAATCGATAGGACCAATGGAAGGTAGTTAGATCCTCTCATCCATTATTCAAGAGCTGATCATCTTCAAACGGCTGATCAGGTCATGGTTACTTTACCTTATACTTTCAATATCGTAGATGTAACATGGTACTAAATTTCAAATCGATCGGACATATGGAAGTTAAGTAGTTAGATCTCCTCATCACCTAGAAAAGTGCTGATGATCTTCAAACCGCAGATCAGATCTTCATCAGACATGGCTAAGAACACTCGGCCTGAAATTATCTATGATTCCAAAAAAAACTAAACGAAAATCGGTTCAGCCGTTTGGGCTCTACGATGCCACAGACAGATACACAGACATACATACAGACAGATACACACGTTAAAATTATAACACCCCCCTCTGAATTTTCGTTCAGGGGTTAAAAAAAGGTTTGCGGTCAAGCTTATGTCGCTTTTACAGCGCTGATTTTCAGTCAATGCCAGCAAGTGACCTACAAACGTTCTACGAGTGCCCTACACGCAAAGCACTGAAATAACATAATCATTTACTACATATATCTATATATATATAATCCAAATACCACTGATCTACTCACTCACTCACTCACTCATCATCGCCCAGCCGAAACCGCTGAAGATAGAAAGATGAAATTTGGACAGTAGCTTCCTTATGTGACGTAGGCAACCACTAAGACGGGATTTTGGGATAACTTAACCGGGGCGCCGTATACAGGGTGTAACCGGGGCGCCGTATACAGGATGTAACAGTTTTTTTTGAAACTCCTAAACTACTGGGTTTAGAATGTTGAAATTTAGACTGTGGATTCCTTTTATATCACCAACATCATAAATGATTTAGTTTATTGACCCTGAGGTCTTATACAGGTGAAATATGTTTTTTGCTAAAATCTAAACTAATGACACTAGGGACTTGAAATTTTCAAAATAAGCTCCTTATAATTTTACAACATCAAATATGATATCAAAACTGCGTTTATTAGTCCTGAAAGCCTTGATAAAGGGTGTTAAAGTTTGTATGAAAAACCGAAACCGCTCATTATTTTTCTTAGAAATTGAAGTGGTCGATGTTTCTAGATTTTTGGGGCCGCTACTTACGAAAAAACGGGATGCCGTATACAGGGTGTAACGTCTGGATTTTTAAAGTTGAAATTTACACTGTAGATTCTCTTTGATTCGAAATGGGTGATGTTTCTAGATTCTTAGGGGCGCTAAATACGAAAAACAAACGGGACGCCGTAGACAGGGTGTAACGTCTGGATTTAGAAAGTTGAAATTTACACTGTAGATTATCTTTGATTCGAAATGGGTGATGTTTCTAGATTTTTGGGGGCGCTAATTACGAAAAACAAACAGTACGCCGTATACAGGATGTAACAGTGTGTATGAAACTCCTAAACGTCTGGATTCAGACTTTGAAATTACACTGTACATTATCTTTGCATTAAAAACATCATAAGTAGTTTTTTTTTTGCCCCTGAGTTCTTAAGTTCTTATACAGGGTAAAACAAGTTTATCGCTAAAATCTAAACAATTGACACTAGAAACTTGAAATTTTCAAAATAAGTTCCTGTTAATATTAAAACATCAAATTGGTATCATAACTGCTTTTATAGTTACTGGAATCCTTGATACAGGATGTTAAAGTTTCTATGAAGACCGAAACCGCTCATTATTTTTCTTACACATGGAAATGGGTGAAGATTCTTTTTACATCACCAACATCATAAATGGTTTATTTTTTTATATTTTGCCCCCGAGTTTATATACAGGGTGAAACAAATTTATACTAAAATCTAAACTAATGACACTAGAGACTTGAAATTTTCAAAATAAGCTTCTTATAATACTCAAACATCAAATATGATATCAAAACTGCGTTTATTAGTCCTGAAAGACTTGATACAGGATGTTTATGTTTGTATGAAAAACCGAAACCGCTCATTTTTCTTAGAAATCGAAATGGGTGATGTTTCTAGATTGTTGGGGGCGCTAATTACGAAAAACAAACGGGACGCCGTATACAGGTGTAACAGTGTGTATGAAACTTCTTAACGTTGAAATTGAAATTTACACTGTAGATTCTCTTTGCATTAAAAACATTATACAAAGTACAAGTAGTTTTTTTTATTTTTTGCCCCTGAGTTCTTAAGTTCATATACAGGGTAAAACAAGTTTATCGCTAAAATCTAAACTATTGACACTAGAAACTTTAATTTTCAAAAAACGCTCCTATTAATATTAAAACATCAAATATGGTATCATAACTGCTTTTATAGTTACTGTAGTCCTTGATAAAGGGGCGTCCTCTTAGTTTTTGCGAACGCTGATATGGGCCTTAACAGTTTGTATGAAAAAAGAAATGGTTGTTGAAGTATACTGGATAAGAGTCGCGCAAGACCAATATACATACAGCATGAACGTCTATCGGTAGCGAGCGACGATGATGATGAAAGTAAACGGAGTATACCAGGTAGATGAACTGGATTTTTTTTTATCGTCAGAGTTATGCATATAGGCTAAGGTTAGTTTGTTTATTCAGAAATACGGATATTATAGCTTGCAGCCCAAACAGCTAAAGATGTTTGTATTGTAAAAGGAAACTGCTTGATATTGATTTCTTTAGGGGTTTGAATTAGAAATTAGAAATGATTTCCTGATAGTTCTGAGTATAACTACAGATTAGAGAGTATACTTAACACAACAAATGAACAAGTAATTTACATCTAATTACACTAGAGACTTGAAATTTTTAAAATAAGGTCCTTTTTATATAACAACATGAAATATGTTATCAAAACTGCATTAATTAGACCTGTAAGCCATGATACAGGGTGTTAAAGTTTGTATGAAAAACCGAAACCGCTCCTTCTTTTGCTTAAAAATTGAAATGGGTGATGTTTCTAGGTTATAAGGGTTGCTAATTACACAAAAAACATCGTTTTTGAAATCCAAGATGGCGGAAATAAATTTGTATTAAAAATCGATACGGGTGGCGTTTCTAGGTTTTTGGGGGCGAAATCATTTGTGGGTGTGCTGATTCTGGGTGCCTACGTCTCACAAAGACGGGATATGGGGATAACTTCACTGAGCCGACGTATACAGGATGTAACAGTTTGTATCAGACTCTAAACTGCTGCGATTAGAAAGTTGAAATTTTCGCTGAAGATTCTCTTTACATTACAAACTCATAAATGGTTTTATTTTTTTAATATTTTGCCCTTTAGTTAAGGGTAAAACAGGGTTTTTTGCTAAAGTAATGACACTATCTTAAAATTTTCAAAATAAGCTCCTCATAATACTTAAACATCAAATATGATATTATAACTGCGTTTATTAGTCTTGCGAGTCCTTGATACAACATGTATGGCGAACATTAGGTTTCCTTATAAAGTAATATGGTAGGTGTTTTCAAAGTTTTTACGGTTGCTGATACAGAGTGTAACAGTTTGTATAAAAAAAGTGATGTTAGTAAACTGGATAAGGGTCGCGCAAGAAAGGTAATTATGGCAACCTGTAGGGGAGGCAAATTTACAGCAATGAACGACAATAAGTTGGGACGACGATGATGATGAATCTAAGTAGACTTAATTAGGGTACAATAGAACTGGAATTTTAGCGTAGCCTCAGAGCTTAGCCTCAAGGATGAAGCATATAGGTTAGTTTGTTTATACAATACAGGGTGTCATTAATGAAGGATATCCTGAAGTGGAAAAGGGAACAAAGAGTATTTAAGTTTTCAGCCCAAACATCTCAAGATAGAAACGTAAGGAATATAAGTCTAGCAAAGAAATGAATTCGTGAAGATACTACGGGAACTGGAAAAACCAAATTTTACTGTTGTAAAGGCAAACTGCTTTTTTATGATTTCTTTAGGGCTTTGGTGCGATTACAAATGATTTCCCTATATTTCTGAGAAACAAATCAACCAGTTATTTACTTTTATTATAAAAAGCGCTTGCGAAGCTGCGGGCGGAAAGCTAGTTTATTATAAAAAAGCGCTTGCGAAGATGCGGGCAAAAGCTATTCAATATTCAATATTCAATATATTCAAAACAGGTCTTTACATAAAATCAGATCTTAGTTAAAAAATAGTCACACTGTAATCGGCCTCAAAGGGCATGCAAAAAAATTTGATACTTTATCTTACATAAAAAATAAATTCTTACAAAATTATGGCATGCAACTCATGCAAATTATACATTATTTACAAATTTCTATCAAATTGAAAATAATATTATACATTATAATGTCAAAATTCTAAGTAAAATGTCAAATAAATAATTAAAACTTATCATTCAAATATTCCTTGGTACTGTAATACGATTTACCTAATAAGAATGACCTAAGTTTTATTTTAAATTTGTGAATAATTTCAATGTCTTTTATTTCTTTTGGAAGTCTATTGTATATTTTAGGGACCATACCCAGTACACTCTTTGAGAATAAAGCTGTTTTTCGAGTATCTGCCTTTAAAAATGTTTTCTCCGTTCACTTTAGTACATACATATAATTTAAATACATATACTTATAGTTATACCTACCATAATGGATGATAAATATATATTACAAACTAGAGGCTGCCCCGCGGGTTTTCCCGCGCAGATTTCTCATCAACACAAAATTCCCGTTTTTTCCCGTTCCCGTGGGAATTTCGGGAAATCCCTTCTTAGTGCTCACCTACATTCCCCAAGGAACCCACGTGCCAATTTTTAAGCTTTCTACGCCCAGTAGTTTAGGCTCTGCGTTGTCTGTCAGTCAGTCAGTCAGTCAGTCAGTCAGTAACGGAAGAGTTTTATATATATTGATAATACTTTGATGCGATACGGGTTGTCACGTTTTTGGTCAGCGTGTTCAATATGATATGATGAATGTAAGTTAAAGCCTGAAGCTTGTGGATGTGTACCAGGCGACGGCCGCGGCGGGTCGGACAGCGGCTGGGACGTGTTCGCGCTGCAGTACCGCGTGGACGGGCCGCTGGGCACGCTGTTCCCCGCCTCGTGCGCCGCGCGCTACCGGGCGCTCTTCACGCAGCTGTGGCGCGTCAAGCGCACCGAGCACACTCTGCATGACGCCTGGCGGCAGCACGTCATACTCAACAAGCAACTCAAGCATATGCCTGGTTAATTATTATATGGTTTTTTATTGGGATTATGAATAAAATGCATATGGTAAAAGTGCACTACGTAAGTTGAAAAATGCAGTTTTTCTAGTTTTCTTGTTAAAAATACTTGTACTATGGTAATGATATGTAATGCATGCAGCGCCGCGGAATCTATACTTAAGGAACATGTTGACATCGCCCCGCCTCCACTCACGTTTCGCCATGTTGGACCGCAATGCATTATTAAGATATTTAAGGAACTCAATTTAAAAAAGACAGAAGACTTATGGGGGATATCAATTAAAGTACTTCAACCTGTTATAACACTAATAGCGCCTCATCTAGCATTAATCTTTATCTCTTGTATCGAAAAAGGCATTTTTCCAAATTTATTGAAGTACAGCAAAATCATTCCTATTTTTAAATCTGGAAATACCGAAAACCCCACTGATTATAGACCAATCGCGGTTCTTCCAGCCTTAAGTAAAATATTTGAAAAACTTATTCTTGCACAATTAGCGTCTCACTTCTCAGTCAATAACTTCCTACACAAAAATAAATTTGGTTTTAGGAAAGGGCGGTCTACCTTAGACGCAGGTCACAAACTCATCAGCGATGGAGCCTGGGAGGATTCTCACGATGCTATTGGGGTTTTCTGTGACCTCTCGAAGGCTTTTGACTGCGTTGATCATGAGACTTTGCTACTTAAATTACAGCACTATGGCGTAATTGATAAATCACTTGATCTACTTGCCTCTTATCTTACTGATCGCGACCAACGAGTGGACGTGGGTGGTGCGGTGTCTGCAGGTTGTCCTATCAAGATTGGTGTACCTCAGGGATCGATATTGGGGCCTTTCCTGTTCCTAGTCTACATAAATGATCTCCCTTACATGTTAGATAAACTTACAGATGTTGTCCTCTTTGCGGACGACACCTCTTTAACATTTAAAGTTAAACGAGGTGACTCCCTCAACTTAGATATAAACAAAACATTAGTGGAGATTTCTCAATGGTTTACTTCTAATAATTTACTTTTGAACGCAAAGAAAACTAATTGCATTAAGTTTTCCTTGCCAAATGTGACTGCTTATGATACAGACATACATTTGGACAATAACAAGCTTAATCTGGTAAATCAAACTGTATTCCTTGGTATCACTCTAGATTCGAAACTTCAGTGGGGCCCCCATATCTCAAATCTTGCGGCAAGGCTCAGTTCGGCTGCGTACGCAATCTGGAAAATCAGAAAATTAACTGATGTGTCTACCGCGAGACTTGTGTATTTCAGTTACTTTCATAGCTTAATGACCTATGGCTTGCTTCTATGGGGAAGAGCTGCAGATATTAACGTCATTTTTATACTACAAAAACGCGCAATTAGAAACATTTATCAGCTTAAAGCTCGCGAGTCCCTCAGACAAAAATTCAAAGAAATTGATATTTTGACGCTTCCGTCCCAGTACGTCTTTGAAATTATTATGTATACTCGTAAAAACTTACATATGTTTGATAAAAAATGTGATAAAATTAAAGACCTTAGAACGCGTAGCAAAAACAAACTAAGTATTCCACAGAACAGACTAAAACGGACAAACAAATGCTTTATAGGAAACGAAGTAAGATTTTATAACAAGATCCCAGAAGAGATTTTGATCCTGAATGATAATGAGTTTAAAACTCGTATCAAAAAAGGTTTGATTAATAAAGCTCATTACAATGTTGATGATTATGAAAACGACAAAGACGCATGGATGTAGTCTAGCCCTGCACGATATTTTCATTATTTCATGTATGTACTTTAAATCTTATTAATTTATGTTCTTTGTATTGTAAATTAAATTGTAATGTCACATAAGAACAAAAAAAAAGAGAGAGATAAATAAAATTGTAAAGTAGAGTTTGTTACCCCTTTACTTCTCTACGCTGTAAAATCATTGCGAAAGGGAGTAGAATCATTTGACAGAGGAGGGCTCGTTTGGGGGCGTCTCCAGGCGACCATTGTCGTAAGGCAAGGCAAACATTTGTTTGCCTGAGCCAATTAGTGGGCACCCTGAACTACCTCGCCTCTATCAGTATAGGGAATACCTACTGATTTCGATTAAGTGTTTGTAAAATCGATGTTACGAGGCAACATCGATGTTTCGATGTTTGATATAACGCAATATCGATGGTAAAACATCGATGTTTTGTCTCGATGGTAAAACATCGATGATCATCAAGCATCCCTACATCTAACATCAGTCATATAATGTAACAGAGGTATGGGGCGTGATGCGTCGCGTGTCCTGCTTCCGTGCGGAGGCGCTGCGCGTGGTGTCGATGGTGCAGGAGGCGGGCGCCACGGGCTCGGAGGCGGCGTGGCGCGCGCTGCTGGCCGCCGCCGCCGCGCGCCACCACCTGGACGCGCTGCTGGCGCTGCACCGCGCCGCGCTTGACCGCCACGCCGTAGACGCCATGATACATCACTCCACGCAGGTGACATGTCATGTAACAGAGGGCTCGCAGGCGGCGTGGCGCGCGCTGCTGGCCGCCGCCGCCGCCGCCGCGCGCCACCACCTGGACGCGCTGGCGCTGCACCGCGCCGCGCTTGACCGCCACGCCGTAGACGCCATGATACATCACTCCACGCAGGTGACATGTCATGTAACAGAGGGCTCGCAGGCGGCGTGGCGCGCGCCGCGCTCGACCGCCACGCCTTAGACGCCACAACAATACATCACTCCACGCAGGTGACTGACGAGACTAAATATAAAAACCGTCAAGAAAGTACCGGAAATAGATCTATAAATCATAAAATTTTAGGTATTTATCAAAATAAATTTTATTACCTTCAAAGTATGCTCCATCAGCAACGATATACATGTCATACGCTAAAGAATTATTCAATCATCGCCAAAAATGCTTTTTTTGGAATGGAGATGAGGTCTCGCCGCATTTTTGCATTAACAATTTAAAACAACGTCACTCTTTTCTAGAGGTAGCTATTTGAAGCGGCTGGTTGTTGAACAATGTATTTGTATGTGTATAGGAGCTGCAGTCATACCTGGGAAACGTGCTGAACGAGACGCTGGCGCTGTGCAGCTTCGAGACGGCGCTGCAGGCGGGCGTGCTGGGCGAGCTGCAGCGCCGCGCCGCGCTCGAGCAGCTCAAGACTGAGCGACTCGCGAGAGGTACCCTACTACCAACTGACTGCAGCTGCGAGGCGGCGCTGCAGGCGGGCGTGCTGGGCGAGCTGCAGCGCCGCGCCGCGCTCGAGCAGCTCAAGACTGAGCGACTCGCGAGAGGTACCCTACTACCAACTGACTGCAGCTTCGAGGCGACGCGCTCAAAAATGTATTGGTCATAATCGATACACGGCTTTAGAAACGAAACGTCATTGTCGGCTCCTGCTGGGTTACCAACTTGTAGGTATTTTAATTTTTTTTTCAGCGCGCTCAAACAGACGACGCCGCCGCCGCACCGTCACCGCGCCGTCACACTGTTTACCACACGCCGCCACCGCGCCGCCGCCGCCGCACCGCCGCGCAATCAATGCAAATTTTATCGTTCCACTGTACTATTGTTAGTTATACATTGCGAGTTCTGAACATCGCACGTGACGGCTGCGCGGCGGCAGCTTCGTCTGTTTGAGGGGTCTACCAACGTTAACGTTTTACATTCATTGTAAAGAGTTTATTTATTACATTTCTCCAGGTGAATATGCGTTCACGGCGGCAGACGAGGCTCAAGATAAGGAGAAGAGAAAGATATTCCTCCAGTTCCTCGCCAATCAGAAGGCAGATCTCAACGTATGGGCGCGGACTTACAGGTCAGGAAACTTGGAAATACAAATGATACAAATAAATTTAAAATTATGTACATATTTAACTTAACACACATTGCAGTGGCGCGTATAACAACCAAAATACGCTCCTACGACTATAAGATTGTTAAGACATGAAGAATTCGGTAGCAGAGTTCACGGGCACTCGCAGCAGGCGTTCTAATTCTAGATTTATAGTATTTTTATTGAAAAGTGAATAGTTTCTAAGGCTTAATTTACATTGCAGTTTCGAGCATCGCCATTTCTTATTATTAACCCCCGAACGAAAAATTCAGAGAGGGGTGTTATAATTTTAACGTGTGTATCTGTCTGTCTGTCTGTGTATCTGTCTGTGGCATCGTAGAGCCCAAATGGCTGAACCAATTTTCGTTTAGTTTTTTTTGTATCTATACAGTGTGTCCGGGGAAGTTATAACATAATTTTAAGGGTGTATTCTATGATCAATTTCATCGATGAAAACACCCCATATGGGGGGTCGCAGCCTCACCCCCCCCTCAGTATGACGTTTTTAATTTTTTTTTTTGCAAAAATCGACCCCGCCTACTTTTAAATTCACAGTTAAAGGTCTAAGGCTCACAGAACCTTCATTAAGGTCTTGATCGAAGGCTAAGTAGTTAGGCTACCTAAGTTACTAACAAAATAACCAAGTATTGCTTTTACTTTTTTTTTTAAAGATGATAAACCAAAAAAAAAAATTTTTTTTTGTGCATTTTTTACGGTTTTTCAAAGTTTCCACAAAAAAATGCAGATACTTTTTTTTTATTTTTTGTGTTTTATTGTTAGCTTTTGAGTTGTTCTCCAAATTGGTATTAGATTTATTTCTCTACGTCTATTACTTCAGAAATTATTAACTACCAAAAAGACCCTTCGCTTTTACCTTTTAATTTAAGATTTCAGTTGAACCCACTTATATTAAAAAATAAAGTCAATATTTAATTCTTTTGTTAGGTATTTTGGTAGCCTACCTACTAAGCCTTCGTACAAGACCTAAATTAAGAGTCCTTTTACGCGAACAGTGGCGCCACTCTTGAAAAAAAAATATTTTCTAAAGTAAGGCTTTTTTTCAGAAAAAAGTGCTCCCTTGTGCATAAAATCTTGGTCCCTAGTATTTTTTTTAAGTATTTAGAATAATATCTAGGTTTAGGATGTTTATGGATTACTGTTTTTTGCTAAAAGTAGCAACTTTTAGGAACAAACAGTAATACATGAAACAGTATAAACCTAAAGTGGCCACTTTTAGCAACAAACAGTAAAAAATGAATATTCTAAACGTAGATATTATTTTAAATACTAAAAAAATACTAGGGACCAAGATTTTATGCACAAGGGAGCACTTATTTCTGAAAAAAAGGCCTTACTTTAGAAATTTTTTTTTTTTCAAGAGTGGCGCCACTGTTCGCTTAAAAGGACTCTTAATTTAGGTCTTGTACGAAGGCTAAGTAGGTAGGCTACCTAAATAACTAGCAAAATAATTAAATATTGACTTTATTTTTTAATAAAAGTGGGTTAAACTGAAATCTTAAATTAAAAGGTAAAAGCGAAGGGTCTTTTTGGTAGTTGATAATTTCTGAAGTAATAGACCTAGAGAAATAAATCTAATACCAATTTGGAGAACAACTCAAAAGCTAACAATAAAACACAAAAAATAAAAAAAAGTATCTGCATTTTTTTGTGGAAACTTTGAAAAACCGTAAAAAATGCACAAAAAAAAATTTTTTTTTTTGGTTTATCATCTTTAAAAAAAAAAGTAAAAGCAATACTTGGTTATTTTGTTAGTAACTTAGGTAGCCTAACTACTTAGCCTTCGATCAAGACCTTAATGAAGGTTCTGTGAGCCTTAGACCTTTAACTGTGAATTTAAAAGTAGGCGGGGTCGATTTTTGCAAAAAAAAAATTAAAAACGTCATACTGAGGGGGGGGTGAGGCTGCGACCCCCCATATGGGGTGTTTTCATCGATGAAATTGATCATAGAATACACCCTTAAAATTATGTTATAACTTCCCCGGACACACTGTATATATAAAATCCAAATACCACTGATCTACTCACTCACTCACTCACTCATCATCGCCCAGCCGAAACCGCTGAAGATAGAAAGATGAAATTTGGACAGTAGCTTCCTTATGTGACGTAGGCACCCACTAAGACGGGATTTTGGGATAACTTAACCGGTACGCCGTATACAGGGTGTAACAGTGTGCATGAAACTCCTAAACGTTTGGATTCAGAATGTTGAAATTTACACTGTACATTCTCTTTGTATTAAAAACATCATAAGTAGGTGTTTTTTGCCCCTGAGTTCTTAAGTTCTTATACAGGGTAAAACAAGTTTATCGCTAAAATGTAAACTATTGACACTAGAAACTTGAAATTCTCAAAATAATTTCCTGTAAATATTGAAACATGAAATATGGTATCATAACTGCTATGATAGTTACTGGAGTCCTTGATACAGGATGTTTAAGTTTGTATGAAAAACCGAAACCGGTCATTATTTTTCTTACAAATCGAAATGGGTGAAGATTCTTTTTGCATCACCAACATCATAAATGGTTTATTTTTTTGTCCCTGAGTTTATACTCAGGGTGAAACAAGTTTTTTACTTAAATCTAAACTAATGACACTAGAGACTTGAAAACTGCGTTTATTAGTCCTAAAAGCCTTGATACAGGGTGTTAAGTTTGTATGAAAAACGGAAATCGCTCATTATTTTTCTTAGAAATTGAAATGGTCGATGTTTCTAGATTTTTGGGGGCGCTAATAACGAAAAAAACGGGACGCCGTATACAGGGTGTAACGTTTGGATTTAGAAAGTTGAAATTTACACTGTAGATTCTCTTTTATTTGAAATGGGTGATGTTTCTAGATTGTTGGGGGCGCTAATTACGAAAAAAAACGGGACGCCGTATACAAGGTGTAACAGTGTGTAGGAAACTCTTAAACGTCTGGATTCAGAAAGTTGAAATTTACACTGTAGATTCTCTTTGCATTAAAAACATCATATACTTAAGTAGTTTTTTAATTTTTTCCCCTGAGTTCTTAAGTTCTTATACAGGGTGTTCAAGAGTGAGTTAGGTATTTTAGGTTTATTTTTCTTCGTATAGACCCAGGGTACTACATGTTACTAATAATGGTTGTAAGTTTTGTGGGGGTACAGGGCATACATTAGCCTTATGTAAAGAATTTCATATGGAAACGGTAGAAAATCGGCGCACATTTGTGCAAGGAAATGGTGTGTGTTTTAATTGTCTGGGTTCAAACCACTCTGCCAAGTATTGCCGGAATTCAGATGCTTGTAGGGTGTGTTCAAGACGCCACCATTCCCTACTACATCCAAAAGGTGCTCCCGGGAAATATTCAGCTGGTAGTTCAGGAACACAGGATTTCACATCAGGGGTAGAAGAAGTAGGCGTGGGAGATGGACCAAATACGGCGGTAAATAATGGGGATTCAACAAATGTAGTCGCATGTTTGTCGACAGGAGGGGGGAGTCGGGAAGTATTATTAGCCACAGCTCTAGTAGCAGCTGAGTCGAAAACAGGCGACTACCGGGTTTTGAGATCATTGTTGGATCAAGGTGCACAAGCATCCTTAATAACGGAATCAACGGTTCGAAAGTTAGGTTTGAAGCGGATCCCAATTCAGGGTAATATTTCGGGAATCGGAGAACAAAAGGGAATGACCTCAAAGTCAATGGTGAGATTTAAAATTAAGTCTTTGTCAAATCCACTATTTAGTATGGAAATTGAGGCATTCGTGTTGCAATCAATAACGACCTTCTTACCAATAAGGAAAGTCCTTATAGATGACTGGGAGGAGCTACATACTTTGAGTCTTGCAGACCCAGAGTATCACACGCCTAACGAGATAGATATCCTGTTAGGTGGGGAGGTCTACAGCCAGGTAATACAAGAGGGGGTTAAATGGGGACCATCGGGGTCACCCGTTGCCCAAAACACCACTTTAGGGTGGATCTTGTCTGGTTCTGTGGAGCAAGCGACTTCTAGTTGTCCAGTGGTGATGCACGCGACACTGCGAACAGAGAATTTATTAGGGAACTTAAAGGGAATGGATTCGGATACCAAAAATAATGAGATAAAAACAGAAGAAGCGCGACTATGTGAAGAGGAAACATTTACCACTACCACCAAAAGAGAGGATGGTAGTAACATAGTCAAGTTTCCGGTTAGTAATAGGAGACTAAAGGGCAGAACAAGAGATATAGTAGAAAGTAGATTGAGAAGGTTAGAGAACAAGCTAAATAAAAACATTGCAACTGGAAAGAAGATATTAAAGCATTTTTATAGGGATAACCTAATTTAAGGGTTTTAGATAGAAGTAAAAAAAAAAAAAGAAGAAAACTTATCAACTAGAGTTTGCCGAGATGGGTGAACAAGAAGGAACTAAATGCACTGATCGAGCTGCACGGGTTCGGCGACGCTTCGGAAAATAGCGTACGCAGGTGTTTTGATCAGGACCGTGGGAGCAAAAGGATCAGTTTCCGTTCATTCGTCTCCGCTAAACTTAATGTTGGGTTGAGTTATGAGAAGCGGTCATGGTGGCAAAGCTATTTGCAGTTTCAAAATTAGAAGAATAGTAAAGTAAAGGTTAAAGTTGATATGGCTACTTGGCAGGGTGATTGAAAAACACACTGGAAACGTTAATGTAACTAGAGTCAATAGTGTAAAATGTAAAAGGGGTTAAATTACGAGAAGTTAAGTTTTTTGAAAATATGTTTTTGAAGCTTAGGTAGTTAGTTATTTGAAAACATTGGTTTATGGTGGGCGGTGAATTATTATTGTTTTTTAATTAATTGGATTTATGTTATTTTTATAGTGTTTTGTTGAAATTTAGGGTTATACTTTTAAGTCGATGGGTTAGTTAATGCATTAGTATTAAAACTAATGCCTTGGTGGGCGGTATGTTCAAGAGTGAGTTAGGTATTTTAGGTTTTTGTAATTTGTCACCAGATAGCGCTATCACGGCCTATATCGCGCTAGCGTTGTATTGCGGTTAATACATATAAGCTTGAAGTGTTTTATATTTTGTTGTCCATTTCCAATGGGTAGTATTCGCCTATAATAAATAGTGTGTGAAGAAATCCAGTTGTTTCCTTGGCTGAGGAGTGGACCCGGGAGACCCTTGTTCACAGGGTAAAACAAGTTTATCGCTAAAATCTAAACTATTGACACTAGAAACTTGAACTTTGAAAATAAGCTCCTATTAATATTAAAACATCAAATATGGTATCATACATAACTGCTTTTATAGCTGGAGTCCTTGATACAAAGTTTTGAGGAAAAACCGAAACCGCTTATTATTTTTCTTACAAATCCAAATGGGTGATGTTAATAGGTTTTTGAAATCGTATTACAAAAAAAAGACATCATCATTTTAATTTATAAACGCAAAATGTAAATCGAAATGTGTGGAGTTTTTTAAGGATATTGGGGGTTCTGATTACGAAAAAGTTAGAAATTTTAAAATCCAACATGGTGGACATAAAGTCTATCTATTATCTATATATATAAAACTCAAAGGTGACTGACTGACTGACTGACTGACTGACTGACTGACTGACTGACATAGTGATCTATCAACGCACAGCCCAAACCACTCGACGGATCGGGCTGAAATTTGGCATGCAGGTAGATGTTATGACGTAGGCATCCGCTAAGAAAGGATTTCCCAAAATTCCCTCAGGAACGGGAATTACGGGATTGTTTAGTTAGTATGAAAAATCTACATTATTGAGTGTATCGACGTGAAATTTAGTGTATAGGTTCCTTAGTAAATGTAGGAATGTTGAAAGAAAGTACTTTACAAAATTCCCACGGGAACGGGAATAACGGGACTTTTTTGTGGTAATGAAATATCGACTTTCTTGAGTGTATTGACGTGAAATTTGTGTACAGGTTCCTCAGTTGATGAAAGTGTGTTGAAAGAAAGGAATTAACTAAATTCCCATGGGAACGGGGATACTGGACTAATTATTTTGTATGAAAAATTGATTTTCTTGAGTATGTCAACGTGGAATTTGGTCTACAAGTGTCTCTGTGGTAGTAGTAGTAGTTGGAAGAAAGAAATATACTAATTTCCCACGGGAACGTAAAACGGGACTCTGGAGTTAGTATGAAAACAATGTATATTTCTTTATTTTGACGTAAAAATAGGAAAATGGGTTCTTCAGTGGGTGTATTAGATTTAGAGTCATATTAAGAAAAGATTCACCAAAATTCACATGGTAACGGAACATTCCCAAAAACATAAAGCGCCTAAAAAAATGACTCGCGTAGGTACATAATCCAACTACCGAGCTAATATTTTACCGAACCAGCTTATATGCTTAAATGTTAGAAATATGAGTTTCAGTGTCTGAATGGTGGAGTGTAGAAAGTAATTTCTGGAGTTGCCACGGGAACTGAAATAAACAAAATATTACTACTGTAAATCTATCTTCTATATATATAATCCAAATACCACTGATCTACTCACTCACTCACTCACTCATCATCGCCCAGCCGAAACCGCTGAAGATAGAAAGATGAAATTTGGACAGTAGCTTCCTTATGTGACGTAGGCACCCACTAAGACGGGATTTTGGGATTACTTAACCGGGACGCCGTATACAGGGTGTAACAGTTTGTATGAAACTCCTAAACTATCGGGTTTAGAATGTTGAAATTTAGACTGTGGATTCCTTTTATATCACCAACATCATAAATGATTTAGTTTATTTTTTATTTTGACCCTGAGGTCTTATACAGGGTGAAATATGTTTTTTTGCTAAAATCTAAACTAATGACACTAGGGACTTGAAATTTTCAAAATAAGCTCCTTATAATTTTACAACATCAAATATGATATCAAAACTGCGTTTATTAGTCCTGAAAGCCTTGATACAGGGTGTTAAAGTTTGTATGAGAAACCGAAACCGCTCATTATTTTGCTTAGAAATTGAAGTGGTCGATGTTTCTACATTGTTGGGGGCGCTAATTACGAAAAAAACGGGATGCCGTATACAGGGTGTAACGTCTGGATTTTTAAAGTTGAAATTTACACTGTAGATTCTCTTTGATTCGAAATGGGTGATGTTTCTAGATTCTTAGGGGCGCTAAATACGAAAAACAAACGGGACGCCGTAAACAGGGTGTAACGTCTGGATTTAGAAAGTTGAAATTTACACTGTAGATTCTCTTTGAGTCGAAATGGGTGATGTTTCTAGATTTTTGGGGGCGCTAATTACGAAAAACAAACGGGACGCCGTATACAGGCTGTAACAGTGTGTATGAAACTCCTAAACGTCTGGATTCAGACTGTTGAAATTTACACTGTACATTATCTTTGCATTAAAAACATCATAAGTAGTTTTTTTTTGCCCCTGAGTTCTTAAGTTCTTATACAGGGTAAAACAAGTTTATCGCTAAAATCTAAACTATTGACACTAGAAACTTGAAAATTTCAAAATAAGTTCCTGTTAATATTAAAACATCAAATTGGTATCTTAACTGCTTTTATAGTTACTGGAATCCTTGATACAGGATGTTAAAGTTTCTATGAAGACCGAAACCGCTCATTATTTTTCTTACACATGGAAATGGGTGAAGATTCTTTTTAACCGACGAAAAAACAAAAAGGAGGAGGTTCTCAATTCGTCGCGTATATATATATTTTTTTTTATGGATGATCACGCATAACTTTTTACTGTGTGGACCGATTTTGATAATTCTTTTTTTAATCGACAGGGTATACCTTGAAGTTGGTCCCATAAAAATTTTGAAATAAAATTCCAACCCTAAGGGTGGAAAAATAGGGGTGACGTTATTGTTCACTCACAGATTGTATTGCCGTGTTGTGATTTACATGAAAACTGCTAGGTATAATTATGAGTATTTTTTATATGAATCTTAATAATCATAATCTCAGCCGATAGACGTCCACTGCTGGACATAGGCCTCCCTCACAAATCGCCTCACCGACCGGTCGTGATCAAAACTCATCCTGTAAGTCCCTCAACCTTCACCAGGTTGTGTGGCCACCTTGTGGAGTGCGACCACCCTGTGAAGGAAGGGTGATTAGCTGGGGTCAAAAAAAAACTGAAAAGAAAAAAATAAAAACTTTTTATCAAAAAATTAAACCGCCGAAAAAACTGAAAATCATTAAATAATAGGGAAATATTTTCTATTAGGCCTTAATTTACTCACTTCTGAAAGTAATTTTGGATTACCAAGAAATTTTGAGTCGGTGCCACAGAATCAACGAATACAGATCACTAAATTACCTGAAATTCAAAGAAATAACCGAAAAACGTATGCCGCTGCGCATCGCGCTTTACATAGATAATGAATTTGCTTGTGTGGTGTGGCGCCGACTTAAAATTTCTTGGTAATCCAAAATTACTTTAAGAAGTGAGTAAATTAAGGCCTAATAGAAAATATTTCCCTATTATTTAATGCTTTTCAGTTTTTTCGGCGGTTTAATTTTTTGATAAAAAGTTTTTATTGCATCACCAACATCATAAATGGTTTAATTTTTTATATTTTGCCCCCGAGTTTATATACAGGGTGAAACAAATTTATACTAAAATCTAAACTAATGACACTAGAGACTTGAAATTTTCAAAATAAGCTTCTTATAATACTCAAACATCAAATATGATATCAAAACTGCGTTTATTAGTCCTGAAAGACTTGATACAGGATGTTTATGTTTGTATGAAAAACCGAAACTGCTCATTTTTCTTAGAAATCGAAATGGGTGATGTTTCTAGATTGTTGGGGGCGCTAATTACGAAAAACAAACGGGACGCCGTATACAGGTGTAACAGTGTGTATGAAACTTCATAACGTCTGGATTCAGAAAGTTGAAATTTACACTGTAGATTCTCTTTGCATTAAAAACATTATACAAAGTACAAGTAGTTTTTTTTATTTTTTGCCCCTGAGTTCTTAAGTTCATATACAGGGTAAAACAAGTTTATCGCTAAAATCTAAACTATTGACACTAGAAACTTGAATTTTCAAAAAACGCTCCTATTAATATTTAAACATCAAATATGGTATCATAACTGCTTTTATAGTTACTGTAGTCCTTGATAAAGGGGCGTCCTCTTAGTTTTTGCGAACGCTGATATGGGCCTTAACAGTTTGTATGAAAAAAGAAATGGTTGTTGAAGTATACTGGATAAGAGTCGCGCAAGACCAATATACATACAGCATGAACGTCTATCGGTAGCGAGCGACGATGATGATGAAAGTAAACGGAGTATACCAGGTAGATGAACTGGATTTTTTTTTATCGTCAGAGTTATGCTTAAAGGCTAAGGTTAGTTTGTTTATTCAGAAATACGGATATTATAGCTTGCAGCCCAAACAGCTAAAGATGTTTGTATTGTAAAAGGAAACCTTGATATTGATTTCTTTAGGGGTTTGAATTAGAAATTAGAAATGATTTCCTGATAGTTCTGAGTATAACTCTGTGCCTCCTGTGCTAAATGATACAAGTCGAGTTGTATCTTTTTTGCGTTTTTTCCTGATCTTTAATCGAAAAAAAATTGCGGATTTTTTGATCTAACTCACGTTTCCCTATCTCTTTTAGTTTCGGAGATAAATTTGCGCTAAGTGATACAACTCGTTCATGGTTTTGTGTTATATGTTTTAAATCTAGTTGTATCACTTGAACTTACCAAGAAGTTAGTATTTTTTTGGTGATAAATAATTCATCTCGACATGTATTAAAATGTACAAATTTTCTTATCTGATATTTTTTGTGTTATTAGATTTAACTTGAGATACATCAAAAAACACCAACCTAATTCGAATCTTGGCATGATACAACTCGACTTACACCACGTTTTAAAAAAAAGTTTACCTTTTTCGTCGGTGCTAAATGATACTTGTCAATTTGTATCGTTTAATCTTTACAAAAAACTGAATCTAACTCTAACGGGATTCCGAGCTAAACGATACAAGTTCTAACAAAACTAATTCTGCCAAGGGGTGAAGAAAGAAGAGAATGTCTGCGTGGAGCGATCAGTGTTGGGCGGTGTGACGTTCGAACGTAGTGACTGTGTTTTTTGATCGACCATTGATAGCCATTAATGTACAGTGTTGGTCTAGTCTAGGACGACGGTAACAGATTGTGGTCTATGGTCTCGTGCGCCCGAGACTGTAATATACCAAAGAACAAGTGCTATTTTTCAATACAGAAAAAACGGAAGTGTCCTAGACCGTCACTGTACCTAAATAAAAATATTTGACTTATTTTTATTTTGTTGTTTTGAATTTTATCATTAATCGTAAAGAGTAGTCGTCCGTATAATAAAGTCAAACAATCTTGGAAAAAGTCTTATGTGCATCCCAAAGACCTATTTTAAGGGAGAAGAAAATGATTTTCTGCAGTAGCTTCCCTATATTCATGTAAATGCACATGAGTTCTACCGGAGTCATTCATGTACAAGTGATGATCAAGATACTGCGCCCAAAGATGACATTTCCGAAGAGTAAACAGATCTTTTTTGAGCTGTATAATATTATTATGTATTATTAATTTATTTTTTGATAAGGGGTGGGAAATTACTAGCGCTTTTTACGTCGCTCGGGGAATCACTGGAGTATGTGGGGGTTGCACCCTCAAAAACCAAGCTGTGGCACAGTTTTGGCGTTTGTGGGAAGCACCCCTGAAATCATTGAAGATACAGACACCGGTCTGTTGTCTTTCCCACGCCTAGCTGCTATTTATTTTTGTTATCGGGGAGAGCATGTTGTTTCCTATTCAGCTAGCCTCTGGAGCTGCAGCGGCAAAGTGTCACAAGCTGTGCCGCTGCCCAGCTCGGGGCCGAATGATGAGTGTGTCGAGCCCAGTCAATTCAAACTCTCGACCCCGTTGACCCTTTTAGCCTCACCCTGTCGCCTCGTACGACAGGAAGCAACATACCGTAAGCCTATTCTTAAACCGGATCTACAGGATTTTGTGGCGGCACTATGGCCCGCCGCTACGGCCACCGCAACTACTTTCCGGCAACAACACCAAGCCTCTTTGTTGCCGACCATGGGTGTCGGTGACCATCGGCCTCTGGGTGGCCCAGGCTGGGCACTCAAGCAGAGTGGGCTACGCCGTATCCTCGAAACAGTTTGAGCAGTGGTGACATCGTGCGGATTTTTTTTTGCGTTTTTTCCACAGGTACCGAACAAAGACGCCATCTCCCATCAGCACCTGTGTGAGCCTAAAGCTCAAAGCTCCGTGCCGCTGATGCAGCCACTGCTCCAAGATAAGAAGTATTGCTCCAACGTCCTGTGCCCCGCACTCTGGTTTGCAAGCCGGTGCCGGAGTGCCCACTCCTCGACCACCTCGTTGGCAACCTCGTCCCACCGCGATAAAACTCCGAATGATTGGGCCAGTGGCTCCTCGCCAGCGCGTCCTAATAACATACTAATAAACACCATCAGCCGCTGCGGAGCTTGAAGCAATCCAGTGGTCTGACACATCAGAGCGTCAGCGCATATCGGGGCACCATATATAGCCAATACCCCACTTGCTAAGACTGAATAAATTTGATTTTTAGGATTGCTAATAGATGGATTTTTCTCCTTTGTTTTATTTTTATATCTTAGTTGTATTATTTATCTCGACTGTTCGTTACGTTGACACTTTGGTATAAATCAACATGTATCAAATACCACAATTGTAGACTAAACGTGACAAGTTTTTGAAATGATACAAATAAAAAAAAACAAAGCTGTGAGAGTAAAATCTCAATATACTGATAAGAAAATATTTAATAATAATTCATTTTACACATTATTGTGATTGAGTAATTATTTCCGATTTTAAAATAAGAAGTACCTTTTAGTGTATTATTTTTCACGAATAGTTTTTTTTTGTGTTAAATGATATAACTGAAGATATCTCATTTAACACATTAAAATAGGAAACCAGTGAAACTGCAGAATGATACAAGTGAAATGTTTTCCTGATTTTCTGAAATTCCTGAAATAATATCCAAAAACCTCTAATGCATAATCAAAGACAATTTTTTTCTTCATAATCCTTATGTGTTGGATTTCGATTATCACAATGTACGATAGGTTCAGCGTACACGTAGATCAGGGATGGGGCTGGCTGGATAAGCAAGATGAACAACCAAATGCGATATTTGTAGCTTCTTTTATTTTTCTTTTACATGACCTTTTAATTTAGTTTTAATTTTAGAAATATGCGAAATATAGGTAAGCGCGCGATCACGAAAAATTGCAAGTAATAATGCGTCCCAAGCTCCATTTTAGCGGAGGTAAGTTGTCATCCTTTATTAATACAAGCGTGTCTTTATTCAAGTCATCTTTGTTGTCCTTCCATTTCGTTCTCTCCTGGAGTTCAGATATGTACTCTTTCGACCACCTGGACCAGAAATGCTGTCGGATCTGTTCAACTCTTTCGTAGCGAGTCAGTCTGTTTGCAGGAACATCGTGTATAGCAGCTGTCGACGGTGCAGTAAGTGGACGGCCTATGAGGAAGTGTGCGGGACTCAAAGGTAGGAAATCATTGGGATCAGGAGACATCGGGGTAAGTGGACGAGAGTTCAGGATTGCTTCAGTTTGCGATAACACAGAGCTGAACTCTTCAAAGGTTAAATGCGCGTCACCTATCACTCTCCGCAAATGGTGTTTACAACTCTTAACCCCTGCTTCCCATAAACCCCCAAAATGACTAGCGTACGGTGGTATCATTTTAAAAACTATGTTTTGTTCTGTTGCGTAATTAATAATGTCTGGTGAGCAATTCGAAAGGAACTTGGCAAACTCATTTTTCGCTCCAACAAAGTTTTTCCCGTTGTCCGAGAAAATCTCTGATGGTTTACCTCGGCGTGCGATAAATCGTTTTAAAGCCAATACATAAGCTTCAGATGAAAGATCAGTTACCAGTTCCAAATGAATTGCTCTTGTTGTGAAACAGATGAACAGACAAATGTATGCCTTCACGGTTCTTGCGCCTCTACCCTTGCGGTTTAAGATGAGAACAGGTCCTGCGTAATCTACCCCGCAACGAACGAATGGAAACCCAGCTTCCAGACGTTCGCTGGGCAGATTACCCATGAGAGGAGATACAGTTTTACCTAAATGTCGTGCGCATTTGATACATTTATGTACTGTTTGTTTTGCGAGATTTCTACCTCCCAAAGGCCACCACTGCTCCCGCAAAGTGTATAATAATAGCTGAGGACCAGCGTGCAGTAAGTTATGGTGTTCGTAACGGAACAATAATCGAGTAAACCAATGTTTAGATTGTAATAGAATTGGATGTTTTTTATCAAAACCAAACTGGTTTGAATATTCAATGCGGCCTCCAACTCTTATTATATCAGATTGATCCAAGAAAACATTTAATTTACCTAAGTAATGCGTGCCCTTAAAGGGTTTTTTACCTTTTAAATCATCATATTCATCTGGAAACATGTCTCTTTGTGCTAACTTAGCGAGAAGTAAAATGGATTCTTTGAGTTCCGTCGCTGTGAGCTCGCCTGTTCTTCGGTCCTGTTTATTGCGTGAATTATGAATGAAGCGAAGAAGGTAAGCTGCTGCGCGTTTCATGCGACGAAACTGAGAGAATCTTTCAAAAGGAAACCACGAACCATCCTGAGCTGAACCCGAAACCAGCACACTGATACTATTAGACTTAACTTCGGGTAGGTCAGAAGGGATTGAACTATTTTCTTGCGTGCATTCAAATTCGGAATCCCTCAGAAATGATGGTCCGTGCCACCAAAGATCAGATTTCTGTAATGCGTCTAAACTATGTCCCCTAGATATAATATCAGCAGGATTTTCAGCACCGCGGACATGACGCCATGGACAATTATGCGTGTGTTCATGGATTTCAGCAACCCTATTCTGCACATAGGTTTTGAGCAGATTAGGGCTCATGCGAAGCCAACCTAAGACAATAGTCGAGTCTGTCCAGAATACGACAGTGTCAAACTTGGTGTGAAGTGACTCACTAATCTTTTTAAACAGACGCGCACCTACTAAGGCTCCACACAACTCTAGCCTAGGTATAGTTGTGGGAACCAGAGGCGCGACTCTGCCCTTTGAACACAACAGCCTTACTGAAACCGATGACTCAGTATCCATGGCGCGCATGTACGCGCATGCACCATATGCGGTCTGCGACGCATCTGTAAAGATGTGTAATTCTAGGCGTGTAGGTGTATCAATGCCTATGATGTAACGCGGAACCCGCAAGCTGTTGAGAACTGAAAGATTGCTGACAAAACGATCCCAAACTTGCGCGACATCTTCTGGAACCGGATCGTCCCAATCGATCTTCAACAACCACAGTTTTTGCATTAAAACCTTTGCGATAATTATAGTTGGAGATAAAAGGCCTAAAGGGTCAAATATTTGCGACGTACTAGATAAAATAATGCGTTTAGTTAATGTGTTTTCTTTATGATCAAATTTTGTGTGAAAATGAAGCTCATCTGACTTATTATACCATCCTAACCCTAATGTTTTACTATGCGTGTGGTCTCCTAACGATAACTCCTTAGAAGCTGTTTCTTCGTCGTTGCAGTCGAAGTTATAAACCCACTTCCGTAACTTAAAACAGCCGGTATCTAGAATGCGTTCAACTCCGGCGCAAACACGCTTTAAATCTTCAATTTGAGATGCCCCGTGGATAAAATCGTCGACATAAAATGATTCGTTGATAGCTCTGTAAACTTCAGGGTCATCCTTACATTCTTCAGCAAGCGCTTTGAGACAACGACAACTTAAAAACGGAGCCGAAGCTGTGCCGTATGTGACGGTAAGTAACTGATATACATCGATAGGGTCTAATTTTTTGTCGCGCCACAAAATGAGCTGCAGGTTTAATTGATCCGATTCTACTAAAACTTGTCTATAAAATTTTTCTATATCGGCACAAGCGATAAACCGATTTTCTCTAAAACGCAAAAGTATTGAAATTAGGTCTCCCTGAATAGGTGCTCCAACTGATTGCAATGAATTAAGCGAGTGGCCGCTTGACGTCACAGCACTGGCGTCAAACACCACCCTTAATTTGGTTGTGGTACTATGTTCTCGGAAAACACCATGATGTGGCATGAAATAGTGTGGTGTATCGTATGCTGTTATGCGACGCATATGCCCTAAACTTCTATATTCGTGTATAAAATCTCTATACATAGCTTTGTATGAAAGATTACGATCTAAGCGATTTTCAAGGGCTAAAAATCGCTTTTTAGCTTGCGTGTATGATTCGCCCAATGTGTCAGGATTATGTTTAAAAGGTATGCGAACTGAAAATCTTCCGTTTTCCACGCGCTTTGTGGTTTTCACGAAAAGATTTTCGCATGCAAGCTCCTCCTCGTTGCGTGATTCACCTAACTTGCGACTAATGGGTAAATCTTCAATTTCCCAAAATTTCTGTAATTGCCACTCTATAGAATTCAAATTGTCTACAGATTGCGTGAAATGGCAATTAATTATTTTGTTTCTGTTGCGTGACATAGACAGAATTGGCCCCGAGACTATCCAACCTAATTGTGTGTTTTGTAAAAATGGGCCGTTTGTTAATCGGATTTTACCCTCACAAAACAAATCCCACAATATATCGACACCTAATAAAATATCTATAGCTTGACTATTATAAAAGGTTGGGTCGGCTAGTTGAATATGTTCCGGTATGTTAAGAACATTGTAATCTATTGTTATAGACGGCAATGTTGATGTGATTTGTGGCAAAACAAAACACTGTGTGTGCGCTATAAATGAATTGGTCAATGACCTTATTTGTATTTTACAAATTTGCGTGCTATGTGTTAGTGAACCTCCAACACCTGATATAGTTTGAGTGGACTGTATTATTTGCGGATTTATTTTATTACATAATTCTTGCGTTATAAAACTGCGCTCACTGCCACAGTCTAGGAGGGCGCGTGCTTTATGGTACCTGCCTAAATTATCAGGAATCTCCACTATAGCTGTAGGCAATAAGGCATATGGCTTTGATGACGTATGTGCGCATTGTACGTCTGTATTTTGAGTGTGTGTATGGTTAGACAAATTACCGTCGGGCAGTATTGCGTTTGTTGAAAGAAGGGCTACCGAGCGAGTCTCTGTCTGACCTTGAACTGCGTTATTAATTGCGTGAAGTAATGAATTGTGTTTTTTATCACACTTTCTGCAAGGGCCGTACCTACAGTCAACAGCTAAATGACCGAACTTAAAACAATTCTCACATAATTTGTTGTCACGTATCACCTTGTACCTATCATCGATACTTAAATTAAGAAAGTTTTGGCACGAATATAAAGGGTGTTTTCCACCGCATGAAAAACATGCATGCAAGTGAAATGGTTTGCGTGTGTTATTATTATTATTATTCGTGTTTCGGACCTTCTCAGCTGCAACATTGCAGTGTACGTTATGTTTCTTGGATTCTAGAGCAGTAGTGGCCTTTGGTTGTGTGTGGTTTAGTAAAATTGTTTCCAACATATCTGCTCGGTTACGCAGAAACTGTAATAAATCACTTAACTTAATTTTATACTTACTATATCCTTGTTTGGAAACCAAATCACCTTTATGCTGCTCCCACTCACGTTCAGTCTTATTATCTAATTTTGAAACGACGAGGTAAATAACCAAAGTATCCCATTGATCGGTATTTTCACCAAGAATCTTTAGTGCGCGTAAATTTTTCATTATAGTGTCAACAAACCTTCTTATTAGCTCGGGTGATTCTTTGGCAAGAGATTGCATTCCGACAATCGATTTGACATGGGTGTGAATAAGTAAACGATTGTTATCATAGCGGTCAAGTAAAAGTTCCCATGCCAAGCGATAGTTATCGGAAGACACCTCGATCGAGTCAATAACAGACTTTGCGTCGTTAGTAAGTGATTGCTTTAGGTAGTGCATTTTACTAAAATTATCTATATTTTTATTGTTGTGTACGAGCGACATAAATGTATCACGAAATTCCAACCAATACTCATAGGAACCGTTAAAGGTAGGAAGCGAAATAATAGGTAGCTTGACGGAAACCGAAGAATTTTGATTTTGATTCTGATTTTGCGGATTAGAGCAGTCATAGAACTCATCACAGTTGTTTAAGGTTTGAGCTTTAGCTAACAAACGATAGTATTCAGAATCGAAACTAAACCTTGCTTCAAGCTGAGTCGCAATTTCACTATCGGAAATCAACTCCTCAATCTTGTCCTGTACTTCATTAAATTCCTTGTACAACTCTGGCAAGCCATTAATTCGCAATTTTAACTCTCTACGTTCGGTTTCCGAAGCTGATTCACTCTCAAATAAGTCTAGGAAGCGCTTAAATAGTGTAAGTCTACCTTTAGTGGATCCTCTCTTTTTTATTAATGCTTTTATCATACCCACTGAAGGGTCCGAGGTTTCGCTTTTGGGATCACCGTTTTTAGTCATCTTGGAAGTTTATGTGCAGAGTACTTACAGTTTACACCAGATTTAATACACAACACCAACTTTGCTATGCAATGCTGCACCTTTGCGAGGAGTGACAGGCTGTGAATGGCGTAGAAAAGCAACCTCCAGCTGGAATTAAGGAAAAAACACTGTGTTAGCACAACTGAAACGGGATTTGGTTTGGGAATTGGATCGGCGCGTCTCACCGTAGGATAGAATATGCGTTCTATTGCTTTGCTGCTACAGATGATTGCCTCTTTTTGATGCTGCTGCCAATTGCGTCCTCACATCCAGGATCCTCGTAGCTGGTCCAGGATCGTTGAATCCGGCTCGAAGGACCAAATGTACGATAGGTTCAGCGTACACGTAGATCAGGGATGGGGCTGGCTGGATAAGCAAGATGAACAACCAAATGCGATATTTGTAGCTTCCTTTATTTTTCTTTTACATGAATTTTTTAATTTAGTTTTAATTTTAGAAATAGGCGAAATATAGGTAAGCGCGCGATCACGAAAAAATTGCAAGTAAGTGTTCTTCTAAGATGGAGGATGCGTAGGCTTCGATGCTCACGTAAGGCGCTGTGATTGGTGCCCGCGATGACGTGATTGCGCTGTCATTGGTCCGCGATGACGTGATAAAATGACGCGTCGTTTAGTAATTGCAATGCACTGCTTGTGCATAGGAAACGCATCGATGCGTTTAGTTTGATTCTTAACAACAATAAAAACATGAATTAGATTTTTTTTAAACTTGTTTCGTCTCTCCTGAAAAGTACCGATTTTTGAGATGTATCACTTTGCACAGGAGGCACAGAACTACAGATTAGACAGTATACTTAACACAACAAATGAACAAGTAATTTACATTTATTATAAAAAAGCGCTTGCGAAGCTGCGGGCAAAAGCTAGTAGGTAGATATTTTGAGGGGGTATAGGTGCGATCAGAAATGATGTCACCAAAATCCTGAGTAGTAAATCAACCAGTAATTAACGTTTTTAATTAAAAAGCGCGTGCGAAGCTGCGGGCAAAAGCTAGTCATAGATAATTTCAGGCCGAGTGTTCTTAGCCATGTCTGATGAAGATCTGATCAGCGGTTTGAAGATGATCAGCTCTTGAATAATGGATGAGAGGATCTAACTAGCTCCCTTATGTCCGATCGATTTAAAATTGGTACCATGTTACATCTATGATATAGAAAGTATATGGTAAGGTAACCATTACCTGATCAGCCGTTTGAAGATGATCAGTTCTTGTATAATGGATGAGAGGATCTAACTAGCTTCCTTAGGTCCGATCGAGTTGAAATTTGGTACCATGTTATATCTATGATATTGAAAGTATATGTTAAGATAACCATGACCTGATCTGCCGTTTGAAGATGATCAGCTCTTGAATAATGGATGAGAGGATCTAACTAGCTTCCTTATGTCCGATCGATTTTTGAAATTTGGTACCATGTTACAGCTATGATATAGAAAGTATATGGTAAGATAACCATTACCTGATCAGCCGTTTGAAGATGATCAGCTCTTGAATAATGGATGAGAGGATCTAACTAGCTTCCTTATGTCCTATCGAGTTGAAATTTGGTACCATGTTACATCTATGATATTGAAAGTATATTTTAAGGTAACTATGACCTGATCTGCCGTTCGAAGATGATCAGCTCTTGAATAATGGATGAGAGTATCTAACCACCTTCCATTTGTCCTATCAACTAAAAATTTGGTACAGTGTTACTTCAATGATATTGAAAGTAAATGTTAAGGTAACCATAATATTTTTAAGATGATTATCTAGTTCATCTAGTTCTACTTAAGTTGATGAGGGGTCTAACTGGGTCGGGGGTTTTTAAATTTGAGTTATATAGATATTGATTGTTTGTGATGTGTGTCAGGGGCCACGTGACCGCGCTGATCCTGAAGCTGGCGCTGCACGCGGAGACGTCGCTGCAGACGCTCGCCTTCCGCCTCGACTACAGCGACTACTACAAGCGCGCCGACGCCAAGCTGCACGAGCCGCTCACCTACAAACGCATGAGCGAGATTGGACTCAAAGCTGTCAAGGTACGGTACTGTACTGACTCTCTTGGGCCCCCTTTGCATGCCACCTTAGGGATGGTTACACTTTCATTCAGCGTAAAGATTGAAGATCCATCCATAAATACTGACAGTGTGAACGGTCTTGATCCGCATCTGTATTAAATTGCGTTGTTAGTCTAAAGGATTTTTTTGTCTGACATTTATTAATTTATTGAGACAGAGTGACAAACGACTGATCATCTGAGTCAAATTAGTTAAGGACAAGTATGCATTTGAAACGATTCAATTTCTGTCAAAACGGCGGGTTAGCACACAAGCGCGGCTCACGCACACAGTGACGCTTTCGGCAAGGCACGAAAGTAGACTGCACTTGTAGTCTTGATACTAATTGTAAATATTTTGCTTTTTAACTCTTTGTCAAAGTCAAAGTCAAATTCTATTATTCAATATAGGATACAAGATATCACTTATTGAAAGTCAATTAGACTACATATAATCTAATCGCTATTGATACCTTATTTGGTAAAGTATCCTATACTGTGAGAGGCGAGGTAGTTCAGGGTGCCCACCAATTGGCTCAGGTAAACAAATGTTTGCCTTGCCTTACGACAATAGTCGCCTGGAGAGGCCCCCAAACGAGCCCTCCTCTGTCAAATGATTCTACTCCCTTTCGCAATGATTTTACAGCGTAGAGAAGAAAGGGGTAACAAACTCTACTTTACAATTTATCTCTCTTTTTTTTTTTTTTTTTCTTTTTGTTTTGTGATATTACAATATTTACAATACAATTAGGTGACAATACTATGAACATTATACAGATAAATAAAAATGAAATTACATGTAATAATGAAAAATATCTTAAGTGCAGAGCTAGACTACTTCCATGCGTCTTTGTCGTTTACATAATCATCAATATTGTAATAAGCTTTCTTAATCAGAACTTTTTTGATACGAGTTTTAAACTCATTATCATTCAGGATCAAAATTTCTTCTGGGATCTTGTTATAGAATCTTACTTCGTTTCCTATAAAGCATTTGTTTGTCCGTTTTAGTCTGTTTTGTGGAATACTGAGTTTGTTTTTGCTACGCGTTCTAAGGTCCTTAATTTTATCACATTTTTTATCAAACATATGTATGTTTCTACGAGTATACATAATAATTTCGAAAATGTACTGGGAAGGAAGCGTCAAAATATCTATTTCTTTGAATTTTTCTCTGAGGGACTCGCGAGCTTTAAGCTGATAAATGTTTCTGATTGCGCGTTTTTGTAGTATAAAAATGACGTTAAGATCTGCAGCTCTTCCCCATAGAAGCAAGCCATAGGTCATTAAGCTATGAAAGTAACTAAAATACACAAGTCTCGCGGTAGACACATCAGTTAATTTTCTGATTTTCCAGATTGTGTACGCAGCCGAACTGAGCCTTGCCGCAAGATTTGAGATATGGGGGCCCCACTGAAGTTTCGAATCTAGAGTGATACCAAGGAATACAGTTTGATTTACCAAATTAAGCTTGTTATTGTCCAAATGTATGTCTGTATCACAAGCAGTCACATTAGGCAAGGAAAACTTAATGCAATTAGTTTTCTTTGCGTTCAAAAGTAAATTATTAGAATTAAACCATTGAGATATCTCCACTAATGTCTTATTTATATATAAATTGAGGGAATCACCTCGTTTAACTTTAAATGTTAAAGAGGTGTCGTCAGCAAAGAGTACAACATCAGTAAGTTTATCTAGCATGTAAGGGAGATCATTTATGTAGACTAGGAACAGGAAAGGCCCCAATATCGATCCCTGAGGTACACCAATCTTGATAGGACAACCTGCAGACACCGCACCACCCATGTCCACCCGTTGGTCGCGATCAGTAATATAAGAGGCAAGTAGATCAAGTGATTTATCAATTACGCCATAGTGCTGTAATTTAAGTAGCAAAGTCTCATGATCAACGCAGTCAAAAGCCTTCGAGAGGTCACAGAAAACCCCAATAGCATCGTGAGAATCCTCCCAGGCTCCATAGACACTGCTGATGAGTTTGTGACCTGCGTCTAAAGTAGACCGCCCTTTCCTAAAACCAAATTGATTTTTGTTGTGTAATTCTAGTATCTATTCTCTTGGGAGCTTTAGTAGGAATGTACCCATATTCTAGCTTATAACTGGCTAATAATAATTCACCTGATTGACCTGATATTGGATTTTGGAGATATCTATCCCACGGAAATCTGAAACTATCAGAATCAGAGGTAGCTATCACGAGATTGGTCTTATTTTGTTTGTATTTGAGAGTACTTAATTACTTATTTACATACTGAATGACTTGACTGACCTGATGATGGGTTTGGAGACAAACGATGGAACTCCGGATGCTAGATGACTTGGATGGTCCTCCTATAGGCATAGGCACCTATAGGAAAGTGAATCCCCTAAATCAAGTTTTTTTTTCAAAATGCGCAAAAATGTGGGTTTTTAAATGGCAATAGACAAATCTTCAGAATATAATCTTATCACTAAGCTTGACTTTCACCTAGGACACCAGGGAATTTTTCACCCAAAAATAAGAAAAACTTTGATAAATAATGGCTCGAAATAAACCCACTAAACACAGGAGCGTCGCGGCGCGGCGGCAGCGCAGGTAGCGTTGTAATGTATAATTTCTCTTACTGACGGGCACACTGGTCGCGTAGCGCGTAGAATAATTTATCTTACTGACGGGCACACTGGTCGCGTAGCGCGTAGTATAATTTCTCTTACTGACGGGCACACTGGTCGCGTAGCGCGTAGTATAATTTCTCTTACTGACGGGCACACTGGTCGCGTAGCGCGTAGTATAATTTCTCTTACTGACGGGCACACTGGTCGCGTAGCGCGTAGTATAATTTCTCATACTGACGGGCACACTGGTCGCGTAGCGCGTAGTATAATTTCTCTTACTGACGGGCACACTGGTCGCGTAGCGCGTAGTATAATTTCTCTTACTGACGGGCACACTGGTCGCGTAGCGCGTAGTATAATTTCTCTTACTGACGGGCACACTGGTCGCGTAGCGCGTAGTATAATTTCTCTTACTGACGGGCACACTGGTCGCGTAGCGCGTAGTATAATTTCTCTTACTGACGGGCACACTGGTCGCGTAGCGCGTAGTATAATCTCTCTTACTGACGGGCACACTGGTCGCGTAGCGCGTAGTATAATTTATCTTACTGACGGGCACACTGGTCGCGTAGCGCGTAGTATAATTTCTCTTACTGACGGGCACACTGGTCGCGTAGCGCGTAGCGTGAGAGTAAGCGTGCGCGTTAGGTGTGCGTTGTATTTTTAAAAGGAAAAATGTATCTCAACAAGAATCATTAAATTTATAAGAGTTTTAGATTTTACAACAATAATGCTAATGGGTGCGAATTTTTAACCCCGAACACAAATATTTACTGAAGAATAGATATGGGTGGGGATTTCTGACGAAAGCGACATCTATTTTGAAATCCAAGGTAATAAAATAAAAGATGTAATTCTCGTGCGCCTCTAAAAGAAATGAAAAAACGCTGCCCAAATCGATTTTACAAAATAAAAAATATATGTTCACCATCGTAGATTTTAAAACGTATCTTATTTTCTTTATCAAGCACCTCCAAAAATCTTGAAAACGCTACCCATATAGATTTTTCACGAAATATTATGCCCCCCATCATGGATTTTATTTTTGTAATCAGCGCCCGGAAAACTTAGAAAATGCTACCTATATTGATTTAAAAAAAAAATGTCTGCCATCTTTGATATCATAACTCAAATTAAAAAAAATTAAAACCCCCGATCCAGTCAGAACCCTCATCAACTTAACTAGAACTAGAGCTTATTTTTTAAAATTAATTGAAGCAACACGAAACCAAATTTCAAATCGATAGGACCAATGGAAGGTGGTTAGATCCTGTCATCCATTATTCAATAGCTGATCATCTTCAAACGGCTGATCAGGTCATAGTTACCTTACCAAGTACTTTCTATATCATAGATGTAACATGGTTACGAATTTCAAATCGATCGGACATAAGGAAGCTAGTTAGATCCTCTCATCCATTATTAAAGAGCTGATCATCTTCAAACGGATGATCAGGTCATTGTTACCTTACCAAATACTTTCTTTATCATAGATGAAACATGGTACCAAATTTCAAATCGATCGGACATAAGGAAGCTAGTTAGATCCTCTCATCCATTATTCAAGAGCTGATCATCTTCAAACCGCTGATCAGATCTTCATCAGACATGGCTAAGAACACTCGGCCTGAAATTATCTATGATACAAAAAAAAACTAAACGGAAATCGGTTCAGCCGTTTGGGCTCTACGATGCCACAGACAGATACACATACAGACAGACAGATACACACGTTAAAATTATAACACCCCTTTCGAAATTTTCGTTCGGGGGTTAAAAATCGATGTCATTTTCGAAATCAGCATCTATAAAAACCTAGAAAATGCCACCCGTCAATATATATATAACTCTTCCGTTACTGACTGACTGTCTGACTGACTGACAGACAACGCAGAGCGGAAACTACTGGGCGTAGCGGGCTGAATTTTTGCATGTAGGTTCCTTAGGGAGTGTAGGTGAGCACTAAGAAAAGATTTCCCGAAATTCCCATGGGAACAGGAAAAAACTGGATTTTTGTGTTTATGAGAAATCTGCGCGAGTGCAACCGCGGGGCAGCCTCTAGTATATAATAAAAATATATATATTATGTCAACGTCCGCCATCTTCTTCATAACAAAATAAAAAGTGAAAATGGCAATTGACCTAATTTTGGTTGAAAATTTTCCTTATTTAGATAAAATTCGACATTAAAACAAGAATAGCAACTCAATATAATAAGAAAAAGCACATATTCAAAGCCAGAATATCCAAGAAAATTAGGAAAAAATTCATAAAAACATACATATGGAGCATTGCACTATACGGTTGCGAGACATGGACACTGACCCAGAGAGATAGAGATAGACTGGAGGCATTCGAAATGTGGTGTTGGAGAAGGATGGAGGGAATAAGTTGGACGGACAGAGTCACTAATGAAGAAGTATTGAGAAGAGTAGAAGAGAAGCGGATGATTTTGAACACCATAGAGATAAGAAGGGGAAAGATGATAGGCCATCTGATACGAAACGACACACTCATAACTAATATTATAGAAGGGAAGATTGAAGGAAAGAGACAGCGTGGACGACCAAGGGGAAGCTACTTTGACCAAATAAGGGAGCGAGTCAGTGCAGAGTCGTATCAGATGGTAAAGAAGCTGGCGGGGAACAGGGTAGAATGGAGAAGGCTCCACCGACAAGAGCACAGCTCTTAAGAGAGAAGAAGAAGATAAAATTCACGCTTAGATAAGATATGTTCCGAACATTTTATAACCGGAGCCAGTTAAGTCATCCAGCCATTTAGGCAGAAAATGAGCCATAGCTTGAGATACGTGCCTCTTATAGTTTCAAGTTCCGTCGTATGTCTCCAAGTCCATCATCAGGTCAGCCAAGTCATCCCACATGTAAGTACTCTCGAATACCATCAAAATGAGACCAAACGCGTGATACTTACCTTTGATAGTTTTAGAGTTCCGTGGGGTGTCTCCGAAGTCTATAATCAGTTCAGTCAAATCATCCAGAATTTATCTCGTATACAAACAAATAAGCCCAAATCTGTCATATCTACTTCTGATAGTTTCACATTACAGCAATTTTTGGCAAAGTATCAAACTCGTTTTAGTAGATAATTTTGTATCTGTTTACAAAATTTACGATCTCGTAAAATGTTGAAAATTTTGACATAGGTCTTGCTCTGACGGCGCCCGGGCGCTGACTGAAGTCTTAATCGGAAATTTCGAATTCGATAGCGTTGCCATTTTGACACTTATATCAATGCAATATGGCGAATTTATAATCGAGTTTTTACAATAATGATTTCATTTAATCTATTTGGTTTCTAGTCGTATTTTTTAATATTTAGCCGCTATGAATAAAAATAGACTATATAGTTACCGTCTTATTCATAAAGATACAGTACATTTTAAGTAGCGTTACTGGAGGTCTACTTTGGTTCGTTGTATGGTAAATACGTGACATCCAGTCTAAATTGACATACGTCAAATAACTAAAATGCTCTTATACTTTTTATGAATAAGAGGGTTAGTCCTTACGTAATTTTTATTTATGTCTAATTCTAATTGCTCGCATTATTCAGATTTATTTACCGAAACAGACACTGTTTCAGCTGTTTTCTCGAAAATGCTTTTGGGAAAAAATCATTAAAAGGGGTAAAAAAGATAATAATAATAATAATAACATCGCCCAGTGGAAATTCCAGTACTTTCGGTCTGGAACTTTCATTGCAATTAGTCACCGCAGGGACGGCTTGTGGCGAGTCGATGGTGAGTGGCGACACCACGGACCCTATACCTCCAGGGGGACACACGCAGTCATCACACGCACACTCAAATGCAGTCATCACACACACACCCCCCCGCCTCTGAGCTTGCCTTCACCAGCCGGCCAGAGTGGAGTAGCAAGAGCGAAGCCTATGCGCCAGATTGGAAGTGTAAAATGTGATAACGCCGGGTGCATCTTATGCTGCCCGCAGTCTCACCTCTCGACAACCTTAGCTGTCCACGACCAGTGTTGCGACCCGTTGCCAATATATCGGCGACTTAGTGGAAGCCCACCCAGTGGACAGCGAGTCACCGCCTGCCATGATAATTAGTGAAATGTTGCATTAAAGGCAGGCGTACCGGTATTTCACTCCATAGCACCAGTTAACCGGTCCATTAAACAGTTCACCCACATAAACCATTTCTTGTCATGCATTTTACAATAGTTCCTATCACCTTCTGGGTGCCGCCTCTGGGTGCATGATCAATTTGTGCATTTAGTGGCGGTGCCTGGTTGGTGATCCATATACAATATAGCAAAACTCTCGAAAGGGCCTCTACGAGTTGGATTCGTCCCCTCGCACGCCTCTCAAAGGACCGGGCTCCATCCCGTGATACCGAAGAGTATTGAGAAACATAATAATAATAATAATAACACATCACACTCAGAGCCCCTAACTAGGAAGAACCTGTATCTAGGGTGCCCGAAACACAGAGACAAACATCACACCCAGACCGGAAACAAACATCGATATTCATCATATCAATATTCGCCCCGCCCGGGAATCGAACCCGGGTGCACACGCTTCTCAGTCGACATCACTGCCAACTGAGCTACGGAGCAGTCAATAATAATAATTTTTCATAAAGTAGCCGCTATGAACTGTAGTTTAGGGATTTTTTTTAATCATATCAATATAAAAAATGTTTGTATCTGTAATAAATTAGCCAATAAATGAACCGCAAGATGTAAGTTTTCGATGGATCACGAGAGCGCATTCTTAACTCATGAAGCTTAGTTTTTATATACATACGAGCTGTCCCGGCTTACTTCGTTACGCCATAGAATATAACATACTACAAAAGACTTGGCTCTATAGACTATGTTCTTTTGACTGCCCAGAATGGCCGAATAAAAAAACAAACACCTACAACAAACCACCTGTCAAAATATGTAAACAACCGAAAAAATATTGCACCTTGGGTTACATTATTTGAGTTTAGGTAAGGATCCCTAATTTTTTTTAAAATCTAATATAGCCTATGACACTCGGGGTTAGTGCAGCTTCCATCTTATCAGTGAAAGAATTTTTCAAATCGGTTCAGTATTTCCGGAGCCTATTCGTTACAAACAAACAAATCTTTCCTCCTTATAATATTGGTATAGATTATGTTTGTTTTCCATTTTACCTAACACCTTAATAGAGCTTCTGTGAGACTAAGATCTTCTAAGAATTTAAAGTAGGCGGGGTCGCCTTTGGCAAAAAAAAAACATCATATTGAGGAAGGGGTGAGGCTGCGACCCCCCATATGGGGTGTTTTCGTCGACGAAATTGATACACCCTTAAAATTATGTTATAACTTCCCCGGACACCCTGTATATCTATATAAAGTCAGCAATGTTAAGAATTTTTATATAAGCCATATAATTATATTTATCTACTATAAGTTTATATATAAATTAATCTTGGATCATTAGTCTCGCTAAAACTTGGGAACGTCCGGGCCGATTTAGCTGATTTTGGTTTTAAAATGTTCGTAGAGTAGTCCTGCCTGCGTAGCATGACGGACTATTAGTCAAATCTTTTTGTCACTTTTAATTTTTAATTTAAACTGCACGGACAATTTGTCGAATTTGTTGTATTACAACAAATTCGACAAATTGTCTTAAAAAGAGTTTTATATATATTGACGGGTGGCATTTTCTAGGTTTTTATAGATGCTGATTTCGAAAATGAGTCTTTTTGTCACTTTTAATTTTTAATTTAAACTGTCCGTGCAGTTTATACTATGTATCTGTCACTTTTTTCTATCATGTCCATACATTTTCCCGCATTGAAATGTCAAAAGCGATTAAAAGTGACAGAAAGATTCGACAAATGGTCCGTCATGCTACGGGGGCAGCAGTGGTAACAAGACGAAAATTTGTCGACTTTGTCGTATGTATCTGTCACTTTTGTCGATCGTCTCCATACATTTTCCGGCATTTAAATGTCAAAAACGATCAAAAGTGACAGAACGACTCGACAAATGGTACGTCATGCTACGAAGGGCAGGGAAGGTTTAAAAGGTGAGAAAATATGAAAAAATTGAGGGGAAGTGAGTCAAAACAACAATGTCATTTTTCATAATACAATGTTCCATTAATGTTCGGTCCATTTTCCTCTCAATCAACACATTGATTTGACGTTGTTTTAAAATTATTTCATTCTGGGCGGTTAAAATAACGAAATTCAATACAGCCAAGTTTTTAGTGCGTACGTACGTAGTATAATAACAAACGTGTAAAGTTAAAATCATATAAGGCGATACGGAGTTTGCCGGGACAGCTAGTCTTATAGTATATCTTCTATACTTTCTTAAAAATTAACATCAATTTTTTTATACTTTTTAAAACTTTGATCTATTAATTGCCACAATAAAGGCTCAAGCTTTGTGTGGAACCTATTGTTAAAATTACTTACTTTAAGGATTTAATATTTTAAATAAATATTTTTTGCGTTTTTTTTATAATCCATTTAATTTTTTGTTATGTTGAAGCGGATAGAGAGCGCTTTCCGCTCGGAAACCCAACATCCAGGCATCATGGATGTAGAAAACCTCCTAATAATCATCTCATACATGTTCCAACATTAAATTTTATAAAAATAATAATTTTTTTTTTCCAGAGCAATAGATCGGTGGATCGGACAAAGAAAAAGTGACATAAAAAGGCCTTACTGGTCGCATTCTGGTCTTGTACTACTTTTGTAACCTTTTGTAATCCCCACCGATACGATTCAATGACAATACTCATTAAAACAGTATTCACTCTATTAGTTATCACAAAAAAAAAATTGTTGCTTGTCATATTATTACTTATATATTAATAAAAATGTGACGTATTAATAAAAATTAACATGCCAATAATTTGTTTGATTTGTCCAAAGATTTGTCGCAGTTAGGGAGAATTAATTTTATTTTGAAGGTTCTCTAGTTTTATAGTAATTAATTGACCGACGAAAAAAAAAGGAGCAGGTACTCAATTCGACACGTATATATATATATATATATATATTATGTATGATCACGCATAACTTTTTACAGAGTAGTCCAATTTTGATAATTCTTTTTTTAATCGACAGGGCATACCTTGAAGTGGGTCCCATAAAAAATTTGAAAAATAATTCCCACCCTAAGGGTAGGAAAATAGGGGTGACTTTTTGGTCAGTGGGACTTTTATGCACTCACAGGTTGCATTGCCGTGTTCTGTATTTACATTTTGCTATAACTTTGGATACTTACTTAAATATATTTCGAAATGAAATAAAATAATAAATATTTAGCCGAAAGACGTCCACCGCTGGACATAGGCCTCTCCCACAAATCGCCATACCGACCGGTCTTGTCGTCCCTGTCAACCATGTCGTCTGGTCACCTTATGCGATGTGACCACTGAACACCTTGTGGGAGAAGAAAATAATAAAACCCTAAAAGAACTGAAAATCATAAAATAAAACTTTTTATCAAAAAATAAAACAGCCGAAAAAAAAACTGAAAAGCATAAAATAATAATCGAAATACTAAGTTCTTAAAGTAATTTAGGGTATATCTACCAAGTAATTTTGAGTCGGCGCCACAGATTCCTCGTACAAAGATCACTAAATTAGGTACCTTAAATTTAAAGAAATAACCAAAATTCGTGCGCTGCCGCGCATCAAGAAATTTGCTTGTGTGGCGCGCCGACTTAAAATTACTTGGTATATATACCCTACATTACTTTAAGAACTTAGTAATTCGATTATTATTTTATGCTTTTCAGTTTTTTTTTCGGCGGTTTTATTTTTTGATAAAAAGTTTTATTATTAAAAAAAATTGATAGGGGTAAATTGATAGATATGGACAACATAAACTGCACATTGAATTCATTTGTAAGTTTTATATATACTTATTTCATTTCTAACAAAAAAAAACTATTTTTCTTGTTCTGCAAGCGTTTGCCCTTCGCCCACATGGCTCACATAAAAAAAAATCTCTTTCGCCCAGCAAAAACTCAGAGTAAGGAAACCTCAGTAAGGAAACCGCCGAGCAAAAACTTATACTAAGAAATCACACTACAGAAGACTTGGCTGTGTGGACTATGTTCCTTTAACTGAACTGACTGACAATACCATAGATTTAAGACAATTCTGACATCTTTGTTTTTGTGTTTACTTCCTTAGAGCGTTGCCAATGTGTGGGGAATTCCCAAAAATGCGGGGAATCATAAAGCGATTGGGGAACTTGTGGGGAGAAGCACTCTGTTGGGAATATATGGGGAATATAGCATTTTACCAATTTAAAAAAAACTTACAACCAAAACATCCATTGATCAAATATAAATTAATGCCTTTATTTATTTTTGTTGATGAAAAAGGCTCAAACTAATTTTAAGGAAAGTGATTATTAACCTTATTCATTGTAATTACTGACTAATAGCGAAATACAATAATGAAAGTGTATCACCCCATCCTAAAATCAGTCAGTGGGTTATCCCTAGTCTTTGGCTGGTCTTTGGTATATAAATCTCTATCATATCATGAACTCTACTGTCCGAGGACGGGATACGGAAAAAGATCCTTATTGTATGACGGAATCAAAACTTATAATAACATACCCGATGATGATAAAGAGTGTGAAACTATTTCAACATTCAAATTAAAATTAAAAAAATATATACTTAAAAATATGTACACGAATAAATAAAAACTATTGAGTGTGAAACTATTTCAACATTCAAATTAAAATTAAAAAAATATATACTTAAAAATATGTACGAATAAATAAAACAAACCAAAATAAAAATACTAATAAATTAAACTAGCATCTCAAAGGTCCCATCTATTTTCTTGAGTCATCGGAGTCAATTAGTGTTATCATTGCATGCAGTGAATGTTGTTATTGTTAGAAAGATTGATCTACTGGCTTATAAAACTTGTTTATATTTAATTTAGTACGTTATGCTCATTAATTTAAGTGAACTGTAATGTTCTTATTATGAGTAATAAAGTTCTTTAAACCTAAACCTAAATATTTGGTTCTTTTAAGTAAATTAGAAAAGTTTTGATATTTTTTTCCTTTTTTTGGTTTTTGTTCGAGTAAGTTGAATTTACACTTCATTTATTTTTTCCTTTTTTTGGATTTTGTTCGAGTAAGTTGAATTTTGATTGAGGAACTCAGCACGATGCTCGAAGGCCTCAACCGAGTCTCCCAACAGGTGGGCCTTAAAATGAACATGGACAAGACGAAGGTCATGTCTAATGTCCATGTTCTGCCTACCCCAGTTATGGTTGGGAACTCGGTTCTCGAAGTTGTCGACGAGTACGTATACCTAGGACAAACCATCCAGTTAGGTAGGTCCAACTTCGAGAAGGAGGTCAATCGCCGAATCCAGCTCGGATGGGCGGCGTTCGGGAAACTACGCAACGTCTTCTCGTCCAATATTCCTCAGTGCCTGAAGACGAAGGTATTTAACCAATGTGTGCTGCCAGTGATGACATACGGTTCTGAAACGTGGTGCTTCACTATAGGGCTTATGAACAGGCTCCGGGTAGCTCAACGAGCCATTGAGCGGGCTATGCTCGGGATTTCTCTGCGGGATCGAATCAGAAATGAGGACATACGCAGAGAAACCAGGGTCACCGACATAGCCAAGCGGATAAGCTCGTTGAAGTGGCAATGGGCAGGTCATATAGCCCGCAGAACAGATGGCCGCTGGGGCCGAAAAGTTCTCGAATGGAGACCACGGATCGGCAAGCGCAGCGTAGGGCGTCCACCGACCAGATGGACGGATGATCTGCGCAAGGCTGCGGGTCCACGCTGGATGCAGGCCACCTGCGATCGGTACAGATGGAGAGCCTTGAGGGAGGCCTATGTCCAGCAGTGGACGTCTTGCGGCTGAAATGATGATGATGATGATGAAGTTGAATTTACACTTCATTTATTTATCCTAGTTTTTACTTTTAAGCCTGAACACAAGATATAACCGGACGAGGATTGGATTATATTATACCGGATGCTTTTTTTTAAGTGATATTGCGATTTTTTAAGCGTTTGTCATTAATAAATAGTTGATTTTTAAAGTTATTTCGTAAATAGTTCACTATATCATTGTGAGGGGATTTTGTGGGGAATCAGGATATTTTTCTCCCCAAATTTGGGGAATTTGACCAGTGATCTTGGGGAATCCGGTAAACAGCGTTGCCAATGTGTGGGGAATTCCCCAAACTGCGGGGAATCCCAAAGCGATTGGGGAATTTGTGGGGAGAAGCACTGTGTGGGGAATTTAGCATTTTACCAATTTAAAAAAACTTACAACCGAAACATCCATTGATCAAATATAAATAACTGCCTTTATTTATTTTTATTGATAAAAAAGCTCAAACTTATCTTTAGGGAAGTGTTTATTAACCTTATTCGTTTAAATTACTGAATAATAGCGAATTACAATAATGAAAATGTATCACCTCACCCTAAAATCAGTCAGTTGGTTATCCCTAGTCTTTGCTAATGTACCTACATTAGCAAAGACTGTACCTACAGTGGCGGACAAGGAGGCCGTAACAGATTTGTCTTTGGTTTCGTCAGCCCTAGACTGTTTTACCAAAGCACAAGAGCTATTTTGCAATACAGAAAAACCGTAAGTGTTACGCCGACCGTGTCGCCACTGTACCTTTGTAAATATTTGGTTCTTTAAAGTAAATTTGAAAAGTTTTGATATTTTTCCTTTTGGTTTTCGTTCGAGTAAGTTAAATTTACACTTCATCAGTTTTTACATGTATTTTTACTAGTTTTTACGGGGCTAAAATTGTGAAAACGGCGAGAGGAGTGTTCGTATATACGACTTTAATAACACTTAAAAATAAGACAGAAAGCTATCTTTTTTTTCGTAGCTTCTCAAAAGACTGAACTACAATATACCTAGTAGGTTTTCAAATAAAAAAAACTAAAGGGTTTTCTAATAAAAAAATCGTAAAGTTCATCAAAAACTGCAAAAACAGCGTTTGCTGTTAACGATTGTTTACTAGTTTAAAAGTAAGTTGAAGCAAAACAAAAATTGTATCATAAACTAGAAAGTCTGTTCAACTTTTATATTGCAATTACAAAAATATACATGTCCATTTTCATCTGGTTTTAATTGCTAAAACTTTACTAAAATTTCGGCGGAAATTCTCCATACTAAATTGTATGGAGGGATCCAACGGCCGAGCGGCTGATTCGCTAAGCAGAAACGGGCGCCAGTACGCCTCCGGTCTTGAGGCGGAGCGTACGTCAGTCGTGCTTTGGCGCGCTATTACAAGACTATTTATTATTGTTTGCGCGAGGTTTGCGCAGTGAATGAGAATTATTTTTTAGTTTGGAAAAAGTAAGTACGTAAGTAAGTAAGTAATTTTATTATTATTTTATTAATAAATTTGAGCAATAGTAGACGTAAGTTTCTGTGATTTTTTAATATCAAATAAGTATCCCTACAAATTTATATTCTGAGGGGAAAAAGAAAGCACTTATTTTCACTCAGTTTAAAAACGATATCTACATAGTACAGCTCTTAAAAATATATTTTTATATTGGGTTGTTTTCTATATCTTTCTTTTTTAAATGCAAAGCAATAACTTTTCATTATTTTTATTTATTTTACGATTTGATATGTAGGGGTCATTGACCTTAGTAGGATTACCCACACGTCACAGTGTGTATGTACAGTGGCGGACACGGTCGGCGTAACACTTCCGGTTTTTCTGTATTGCAAAATAGCTCTTGTTCTTTGGTAATACAGTCTAGGGCTGACGAAACCATAGACAAATCTGTTACGGCCTCCTAGTCCTTGACTGTACCTATCAGGAAAAATAAAAACGTATTGCTTCTATTACTCTATCGTACACCTTTATTGTAATTCTTTTTTTCGCTACTTTACACAGTGAAACTACAATAGGTATGGACGTAGGTAGGCAATGTTTGGTTGCAAAAGGGTTTCGTATGAAAAACATAACTTTTAGGGGATATCTCTCAAACAAACAACAGAACAAATTTAGGTGTAAGTACTATAATAATAATAACTTATTATGCAATATGCAAGCCCGACCTGACATACGCTATCCTTTATCGTTGCTCGAAATTCAACACCTCGAAAAAGGTTTTTGCACATTTTTATAAAAATAATACCAATATTGAACTTCAATTTATTTGAAAATGATGAACCTAAAAATTAATAAAAAGTTACTTTCTTTAAAAAATTAAAGGTAAATTTAACAGAGTTCTAAATATCAATGTAATTTATTTTATTATAAAGTTATATAAATAACTGCTTGCGAGTTGTATTAAAAAAACAACCCAGTAAGAGTTAAGCTCGGAAAGTAACTTTTTATTCTATTTATAAAAAGGAAATGAACGTCTTTCTATGCTGCAAGAAAAGTTAAATATCCAAGACGCCACCGCTACAAAGGTAATTTTTATTAAAATTACCAACTTAAAATATGAATTTACACGATTATTATTATACTACCTACTGAAGATTCTTCTGTATGGATCATGTTACTTTAATTTTTCATCGTTGAAGGAACGCCAACTTGTTTTATTTTTTGAAGAACTTTCTATTATTGTATTAAACTTGTGTGCCTAGCCTAAGTAAGTAAGAACAGGCTCTAAGAAAAGTGCTTCGGGGTATCGATACTTTTGTTTCTTGTTTTTTTTTAATAACTTTTCCAATTATTGTATTAAATTTGTGTGCCTACCAAAAGTAAGAAAAGTTAGTACTATATATAGGACCTCAGAGAAGTACTCGAACGATACATTGAAGTATCGATACTTTTGTTTCGATACTACTCATCATGAGTCACAAGCAGCAATTAAGAATCCGTGGCAACATTTATACAACTTATTTAAAGATATTGGTCCTTAAACAGCTGTACAAAAGTATCAAGTGATGATTATAACTTTATAAGGTTACTTTTTTTGGTTTTATACAGCAAAAACTTTATATCAACTGTATAAAATACTCACCGTAAACTGAAAGAATTAAAGCTGCGTATTTAAACACTACACTAAAACTCTTTGTTTCTTTTAACACTTTTCTGTTAGATATCCTTGATGCTGTATAATGGCTGTACACATGAGAGAGTTATTCCTTTTTACAGCTTTTGAGCTGCATTATTGCTTTCATTAAATATTTAGGCTTTATATTGTTATCAAATATCACTGCCATAGAACTTATGCTTATAGAGTACCTTTTTAAAGAATTTAGTTTTTAAACGTATGTCTAGATTCAGGTACTAATACTTGAAGAATATTTACGAAATGTAATACAGCATTAGTCGTTTCATTGTTATTTGAAGAAACAGTGTGTGATACTGGTATTTTGTTGTAATTTAATTTATTTGCTGTTAAAATATAATGTTATGGAAGATAAGGAAAAGATCCGGTGCAGTGAAAGGCAAATAAAGATAGAATATTTAGCTATTAGAAACTGCGATATATCAAATGCAATGAAAAATCAAGTGCCGTCTACGCCCAACACAGTGGGTCCCGTAGCAGAATTTACAATTACTGACTTATTTAATTCCAAATATCCAAATTAATAAATATTTAATGTACGGAAAGGTTGAAGATTGTTTTATATCTCCGTAATAAGAGTAGGAGCTGGATGGTAAATAATAATATGAAAAAGTATACAGTTTAACTATCATGTTAAGAGTTCATACATCTTATTGGGAACCCTAAAGTTAGTACACTTTTAGGTTTACAAGTTAGGTGGGCGGGTAAGTTCTTACGCCTGTAGTATAAATGGTCACCGTTATAATTATGATATAAAACCAAAAGCTGTATTTAATAATTTCTAAATACCTTTGTACAGCATTTTGATTTAAAAAAACCTCTCAAATATGGTATAGGCTGTTAATTTAGTTTTCGTCATTTTTAAAAGAGAAAAGTAAATTTTGCAATACGTTTATTAATAAACTAGAGGCTGCCCCGCGGTTTTCCCCGCGCAGATTTCTCATAAACACAAAAATCCCATTTTTTCCCGTTCCCATAGGAATTTCGGGAAATCCTTTCTTAGTGCTCACCTACACTCCCTAAGAAACCTACATGCAAAATTTCAGCCCGCTACGCCCATTAGTTTCGGCTCTGCGTTGTCTGTCTGTCTGTCAGTCAGTCAGTCAGTCAGTCAGTCAGTCAGTCAGTCAGTCAGTCAGTCAGTCAGTCAGTCAGTCAGTCAGTCAGTCAGTCAGTCAGTCAGTCAGTCAGTCAGTCAGTCAGTCAGTCAGTCAGTCAGTCAGTCAGTCAGTCAGTCAGTCAGTCAGTCAGTCAGTCAGTCAGTCAGTCAGTCAGTCAGTCAGTCAGTCAGTCAGTCAGTCAGTCAGTCAGTCAGTCAGTCAGTCAGTCAGTCAGTCAGTCAGTCAGTCAGTCAGTCAGTCAGTCAGTCAGTCAGTCAGTCAGTCAGTCAGTCAGTCAGTCAGTCAGTCAGTCAGTCAGTCAGTCAGTCAGTCAGTCAGTAACGGAAGAGTTTTATATATATTGATAACGAAAATTCAGAGATATGATATGAATGATAATGAAATGGTTCTGTAAATCAAAATCTATTTATGAGTTTTACGCTTTTTATTCATATTTTTTTCAGAATTATAACCTTAAAAATTTCTAACTCTCCGTATTTTAAGTTGTTTACATCGCTATTTTCTTCTTGTTTTAGTGGCGCGTTGATTTTGAGACGTAAAACTAACAGCTTTTTGCAATAAAAATTGCTTCCCACTTCTTTCACACTTGTTAAGTCAAACCACACAACTCTCAAACACTAAATTAAATGAATATGTCGTTTAAGTTTATGATTTATTCGCCATTACAGTGATCATATATTCTCAATAAGCTTCACCCATCTTTGAGTGCAAAATTTAAGACAGATCATTTTAATTCGTAGCGTATTCTTTTAAAATTCAAAAATGATAAGTATTCGATTCTTTACAATATACTTTAAAGATAATAATTATAGAGTTAAAGTTTACATGTACACCAATATAACGCTCTACAGCAGCTCTTATACAGTTTATTACTTGCTTATACAGACATTATACAGCTGTGATAACGCATAAAGCTGTAAAAAGTGGGCCCTTTTTGGGTTTATAAGGTCTTTATAAGCGCTTATAACACCGACTTTTAATCCGAATTTGACTCTTTTAAGTGTGTCCGCGAACTAAAATGCAGCTCTTAAACAGCTTTTTTTGCTGATCGATACTTTCTATTCTTTACCATATATAATATGAAATAGTTTTAGGTTTTGTAAGTTTATTTAGCGTATTTATTGCTAGTGCTACCTGCACATAAAACAAAAAAATTTCGTGGATAATTTAATGAGTGGTTTTCAATTATTTGACATATAAAAGAAACAAGTTTTATTACACCGCTATGGTATGGCGCTTTGCAAAAGTCAATAGGTATAGTTGAAATAAATCATTGAAAGCAAAAAATTAAATTGAAACTCGTCACGCGTCAGTCAGATAGTTATTTTTTTGTTTTGTTATAAACTTTTCAAGTTAATTTGAACTGATTTGAATTACTATCCTATGTCTATTACTTTAGACAACGCAATCTACGAGCATATTATGAAACTTATTTTTGTTTTTAATGTCACAATGAAAACCCCTCATTAATTCATATTTGTTTTTTACAGAAATCAGAATCATCCATCCACCCCGCTGATAAGAATTTATCACACCTTTATGAGGCCTACTGCAGTTCATAATGTAAAACTGGAGTAGACGAGTGGAGTCGTCATGACGTCATGTTAAATATTAAATCTTGTTAAATATTGTAATTTAGGGGATATTTTTACTATATTTTATTGTAGTTAAAATTTTAAATGTATAAAATATTTACATGTGAGTATTTATTTAAATGAAATACCTATTTTGAGAAATTCAGTCCTTAAAAAACTAATTAAAAACCTAAAAGCTGATTCAATATATTGAAAACACTCTCAAAGCCTGAAAATCAAGTAAAATCGTAAATTTTTTATTAGTGGCAATAATTGTTTCCTATCTTATACCAGTTGTAATTAATTGAAAATATACAAAAAAAATATAATATTCAAATGCGTCTTTAATTTTTACCTTTAATGTAATCAAAAAGTCATAACCAACTTTTTGTATTTTTGCAGTGTTGAACTCTAACCGACGATCCTTTTTAACCGACTTCATTAGTTAAAATAAACATATTTTACCTTTTATTTAGTAGATTATGAGTAGGTAAGATATTTAGTTAGATAGTTAAAGTTCTGAACATTTTTTTTATGTTTCTAAAAAATTATGTAACAATAAGCAATTTTTACTAAAATAAAACCTGTTAGGCAGTAAAAAAATTATATAACATCGATAAATCATATTATTTCGTAATCACAATTCAATAAACCCATTAATCATAGTAACGATACACCCAAGTTAATTCGCGCGAAAAATTAGATTTAAATATTGCGCCAAGAAATGTTCGCAACTCGGCCGCGTAACATTGAGCGCTAGGGTCGCGCGAAATCGGCGTTCAAATAAAAGAGGCCTAAGCCTTAAGCCTGAACTTAAGATAAAACCGGACGAGGATTATAATATACCGGATGATTCTTATAAGTGATTGTATTGTTGTGATTGAATTAAATAAATAAAAAAAATTGTTTTTTTTTTTTTTGAAAGTGATATTGCGTTTTTTTGTGTTTGTTATTAATAAATAGTTGATTTTTAAAGTTATTTCGTCCATAGTGCATATCTCATTGTGAGGGGATTTTGTGGGGAATCAGGATATTTTTCTCCCTAAATTTAGGGAATTTGACCAGTGATCTTGGGGAATCTGGTAAATAGCCATTGGCAACACTGCCGGTAAATAGAATACTAGTTGGTCTGTGATAGATAGAATAGCTTACGATACGTAGTATCTCTAGTTGGTCTGTGAATAGCTTTGCTTGCTCTAGTTGGTCTGTGCTTGCTTCGTCGTCGCGCCAAATCAAATTTTCTTTTTCTTGTAAAATTACCTAGGGTAAGCAGTACTAATGTTGGCCCCCCTCCAATGATTGGCCCCTTCAATGAAAAATCTATTTATTAAGAGTTGTATTTATATACCAGAAATGAAAAAATATTTATATTTTTCTTTATTTAAAACACTCTACAACGAAATTAATAGTTTTTAAATGCAACAGCTAGCAATTGATTAAAAAAATACTTTGTGTTGGACTACAACAGAGGGTGTGTTTTCTTATGAAAATCTTAAGAAGTACGTAACTTTTAGAATGGTTTTACTCGTTTTCTTCTTGTTTAAATTGCAATATATGTTTCCATATATGTTTATTACACTTCAATTCAGGTTTATTTACGGTAATTCGTGAAAAACACTAAAGATTAACCTCAAAAATAAGTAGGCCAACATTAGTACCTGTGGTAAGTATGAAGTATCAGTTGATTGGCATCTATGCCATTGGCATCTATGCCAATCATTGTATTTTTTGCTTTTTAATATTATTTATATTTAAATATTAAATCAAATCTTATCAACAATTGCGTTTAAAATGCTAAATCTTTTTATTTAATAAAATCAGAGGAACTAGATTTTGGCAGGGCCAATCATTGTACTTTTGTGTGATTGGCCATGCCAATCATTATACTTTTCCCTATGCCAATCATTGTACTAAATTTGTAGTTAAATAATACACCAATTTGATTATGTTCTTTTTATTTTATCTTGTTTATTTAATATTCTTATTTCCGAGAGATAATAGTGCGATTTTAGGTATATGAAGGGTACCTTTCATTTTTGAGCTCAAAAAAAAAATTGTCTGGGCATCAATATTGAATAATTTAATGGATCAGTATAGTCATTGGCCTAGGAAAGTATAAAGATTGGCCATGCCAATGCCCAAAAAGTACAATGATTGTCATGCCAATCATTGTACTAGGGTATGCCAATTTTTGTACATACCCTGCCAATGACTGTACTTTTCGCTACATTTTTATATTTTTATTGATAAAGTTGTTTATAAGCTAGTAAATAACGATTCTTGTGGTTTAATCTTATTCTCAGAAAAATGAGCTACCATCCTACATTAACAGTTTTTCAATTTTGAACCTTATTTGGCACATAGAAATGTTCAAAGTCAAAACTTTTCTTAAGGGGCCAATCATTGTACTGCTTACCCTATTTCGAGATTTATTAGCCTGTGTTTATAATTTTTGCTTGTGGGCTCTGATTATCATCAACATGGCTTCGTTGGATGACTTTTGTGAGCTAGACGACGAAATCAAGGAGCTTCTAAAGCATTATAAACACAAGAAGGCGACTGTTTATGAGCCTTGTACAGTTCACAATTTTGAGGAATGTTTGATCGGTCTTTACGAGGTAAGAAACTATTCATTTTTTTAGCAAGTACTGGAAGTTCGATAGGTTAAAAATGTCAGAAAGACCAACTGCGTACCAGTACTCAAATTAGTACGGGATATAAGCTCGAAAAAAAGGCTGCATTGAAATGGGACTGTGCCGGTTATGTCGCCCGTATCGTTGGCGTTGGGTAAGAAGGGCTACTGATTGATTGGGCCCCTAAATATAAGACAAAAAGACGACGTGGTAGCCCAAAAAAACGATTTAGTGCCAGACTGGACCTGGTGGAAATGCCCATGGTCCAGCTGTACAAATAGGTGTACGGTATGCCTAACGTGACCATATATTTAGTGTCACAAAACGGGACACAGTGTTTTTTACTTGAGCTCTGAGTGTGATGTGTTATTATGTGTTATGTGTTATTATGTGTGATTTTAGGTACTTACCTACCTACTTAATTAAAAAATTCTTGTCATTTTTTTTATATTTACTTTTGTTATTAACAACGCCTGAGGATCCAGAACATGTACCTAGTTTGGGTTTTTTATGGCATCCACAATTTGTTCATAAGAAAAAAAAAAACTCTTTCTACTGGTGCATTTGTACCGGTCAGACACAAAATAATATATTCAATTAAGACGATTTACGAGCTGGGAAGGCGTTTCTAAATCAAGTAATTCTCATAAACTACAGACGGTAGAGATCTGAAACTTTAGTATAACCTTCTTGAGGATATAACAAAGTTTTTTATAATTTAGAAACACAATGAGGATACAAAAACCTCGATACATTATTTCGTCAAAGATAACCATTCCAAAAAACGGGATTAGCTAGTTCTTCGAAATTACTAATTAGTTTTTGCTGAAACTACATAGGAATAATGATAATAAAGTAAATTAAATTCTGGTAATTTGAATTTGATTTAAAAGTTATAAGATATTAAATATTAATTGCTTTTCACTAAAACCCAGGTGGTGGCGCAGAACCAAGAATCCGATTTGCACGACTGACAGATGACTGTCCCTGTCTCTTCGTATGCAATCATTGAACTTCTGTCACTGTCATACAATACTTCAGATGCTGCATGCAGCTCGTAGAGGGAGGACGTGTACGCCGGTTCTCCTACAGGTCACATGGTCTTTGATAAATATTCAACCTAGGGTAACTGCCCCATGATTGTCACTTTTACAAATTTCTCTTGGCTAAATTTATAACTGCAAAATAAAAATTCTAAATCGTCAAAATTTGGTATTGTTGTTTTGTGCGTATAACCATTTAATATTGATATTTTAATAGAAACTTTCAAACCATAAACCAAATATTGGCACCCTCCGCTTTAATAAGTCATTCGTTTAAAATTGCGTTAATCAATATATATAATACTCTTCCGTTACTGACTGACTGACTGACTGACTGACAGACAACGCAGAGCCGAAACTACTGGGCGTAGCGGGCTGAAATTTTGCATGTAGGTTCCTTAGGGAGTGCAGGTGAGCACTAAGAAGGGATTTCCTGAAATTACCACGGGAACGGGAATAAACGGGAATTTTGTGTTTATGAGAAATCTGCGCGGGAAAAACCGCGGGGCAGCCTCTAGTAGTTTAATAAAATAATGTATTATAATGACATGATTTTTGTAGTTAATGCTGTAAAATGACAAAAATCATTATTTTCAGCATCTAAATAAAACCATGACAATCTTGAAGGTTGACAATGATCGTGTAGTTTACCCTATATAAAATATAAACAAAACAGCAGCGGAACGGAATCTGTGGAGTCGCCTTTGCCTCAACTTACAGATGTCATTATGTCAAAAATTCTTATTAAATGAAATGAAAATTTAATTAAGCGCTTTCGAAAATACTTAATTATTATAACCACAAAGTAGTCAAAACAAAAATTAAGTCGGAAACTAAATCCTGACTACAAGTAATAACGCTCTAAGGAAAAGCATTAAGCAAGATAATTTTTAGTACTATTACTGTTGTTTGACTGCTCCGTGGCTCAGTTGGCAGGGGTGTGTACTGAGAAGCGTGTGCGATTCCCGGGCGGGGCGAATATTGTGATATGATGAATATCGATGTTTGTTTCGGGTCTAGGTGTTATGTTCGTCTCTGTGTGTGTTTCGGGCATCCAAGATACTGGTTCTTCCTAGTTAGGGGCTCTGAGTGTGATGTGTTATTACATATTTATTATTATTATTACCATGTATTAGTAAAGATTTACTTATAATACTGCGTTCATCCTAACAAATGAATGCCATACTTTTCTGATATAAAGATATTAAAAAGCAGAAATTGAGGTTATAAGAATGGTTTTTTTTATGTAGCATCTAAAGTTTTAACTGCTGGAAACGTACCCTATTTCTCCAATTATTTTTATTCCTGCATTGTGTCACCTTTGGCCAGTTCTCGAGATTGGAATCAAGATGGCCTCGCCCACGACTGCGATGCCGGTTTGGATGCAATTAAAATCGGAATGCAATTAAATTAAACTAATAACTTAAACTTTCAGTGCAGTCTTTTTTTTGTATTGTTTTATAAATTTACTATTTCTTTATATTTAAAAGGAAATTTGCCCTTTCCGACTAAGGATTTGTATTTTTTTTATTTCTTTAATTTGATAGAAAATATGAAGATTCGTATGAAGTTCGTATCTTTGCATAAAGACCTAAAGTTCTAGGTAAATTATACGTAGATATGCCACCCCTCCTCTGCACTCCTAATACGCTGCGCTAAACGCCATCACGGTTTGTCGACTACTGATGTGAATGAGTCGACGTCATAGCGAATGAGATGTATTGAACGCTAAAGTTGTGCCAGGCCTTCAGACGTTCACTCGGAACGTTTTATGTTGAAGTCAAAGTAAACGTATAGTTTGTGAAACAAACACCTCTCTATATGTATGAAACCATTTGTAAAATGACATTCAAAAACAACCTTAGCCACTGCTTTATACCTATATTTACTTATCTTATAAAACTGCATCTCTCTTTACAGGCCGGCTTGGTATCAGAAGGAATTGAATTTAATCTACATCCATATGATTACTTCCCTACAACATGATCAGAAACGACAAGTTAGTGGCCTATATAAAGAAACCTGTATCATTGTGTGCATCTTAATTTGTACTTGACTTTGTCGATAACTAAACTTTAATTACGTTCAAATTTAGAACTCAAATTATACATGTTAAACAATGAACTTTTAAAATGAAATATAATAAAAAGAGTCGCCTTCGCAGAAAATTGTGTTCGTTCGATATTAGTTCAGACGAGATGACGTCACACCCATCCGAGTAAAAATTGCAACTTTTAGCGGTGTGCAGTGCACTAACTAACTTAAATTCTTATGATCATCGTATGTAATTACAATATTATTAGCATTAATCTTACATGTGCTAAAAAATAAAATATTCTGATTCAGTAATAAATAGTCTGATTTTAATAATTAAAAAAGATAATTAATAATAAAAAAAGTTTTGTCATGAATAATAATTATAATTGGCGTGGTTAATAATTATTTTGAATTTTCCATAACTATCTACATATTTATATTGATCCTCATTCGTCGACTCCACTCCTTTTCTGTTCGAGCTGTGTCTGCGACTCGGCGCGAGTGAAAAGAAAAATGAGTCAGTTGCGGAGAGCTTTTGGTCTCAGATCCGTACAATTTTTTTTTTTTTTTAATTTTGCTAAACTCCTCTTAAAATACAAAAAAAATCATCGTGAAGATCGTTTGCTTGAAAGTGTCTAAACACTTCCACCCAACGATATTTCGTAGTAACTTTTTGATTATTCCATTCTCTTACTTTTCAATTATTATTTCGAAATTATAGTGAATTCATTCAATACTTCAGTACTATCTTTATTGCTGTACACACCATTTTTTTTAATCAATATATCCAATAAATTTTAAATGCCTTCCCAAGCAGGCGCTTTTTACCAAATCTGCCTACTAAAACATCTCCAATTCCTAGTTTTTCCAGATATGATTATTTAAAAAAAAAAAAATCCTAAAATTTTCACTTGCACAACTTAGTAAGGTTTAAAATAGCGCACTCGATCAGATCGGATGTCATCGTGCTACCCGCATTATCTGACCCGGCCATTCCCAAATTTACTCTCAGTTTTTGAAAACGGGACAATTAGGCGTCCCCAGGGCTTTTTCGGGGACACCGGGATCAGGAAGCAAAAAACAGGAACGCAAAACGGGACGCATGGTCACCTTAGGTATGCCCTGTCTGTCGCTCGAGGCGACTAAAAGTGGTCATTGGGGTCTTTGGTGTGAGAGCGGGGCTTGACACACTCATTAAATCCGGAATAGGAAAAGCATGCCCTACTGAAAAAGAAGCAGCTAGGCATGCAAAGGAAACCTAATGCTGATCATCAATGATTCTCTGGGACCTTCCCAAAAGCACTGAGTAAACCACCGGGGGGTTTTAGTGAGTGTGATCCCACATACCTTTGTCACTCCACCAAGAGACAGGTTAGGTTGTTAGTTGTGATTTCACCACATTATTAAAACAAACGACCAGGCGGAAATCCACTCAGTACCGGACGGAAAGTATGGAAAAGAAGGAGAGAGCCTTTGACCAGCAATGATAACCTAATTATATATAATATATTGATAACTTTCTGAATTTTTCATACAATAAAAACTTCATTAATTTTATGAAAATACTAACAAACTGTTATTGTTTTATTTCTTGCAGGAGTTTGGATATCTCAATATAAGTTATATTTTTAATCCACACCTTGATGTGGATGAAAAAAGCCTTACTACTGATGCTCTTGTGAAGTTAATAAATGCCACATACACATTGCTGCACCAACATAAGAATACTATCCAGAGGGCTGAGCGCCTTGCTGAGAGGAATCAAGTTCTTGAGAGCAATAACAAACAAATGAATGTAAGTAATAAAAGGATCAAGCTTTGATTACTCAGCTTTATAGAAAATTATTTTATAATGTTGGCACATCTTTGCTTATGAAATTTTAAGCTATAACAGCAGACTGGCAATGTTTTATAGCTAAGCATTATGAAGGAGATATAAAAATCGTAAATTCTTAATTTTAGGCAACAGTTGAACATTTAAAACAAAGGATCAACTCAGAGAAGAATGAGGCCCGAGCTTGTATTGCCACTGCTCAGAGAATATCAGACCAATCAGAAGCTATCAACACTACACTGGCTGAAACTCAGGCCAAGCTTAACATGCTTACCAAACAAAAGCTATCAAAAGAAAAGAGTCTAATGACTGAAATTGCACGACTGAGAAATGAAAATGATAAATTAAATGACAAACTCAGAAACAAGTCTGGTAAGTTTTTTTTTACTGTTTCCTATGGTACCTGAAAGTCTGGAAGTGTATAACAGTAGAATTATTTGACTGAGGTAAGATTGTTTGAGGGCGTCTTGTGGCAGCTTCAGCTTTGGATTTGTGGATGGGTCGGAGCAACAGCATGTCTCCGAACAGTGTTCTGTTATTCATGCTGGGCTGTGCTTCATCTGCCCACTTTTGGTTTATCTGTGCTTGCCTTGAGTACAATCCTGAATCATTTCCATTGCCTTAGGCTTAGGCCATAATAGATACTATATTTTAAATACTAGAGGCTGCCCCGCGGTATTTCCCGCGCAGATTCCCGTTTTTTCCCGTTCCCGTGGGAATTTCGGGAAATCCTTTCTTAGTGCTCACCTACACTCCCTAAGGAACCTACATGCAAATTTTCAGCCCGCTACGCCCAGTAGTTTCGGCTCTGCGTTGTCTGTCAGTCAGTCAGTCAGTCAGTAACGGAAGAGTTTTATATATATTGATTAAAGTATTCTAGTTTACTAAACTACCAATGAGTGATACTTCGTTCACGTTCAGGTTCTTTCACGCCCTGCGTAGAAGTGTGCGAGTCGAGCCTGCGGCAGGCGCGGTCGCGGGAGCGCCGCCAGCGCGCGCGCGTCGCCGACCTGCAGCGCAACCACCGCGCCCTGGTCCAGGAGCTGCTGGCCGTCAAGGAGGACCTCATACTGGGAGGTTTGACTGACTACACTGTTGGAGACAAGAAGTAAACATTTTTATCAAGTTCAGTCAGTGGAGCTTATTTGAACCCAAAGTTAGATACTAGGGACTAGGGCCACAGTGTTAATGATTAATTAAATATAAGTAACAAAGCAGTTTAATCAGCACAAATTTTTATAACAATATCAATATATTTTTTTAAATGTTTCAGATAGCAATTGTAGTAATTGACATAGTTTTGCTAAATAAAAAATTGTATTAGTTATCAGTTGTGTTAAAATAATGACTAAGACTGCTTCAGTGTCAAGATACCTACTAAAACATTTTTTTTACAATGATTGGATGACACAGGTATTTTAAACCATTTCATGCTTTTCTATTGGTATTGCAAAAGTGATACTGAAATCCAAACTTCGCCTGTCATTTAAAAACAATCGTGAAAACAATGACTTTGAAATGATTACAAGTGTTTTAAAATGATCTCAATTAGGTATTTTATAAGTTTAATAATCATTGTTGACTAATATTACATACTTGTGATAGTTTATTTAAATGTGTAAGAGTAAGAACATTCGCACCGCAATGCTACCACAATATTGTTAATTATATTAATGTTGTGATTTAGTGCACATCTGCTAATCTTCTTTTCTATCTGAGTTTAATAGCTCCAAAATAAAGCTTGATATTTTGTATGTGCGTAAGTACTTGGTCATTTTATTTAATTAAACAATGGTTTTTAATTTATACGGGGAACTATTTAGCGATGAGGCGGCGCGGCTCTATATAATTCATTAGTAAATTAGTGCAGTTTTTTATGCTACTCGGGCTTTTATACTCCTTCTTGTGGAATAATATTAGATTATCATGACCGGATGTGTGACGTTAATTTAGCAAAGAACGAGGCTTCATTTGGCACATCCTTAGAATTGATTATGAGGAATATTCGCGAGTTAACGTCGTCGGGCGGGCGTCGTCGCGTGCGCGGGCGCAGCTCTGATTCACTCGCATCGCTTCATCATCATTTATCACTCCGCTCTGGGCTGCCGCAACTCGCGCCCGTGTTCCGTCGCCCACTGTTCGACATTGCGGTGTAGATAGATATCGATAAAATCGTTATATCACGCTGTGATAAGACAAACACCTACTCCTCAATACTTACCTGTTTATCAAAATTTGGATAATGAAGCCGCTGTTTTCTAAAGAACAATTGTTTTAGATTGTTCTCTATAAAGTTTATAAAAGTTTATAGTGCGTTAGAGAAGTGTTTTGGATGTAACGGAATGAAACATGGGGACGTCGAAAAGGCTGAAGATAACCGTGGTGGGCGACGGCATGGTCGGCAAGACCTGCCTGCTCTACGTGTACACCAAGAACGTGTTTCCCGAGGAGTACGTGCCGACAGTGTAAGTAGACTTCATTTGTTATGGCATATTGGCACCGGCACCGGCCCCGCCGCCGCCGGCGACTACGGTGGGCAGCTATAGGTCACTAGGTCGAGCTCCAAACGTGCCGTCGTGGTTTGTACCAACCAGATGGCGTAACATCTCGTTATCAGTGTTGCATGATGTCACACGGTAAACCGCCGGCGGAATCTTGGGATTGTTTAGCTGGCGCTCGCTATATTTGACATGTTGTGTGCCTACCCACCGTACTCACCTACCTAGCTACGCGCCTCGCGCCTCGCGCCTCGCGCCTGTTGCCCAGCTACTAATCAGTACTTGACTCATGTAGTGTTAATTATACGTTTATATGTATACCCGTCCCATCTAGTTCTTTCATTTAATATTTAATATTGTAATTATTTGTAGACTGTAGCGTCCCACTGCTGGGCAAAGGCCATTAATTTATATTTCTTAAAAGGCGCATGTTTGATAACTTGAAATAATAGCAATCTTAAATTTGTTGGAGCATTATTTACATTACATAACATAAAGTTATTAGTAAACCGTTTTTTTTAAACAAATACTATTTCTTAAAAACAGAAAAAAATTGTTGCTGCTGCTGCTGAATCGGTCGTTTTAGGCAATATTTTTTACTAAATTTGTTTACTGTGTTTTATATAGTTTTTGTCAACTACATCACCAAGAGACAAGTAAGAATGAATAAAACATTTTTTATGTGAATCGATTCAGTTGCTTGTGCGTCATTAAGGTTACGTCCTGTGTTTTGAGAGGTGTATTGAAGGTATTTAATGTAAGTTATTTAATGGATGAGTAACCGGTTACAAAATGTGTCACTTGTTAATTTTAATATCGCAGTAGATAAGTACCTACCTAGTATTAATTTTATAGAATGCCTATCTATACACATGTCACCTAGAATTATAAATAAAAAAATAAATTTAATATCTTCTAAGTTGTTTTTGATTGTTAAATTAAATGGTATATTTTTGCTACTTGATCAACTAGTATGTTTGTCTAGGTCTGAGCTTCTGCGTTATTTACATAACACGGTGTTATTAACACCTTGTATACCAGATTACTTCTTTTAAATTCAATAAGCAAACGGCGAGCTATTCAGTGCGACGATTTAGGATACACTATTTATAAAGTCAAATTGCGAGTCGTGTCATTGTTGTATTGTGCACATTGGCTGCTTCCTTCTTTTGAAATACGAAGTTTGACTTCGCTAACGCCTACAATGATAAACTTTGGTTGGTGACTTCCTCTCTTGCCATCACTTGCCAACTTCAACTTCGTGCGTAACACATTTTCTAGGAAACAGATTCCCACAAAGGTCAACGACCTTTATGTCATTTCATGTTATAAATATTACCAACTTGGCACTCATTGCAACCGGTTAGGTGCACACACTATGCACGGTACATACACTAAACCTACAATCTGCATAATATATAGGTAGGTATAGTTTACTTTTATAAGAGTAGACTTTAACAGCGTGTTTGTTTAATTTCGTTCGTATATTACAAGGTTTTAGTGGCATGGTTCAGTTTAATAATGTTTAATTAAACGCTGACTACTGCTTATCTTACATAATAATATAATAATCCAAATCTTGAAGCTTAATGAATTACAACTTGCTGGGGTGTAGTCGAAATGGTTTGCTGCCTCTCTCTCGGCAGCACGACACCAAATGGGACATTAATTACATATTGTTTAGCTAGCTCGAAGACTAAGTATAAGAAGGTGGACCTAGGAAAAAGGATACCGTTAGTATCTTTTCAGTCATGCATAAGGATTTAAACAAACACCAAAAAAAAATTATGTTCCCATCCAAAAGTAGTACGGTATTCACAGTCACAGTATGAAACCTTAAAAAAACTCTTGATAATGTAAACACCATATATGTATATGTATAACATATATGGTGTTTTATGCAGGTTCGACAACTATGTTGGGCACGTGACGGTGGACGGGGAAGAGGTCGAGATGGCGCTGTGGGACACGGCGGGGCAGGAGGACTACGAGCGGCTGCGGCCGCTCTCCTACAATCACGTAAGGAAACCCGCTTTATCAACGAAGTTATCGATTGTGATCAATCGCCATCCGCGTGGTATTTTGTTATATACACTGCCAGCGTAAGCACAGCGTTTCATTATTGCATAAGCATCCCCGTGTTATTACAAAGTTCCTAATGGTTGCACTACATGGACACTGCGACCATTTAGCTTGATAGCTCCCTCACGCTTATTTTCCTGTATTTTCAGACTGATTGTTTCCTGGTGTGCTACTCGGTGGGAAGCCGGTCATCCTTTGAGAATGTGGTGCTTAAGTGGTACCCCGAGTTAAAGCACTTTAGTGCTTCAGTACCAATGGTATTAGTTGGTATGTTTATCTGTCCTTTATATGTAGACTAGCTTTTGCCCGCAGCTTCGCACGCGCTTTTTCATAAAAATCGTTAATTACTGGTTGATTTACGACTCAGGATTTTGGTGAAATGATTTCTGATCGCACCCATACCCCCTAAAAATATCTATCTTTATTTCAGTTCCCGTAGCAACTCCATAAATTCATTTCTACACTCCACCATTCAGACACTGAAACTTCTAACATTTCTATTAGCTGGTTGGGTAAAAGTAGTTGGATATACGTACCTACATACCTAATATATGTACCTACTCGAGTAAAAAAAGTTGGAGATTTTTAGGAGCTTTATGTTTTTGGGAATGTTCCGTTACCATGTGAATTTTGGTTAATTTTTCTTAATAGAACTCTGAATCTAATTACACCCACTGAATAACCCGTTTTCCTATTTTTACGTGGAAATAAAGAAATATATATACATTGTTTTAATACTAACTAAAGAGTCCCGTTTTACGTTCCCGTGGGAATTTAGTATATTTTTTCCTTCCAACAGCCTTACACTTGTAGACCAAATTTCACGTTGGCATACTCAAGGAAAACGATTTTAATACTAAATAATTAGTCCTGTAACCCTATTCCCATGGGAATTTAGTTAATTCCTTCCTTCAACACCCTTTCATCTACTAAGGAATCTGTACACAAATGTCACGTCGATACACTCAAGGAAGTCAAGATTTCATTCTCACAAAATAAAGTCCCGTTATTCCAGTTCCCGTGGGAATTTCTTTAATTACTTTCTTTCAACATTCCTACATTTACTGGGGAACCTGTATACCAAATTTCACGTCGAAACACTCAAGGATGTCGATTTTTCATTCTCACTAAAAAAGTCCCGTATATCCCGTTCCCGTGGGAATTTTGTAAATTCCTTTCTTTCAACACTCTTTCATTCACTGAGGAACATGTACACCAAATTTCAAGTCGATACACTCATTAATGTCGATTTTTCATACTAACTAAAAAGTCCCGTAATTCCCGTTCCTGAGGGAATTTCGGGAAATCCTTTCTTAGCGGATGCCTACGTCATAACATCTACCTGCATGCCAAATTTCAGCTCAATCCGTCGAGTGGTTTGGGCTGTGCGTTGATAGATCACTATGTCAGTCAGTCAGTCAGTCAGTCAGTCAGTCAGTCACCTTTGAGTTTTATATATATAGATACTTACTAGGTACCTGCTGTACTGTCAAAACAAACACAAACAATAAAACTGAGCTACGTACGTCCTTTTTATAAATCCAAATAGGTATGTACAACAACTTATCCTGTTTATTGGTATTATTTGATTGCTTTACTTTTTGCTTTGCTTAGTCTGTTAAAAGTTTGAAAGGTTTAAATAGGCATTGATTCACACATTATTTTGTGAAAAAAAAAACTTTAGTGACTTATTACTTAGGTATGCCGCGGTCGCAGCTACGACAAAAGACATGATGTAAATAATAGTCTGATAACATCTAGGCGTCGACTAGGTAAATAATATTGAAGGAGTAGATACATGTTGACCTTTTGTTTAATTTCAGCAACGAAAACCGACTTGCGGTCGTCAGACAAAGCGGTCGTGACGACGCAAGAAGGAAAAAAACTGAAGAAGAAAATACGGTAAGAAACTATTTTAAGATTTTAAAAGTTAACATTTCCCACATTTTGATGTCTTGTAGAAAAGTAATAAGAGGCCAACGTGCCATTATCGTATGCTATAAAAGGTACATCCTTAACGTAAGATGCAAAAAATACATATAAAAATATCTTTCAAGTTTTTCATGGACTCGATCGTGAAATTTTCTTATGCAATAATTTATTATAAAATGGTCAAGGACGTCAAAAATCAAAATTCAATACAGTTTTGTTTTATTTGTGTTTGTAATAACAGCGTTTTGACAAATTCTAAAAAAAATTGTAATACTAAAGTCTAGTGCTTAACTTTCAAAATCTCAAATATTAAATAGATTTGCTCATTAGGTTACATTATTTAATAATATTAAAATGAGAACTTAATCATCAATAATTAACTAATGGTAACATGTAACAATAAACAAATTGTTAACAATGAAGTGTCGGTTTATCTGCGCTCGCCCGCGCTGCCGCCGGCAGCTCTTATCACTCTGATAAGCGCGTCACAGATAGGGTCTTGGCTTTGTTCAGCTACATACAAATAAATTCACCAAATGTTTTGTAGCTGGGCAACACAACATTTATCTCATCTACCATATATATAAAACTAGTCGACCCGGCGAACTTCGTACCGCCTAACTTATTACTATTTTGTGCATGTATTATACTTATAAACCTTCCTCTTGAATCACTCTATCTACTAAAGAAAACAGCATCTAAATCCGTTGCATAGTTTTAAAGATATATGCATACATAGGGACAGACGCGGGAAGCGACTTTATTTTATACTATGTATTGATGATTAAATCGGCCGGGCCGATTCAGCTGATTTTGGTTTCAAAATGTTCGTAATAGTCCAGGAAAGGTTTAAAAGGTGAGAAAATATGGAAAAATTGAGAGGAAGTTAGTTTAACTAACAATTTCTTTTTCCCAAATAAATTGTAAGGCGCGATACGAAGTTCGCCGAGACAGCTAGTTTAATATAATATACTGAGCTTCTGCAATTATTGGCTATAGGAGCTATTGGTGTTTGGACAGTTGTCGCTGTTCTTTTCTTTGTTGACTCTTGCCCCTTAGCAGATCATAATGCTAACTTTAATGAGTCACAGATAAGATACGATTTTGGTTTATGACTGAATACACTTGCCTATAAAATAGTTTCTGAAACCCACCGTATTAGGGTGCAAAGAAAGGAAAATAAAAAAGAAATTCCAATTTAATTGTTGTTTTAATCTACCAAACACAGCAACTTGCCAACCAATAAGACCTGCCGATGAATGTTTTTTTTATTATTTACCTACCTCATGAGTACCTCAGACTATCTACGATGCATGCCTCCATTATGTAATGTTTCTGGGCGGATGAGCATCTCGTTTTGTTTTGGTCATTAACAATGGTTATTTTTTTGAGTAGTTTTCAGTCCCTACTTATTTGTAGGAACTAAATCAAAGTGGTACCGCAGGATTAATCTCGATATTTTTTGGTTCAGGGCGGTCCAGCTGGTGGAGTGCTCGGCGCTGGAGCGCTGCAACATGGCGGAGGTGTTCGAGGAGGCCGTGCGCGCGGCGCTGCGCAAGAAGCCCGTCGCCAAGCGCACCTGCCACTACCTTTGACGCCTTACAATTTTCATGAAGAAACATCTTTATCTATTGCATGAACTAAAATGGTTAGCGAACTGCTGCCCGTAAACCTGATGTGGGCATGGGCATAGCGGCACTTTCAGAACAGTTTAAAAAAAAGGTGCAACATAATATGATGAAATATGTCGCTCGTTATGTTCGCCTAGACCTAGCCTAGACCACTGTCCATCAAACAGACTTAGAGGAAAGTTAGCTTTCAGGAAATCTTCCATTTAAGGCGGTTCAAGCATGTGTGGCGCGAAATTCAATTTTTTTTTTTTACGTTTTTTATTTTCTCCGGCGAAAGTATTCGTTTTTAATAAAGTTTGAATGACTTCCCGCTGCTAAATAACCGTCTCTTACATTGTTAAACACGTTTTTGCAAGACAGAGTTATTGATGTTGTGTATTGTGCAAAATCTTGATTTATGGCCAAATGAGGATTTAACACAAAATCAGTAAATCTGTCTTGCAAAAACTATGTTAAACAATGTGAGAGACGGTTATTTAGCAGCGGGAAGTCTTTAAACTTTATTAATAACAAAAACTTTTGCCTGAATAAATAAAAACGTGAAACAATTTTAATTTCGCGCCACACAGGCTTGAACCGCTTTAAGTATTAATTTATTATTTATTTTAATTCAATCGGTCACTGTGCACTGAAAATTTACTAGAGAGAGACCGAAAATGATTTTCAGCCGAAACCGAAAACGAACCTTCGGCCCTAGCCTAAGTTTGGGCCGAAACCGAAACTCACGTGGCCTTGTAAAATATTTATGTTTGTGGGCGCACAGGGCAGCTCGTGCGAGCGAGCGTCTTGCGTGTATCGCCGAATACTTTTGAGAAAGAAAATGAGGCCGAAACTAGATTTTTGGGCGAAACTGGCCAAAACAAAAACCGAACCTTCGGTCGGTCTCTAAAATTTACTTAATTTACGTTAGATTGTAAATTTAAGAATACATTCACATACTTATATTTATAATTAATATTCATTTGTGTACAGGTGACATAAAAACGGACGACCGGACCGACCGACATAGCTAAACTAAAAGGTTTCCTTGATTGACTACGGAACGCGAAAATAATGGGATTCACTATACATAATTAGCTTGAAAAATTTATATTCAGCGTTTAGCATAATATAGGTATGCCATTTCTTTGTTATCCAGCCCCTGTATTACGGCTGATTTTGCAATATTATTGCTTTTTGTCCTCTGTGTTTTTTTTTTGTATTGACTTTGACACTCTAGAGGACGAAGAGTAATATTGCAAAAGCGGCCATAATAGCCCCCCAGGAGACAGTAAGTACCCAGAATGCATACCTATTCAAGAAAGTTATTAATTTTACCTGAAAACGGTTTATTATACATTCACATACTTTAAATTTATAATTTTTAAAATTTTGTAAATAACTTATTTAGGAAACTAGGTATGTAAGTCTCTAGGTCCCTACCTAATATAATAAATAATTAAAAATTTAAATAAATGTTAACTATTTTAACATATTTGGTATTTTTATCTCTAAATCAATGCTGGGTTTATCGTCTTCTTGGTGGGTAGGAATTAATATTTTACACTAGCTGTCGCGGCGTCCTTCGTATCGCGCCTTACAATTTTATATAGAAACACGAGCTTTCCCGGCTTACTTCGTTACGCCATAGAATATAAGATACTACAAAAGACTTGGCTTTATAGACTATGTTCTTTTGACTGCCCACAATGGCCGAATTAAAAACAAACAACAACAACAACAACAAAAATGAAAGAAAAAGAAATTACGGGTGATCTAATGTCTAAAAGGGTAAGAGGGTGAGTTTTTAAGGGTTACAAAAAGGTAAATCTCGATTTCCGGTAAAACTGCAAGTCCTATGAAAAAAAGTTAAATGACAAAGTTGTATGTAAGTAATAAAAAAATCTACAACTTTTGTATCTGTCGTAGTAAGATTTGATAATTAGGTTGTTTGCAAAAAAAAACGAGGGATTTTGCGAAAACACGGATAATTTGATATGAGCATTACTTCTTTTTCAATCATCCTGACATAAAGCAGTTTTTTTTTGCAAAAAACCTAGTATAATTGAAAACTTTGAAACCTGCCTTAACTCTGATTGGCTAGATTAACGGTAATTAAAAATAAAGAAATTTATAGTTACGGTGATTAGAAAATACGTAATTAATTGTATTTTTTATACTATTTGTAATTAAAAATTATTAAATGAACATAATTTTAAATAGATAACAACTTAAGCTTAAGAAGATCTTGTCCAAAAGCCTTCTAAGACATAAAATTACAATTAAAATATCAAAGTTATTATGTTTCTCATGCTTTTCGGTATTATAGGACGAAGCCCGGATATTGAGCGGCATGCCAAGATGATAATTATAATGTGTGTGTGTACTGTGTTTTTTTTTTCTGACGTATTCCATTTTTTTTTTATCTATAAAATTGTTTTATACCTTTTATTTATTTTTAGAACGAAAGTGCATTTAAATGCCAATTTCATACAAAAAACTCAACCAAACAAAAACACACAAATATTTCAAATAGAGGCGAAAGATATTTTGCAATGGCCCCAAACCAAATACTTAAATATAAATAAACAATTAAAATTAAAAACAAGGAATACAGAAAAATATGGTAATGTTGGAAGGGTGGCCTTATTGCTTAAACCATAATGATCCTAACTACCTCACATAATATGTACAGGAAAATTAGAAAAAAAAGTACTGTGGTGGGTTGTGTAGTAAACTAGAAATATTATGATCTTAAGTGCTATTTTGTAAATCAATATAAATATTTTTGAAACCCATACTAAATTTTCATAGAACGGTAGTTATATGTAACGGTAATTTGCGTAACGGTAATTAGAACACAAGCTATTTTTATTCATAAATCTGAAAACAAAGAAATTTGTTAAAAAGTTGCTAATACAGACAATTAAAGACATAGTTCTGCGTGTTTTTCAATAAACACTACAATTTACAAATAAGTATTTTTTAAATTAAGTATCGTAACGGTAATTCCAAAAAAAAAAAAATATTTTGTCATTGTGTTTGCATTGAAATTAGTATATTAAATAATCATTGACATTTGATAATAATTGTCCATGTAAGTACACTTTTTATTTATAATGTAAGTATTTCTTTTATTATTTTTATAAATTTATTCTATGTTTAATTATTATCTGTCATCAACAAAATGAGTGGAAATAGTCCACATTGTCCTCAATCGACTCGCAGTTTCATAGTGCCTAGGGGTTTGAACGTACACATAAGTCGCGTTCACAAGCAGGCACTTTCGCAACCTATAATTGCTTGTTGCAGTTCTGCAGGCGTTCAGGCCGCTGTATCTGTACCCTCTAGAGCCACACCTAGCTTGGATGAAGTAGCATTTCTTAAGAGAAATGTTCGAGTTTTGCGCCATATACCTAAAGGTGCGCGTAGTGTTGCAGCTGGGGAGCTTTCCGAGATTATAGAGCGGTGCATAAAGAACAACAGTACTGATGACTGGCTTACATTGTTAACATTTTCCTTTTTTCGGCCTTAAAAGTACCTGACAAGAGCGATTTGCGTTCTTTAACTTCAAAAGTTAAAGAAAATGTTTTAACATTGGCCACTGTATCAACTTCTTTTCACAACGACTCGGGCCGTCCTCGTCAGTGCCCGGTAAAGAAATTGATAGAGTAGAGAGTAAGGTTTACGATGGTGATTTGAGGGGTGCTGTTAGGATTTTGATGTCGGACTCATCTCTTGCTCCAAACAATGATGCGACGCTGGAAGCTTTGCGTTCGAAGCATCCGCCACCTTCCAGACAGGTCGTCCTGCCCGCGGAGCCGGACTCAAGCTGTGATTGCTTGTCAGTTGCAGTTGGTGACGTAGAAAATGCTTTAAGTAGTTTTTATAATGGTTCTGCTGGCGGTCTTGATGGTTTAAGGCCTGAACATTTGAAAGAGTTGACCTCACTTTCTGCTGGAGATAACGGACGTCGTCTTTTAGAATCCCTCACTAAGCTTTGCAACTTTTTACTGAAAGGCTTACTCAATCGGGAGGTATGTCCAATTTTATATGGGGCCTCTCTTTGTGCTTTATCGAAAAAGGATGGTGGAGTTAGGCCAGTAGCGGTAGGCAGTGTCTTGAGGCGGTTAGTGGCGAAGCTTGGTTGCCGCAGCGTTAGGACAGAATTATCAGGCTATTTGCGGCCACACCAGCTGGGCTTTGGCACAGCGCGGGGCTGTGAAGCCGCTATTCAGGCAACTCGTACTTTTGCTTTCGCTCAGGAGTTCTCTGCTGATGTCATCTTAAAACTGGATGTAAAGAATGCCTTCAATAGCGTAGAAAGGGATACCATTTTAACCGAAGCCAAAGAGCGTATTCCGAGTTTGTATCCCTTTTTGCACCAGTGCTATTCAGCACCCAGTAAGCTGTATTATGATTCTACATTTTTGTCTTCGGAGACAGGGGCACAGCAGGGTGATCCTTTAGGTCCGCTTATCTTTAGCCTGGCGATACAAAGGGTTATTGTAGGCCTCAGAAGCAAACTAAATGTTTGGTATTTAGACGACGGAACTATAGGTGGTGATTTGGCCTCCGTCTCCAGTGATATTCAGCAGTTGGTTGCCGCTTTTAGGGATATTGGATTAGAGCTCAATAATGACAAGTGCGAGTTGTTTGTGTGTGACGAACAGTCTGATTCATCTATTCCGTTGAGTCATGTGCAACAGCAGATTCCGGGTTTGAAGTTGGTGAACAGGTACAATTTCACTTTGTTGGGCTCTTCCATATTTCCGGATTCGGTTCCCTCTGTAATGGGACAAAAAAGGCAATCACTTTTGCAGGCTCGTGAAAAATTGAAAAAAACTTTCTGCTCACACGGCACTGACATTACTTCGGCATTGCTTTTCAATGCCAAAGTTAACGTATTTTTTAAGAACCTGTCCAGTTTGGCGTTTTGGAAACGATGTTTTAGCCCTTGACGTTTTGTTTAAGAATGTCTTGGAGGATATTTTGAATGTGAGCCTTGATGAGGACCAGTGGACACAAGCTGCTCTGCCGGTGAGGTATGGAGGATTGGGTATGCGTCGGGTGCAGGACGTGCAGCTCTCCGCTTTCTTGGCTTCGTCTCATGGGGTGCTAGAATTGGTCGCTCAAATTCTTTCAATAAATGGCGATCAATTGCGGCTCCCTTTTGTGGACGAGGCTTTTTTAAGATGGTCAGCTGCTTGTATCGGTCAGAGTTCCCCAGATCCCCAATACCAGCATTGTCAGCGTAGTTGGGATGACGTTTACGCTAAGTGCATCCTCAACTCTTTGCTAGAGAAGAATTCAGGTGTGGATTTAGCCAGGTTGAAAGCGTCTTCTAGACCAGAATCTGGTGCGTGGTTGCATGCACTGCCTTCTCCGCAGCTGGGGACCTTCTTGGACGATGATTCCCTTAGGGTGGCGGCTGCTTTGCGATTGGGTTGTGCTGTTTGCGAAGAGCATCGCTGTTTTTGTGGGTCAGTTGTCGATACAAGGGGCTATCACGGCCTGAGCTGCAAGAGATGCGTTGGCAGATTTCCCCGACATCACGCATTAAACGATATCATTCGCAGGGCACTGGTGTCAGCCAATATTCCATGCGTACTAGAACCTCCTGGGCTAAGTCGAACAGACGGTAAACGTCCGGATGGCTTGACGCTGGTGCCCTGGGAAAGGGGCCGTTGCTTGTTGTGGGATGCGACGTGTGTTAGCACCTTCGCCGCTACTCATCTCCCTTCGACAATTCGGGCAGCTGCTTCCACCGCGGAGAGTGCGGCCAGGCTCAAACACTCTAAATATGCCGCACTAGAGAATGCCTATATTTTTGTACCTGTGGCCTTTGAGACAACGGGAGTTTGGGGTTCGGAGGCGGCGTCTTTTATAACCAAGTTAGGTCGTCGTCTTGTGGATCGTGGTTGCGACCGGCGCTCAGGTTCCTTCCTTTTGCAGCGGCTCTCTATTGCCATCCAGCGCGGCAATGCTGCTAGTGTAATGGGTGCTTTTGAACAGGGCAGTTTGGGCGGTGGCCTTTTTTAATTAATATAATAGTTTTATAATGTAGTAGTAGTTGTGTGTTTTAGTATAGAATGACGAAACCAAAGTGGATATTATTGTTCGGGCCCATCACTAGCCGAACCAGTTTTTACCGCGACGCCCGCGCATCCCTAGGCCCCGCGGCCATCTTTCACTTCCTTTAAAAATCACCTAATAACTAGACGTGTGCACTTTTTAATTTATATAATTCGGCCGCGAACAAGTTGTATTATTTTAATTATTTTTTATTGAACACGAGTATAAAATTGGAGTCAGATTGTTTTATTCATACAAAAGGGTTACCATCCCAAACATTGGTGACCCCGACGTGATCGCCAGCGCAGCTTCTTGTGGACGTGTCATTTTGTGGAGGCGACCATTGCCGCTTACTTCTGCCATTCACGCCAATAGCCGTTGACGAATACTTATCTACGCATCCCCTTGGAGAAAACCTTATTTTGGAGACAAGATCTCGGACGACGCAGCTGATTTACGTGGACGTAACAATCTGCGGAGCGACCCCTTGGACCCGCTTGTTCCCGCTATTTGCGCCCACCAGCCGTTGACGACCTTGGATCCCCCTGGAACGGAATTTTACTGGAGGAACTTCATCCGTTGCTTGAAGCCAGCCGGTCAGCATCAGCCATCGAGCAGCGCCGCAGCCAGAGCTTAGCAGGAAAGTGCCCTATCCCTTTTTTTCATCCGTCATCCTACCTTATTGCATTTTTTTTTTCTTTACCTATTGCCTTTATTTGTCTATCTAGCTTTGCCACTCATCAAATTAGTGCGTCAAACAGCTAAATCTATTATTTTTACACATAAAAAAATCCTTTTTCTTGTTCGCGCAGCCAGCCATTTTGTTTTTTAAGCACACCTTTTTTATTTTTTTTTGCGTATTCTTTGCGCCATCTTTGCATATTTTTGCTATTTCTGCCAATCAACCATCTTACAAATTTATTTAAATCAATATTCATCATATCACATCTTAACCTTTCCCTTATTTTTCTCACAAACCTTTAATTAATTCAATCTATATTTCAAGTTTAAGTAAATATTTTTAGGATACGTAAATCCCAATTTAAATAATTATAAATACCTACATTCAACATTAAAGTTCTGTTATTTTCCATCTATTCCAGCCTTATCTATTTGCAACGCAAGCGCATTCCGAGCCTATTGTCTTCGCCGGCCGGGCCGCAGCTGACTTTATCTCGCTGGGTGTGTGGAGCATAACAACCTATTCTACGGGATTTCAGTTACGTAATTTACTTACTTTGCCTTCGTTTATTAGTTATTTTTATTAGATTGATTTAGTTTTGCATTGATATTGTTTGTTTTTCGTTGAATCAAAATGAGTCAGACAGGTGAACATACACCTAAAACTTCAACTGAAGGTCTGAAATTGAGTGTACCTCAGTTCAGTTGTTTAACGAGTTTAAAAGATCTCAATACAAAACGTAGCTCTGTAAAAGGTCGCATCACAAGGTACAGAAACTTTTTAAACAATATAATAGAATCTGAGCAGACTGATTTAAATCTGATCATGCTACAAGAAAAATTCGACAAGTTTAAAATTTTGTTTTCTAATTTTGACGACTTGCAATCTCAAATAGAAATATTAAACTCGACGAACTTGGACGCAGAAATTGACACTCGAGAGGACATGGAAACCGAATTTTCGTCACTTATTGCGAAAACAAAAATATATTTAGAAAAGATTAAATTAAATAAAGATAATTTTGAATCGGTCCATTCTGACAACAATGATTCTCAATGCAATCATTCTTGTCACGGCAACTCTGCGAGTTTCAAGTTACCCGTCATAAAGATCACAAACTTTGATGGATCTTATTTTAAATGGATTGAATTCAGAGATACCTTTACGTCACTCATTCATAGTAACACACAGATAAAAGCTATTCACAAATTTCATTATTTAAACTCTTACCTAGAAGGAGAGGCTTCTCGCGTCATTAGCAATTTGGAAGTAAGCACTGACAACTACAAGGAAGCTTGGCGTCTCCTCTGTGAGAGATACAACAACGAAAAACAACTTATTAAAAATCATTTAAATTCTTTATTGAATATTCAGCAAGTCAATCGTGACTCAGCCAAAGGGTTAAGATTTATTATCGACCATGTGTCAAAGAATTTAAGAGCATTGGATTCGCTGGGTGAACCAACGAAATCATGGGACACCCTGGTCATTCATTTGGTCTCAGCGAAGCTCGATAACAACAGTAATTTTAAATGGGAGGAATTTAAAAATAATTTAACGTTAAATCCTACTTTAAAAGATTTCTTTGATTTTCTCAGAAACAGGGCTGACATTCTTGAATCGGTTCAACATAATAGACCTGATCGTCAAGGCATCCATCATAACAATCAGCACTCAACTTCTTTTATTAAACCTGAAAAATCTCACGCCAAGTCGTTTCTAGTTTCAGCTGCAACTGGTTCTTCTGCCCCCGCGTGCGCTCTCTGCAACGGGAATCACCGGCTGTATGACTGCGCAACGTTTCTCTCTAAGCCCATCGAGGACCGGATCACTGAGGTAGTGCGGATGAGGCTGTGTCTTAATTGTTTACGTAAGGGGCACAACTCCAACCAATGCAAGCTAAGTCCATGTCATATTTGTAAACGGCGACATAATACTTTATTACACAGAAATAGTGTATCCTCTCAGGTTGCAAGTGCATCAAACATGCAAACTAATTTAAAATCCGCATCGGAAGATAGCAAAGTTGAGGAGGATGTTAGGAACGTCGTCAGTACGACATCAGTCAGCGCCAGTAATAGCGTGTTGCTTTCGACCGCTCTTGTTGATATTTACAACCCAGTCACAAAGAAATCACTTTCCATTAGAGCTTTATTAGATAGCGCGTGTCAATCTTCTTTGATCACCGAGAACTTGAAACAACAGTTGCAATTGGCTTCCCAGCCAACTCGGGTACAGATCGTAGGAGTAGGTGATGTACCTGTATTTAGTTCCACTGAACGTTGCATGGTTCAGATGAAATCCAAGCAAGGGAATTTTAAAATAGATTTTTCATGCATAGTCACACCTAAATTAACAGGGAATCTACCTAATAAATCAATTGATATTTCAACTATAAATTTACCTCCTAATATTAAATTGGCAGATCCTACTTTTAATAAGTCAGCACCGGTAGATATGATTATAGGTGCAGACATTTTTTGGGACTTAATAGAGTCCGACAAGTTGTATCTCGGCCCCAATCAACCAGCGATGCGAAGGACAAAGTTAGGTTGGATTTTGGCAGGCTCTTTATTTACTCAAGATACTTCTTATACTAATTTTATTAATTGCAATCACTTAGCTGTAAATTCTGATGATAGCTACATTTCTAATGAAACATTAAATCGTAATTTAACGAAATTTTGGGAGTGTGAGGAAATTCCGGAACCCACTCACCCGCATTCAGAGCAGGAAATTTTGTGTGAGGAGCATTTTGTAAAAAATACTTACCGTAACGAGGAAGGCAGGTTCTGTGTGCGTTTACCCCTTCACTCGGAACCGGATTGTTTAGGTGATTCGTATAAATTAGCGAAGCGACAGTTTTTAGCGTTAGAACAAAGATTTAAAAAGAACCCGGATCTTAAAGAACAGTATTGCAAATTCATACAGGAATATTCCGATTTAGGCCATTTGTCAGAATCAGATGTTTTAATCCCAGATAAATATTATTTTATTCCACATCACGCTGTTCTCAAACCTACTAGTGAATCGACCAGATTAAGGGTAGTTTTTAATGGGAGCGCCAAAACCACTTCAGGTTACTCTATAAATGACCTTCAGATGACAGGACCACATATCCAGGATTTGCTATTCAACATTTTACTTAGATTTCGACAGTACACCTACGTATTGAGTGGAGACGTCGAAAAAATGTACAGACAAGTTCAGGTGCAGGAACAGGATCGTAGTCTGCAGATGATTTTGTGGCGAAGTAACGAAAATGAACCCCTTAAATCATTACTTTTAGGAACTGTAACTTACGGTCTTTCTAGCTCAAGTTTTTTATCTACTCGCTGTCTGTGGCAACTCGGCGAGGAATGTAGTGATCCTAAAATTAAGGAAATTATTCAAAAGGACTTCCTTGTCGACGATCTGCTCACAGGTAGCGACAGTCAGGATGAATTGAGGTCCATAAAGGACAAGGTTGAACAAGCCCTATCCGCAGGTTGCTTTAAATTAAGAAAATATAGATCAAATTTAACTTCTATTTTATTAGACTCACAAAATGCTCAAGGCGACCTGACAATCAGTTCATCGTCACATACGTTAGGTGTAGGTTGGAACCCTAGCGAAGATTTTATAAACTTTCCCAACAGTTATATAATAGAAAATAAAAACCCCACTAAGAGGTCAATACTCTCCGAATCCTGTAAGATTTTTGATCCGCTTGGCTTGTTAAGCTTACTTACTATAAAACCTAAAATATTAATTCAAAAATTGTGGATCGAAAAGCTAGATTGGGACGAACCAGTCCCATTTGAAATAAGTCAGTCGTGGCAATCATTCATTAGTAGCATGAGATACATAAAAACTTTAACAATTCCTAGGCACGCTCTATGTAAGGCCCCTCTCAACGTAGAATTGCATTGCTTTTGTGACGCATCGAAAGTAGCTCACGCCACTTGCATTTATATTAGGTCAGTTGATGAGCAGGGTGACGTCACGGTTCGTCTTCTTTGCGTCAAGGCAAGAGTGAACTCGGTAAAGCCCACCACGATTCCTCGCGCTGAGTTATGCGCGTGCGTGCTAGGAGCGCGACTTGCGGCCGCCGTGTGTCGCACTTTGCGATGTGTAATCTCTCGCAAGATATTTTGGACTGACTCATCCATCGCTTTGGCTTGGTTGGGTACGAGGTACGATAAGTTAAAAACGTTCGTAGCCAACAGGGTAGGTACTATACTGGAGCTGACTGATGGAAGTGATTGGCGTCACGTTCCATCAGCCTCAAACCCTGCCGACCTCGCTTCTCGCGGTGCAGATGCGTATAAAATTAACGATTTAGATATTTGGTGGACAGGACCTAATTTTCTTCGTGAATCAGAAGATTCATGGCCAACTTCTAATTTAGGTTATTCAGAACAATTACCAGAAGTAAAAATAAACGCTACACTTTGTAGCGAAAATAAGCAAAGCATTATAGACTTCGAGCGCTTTTCTAAATTTAGTCGTATACAGCGTTCATTTGCCTTTGTACTTAGATTTATAAATAATTGTAGGAATTCCAAAAATAAAACTGTAGGCACTTTGCAGCCTGAGGAGCTATCCTTATCTTTTAAAACATTAGTTAAAATAGCTCAAGAAGAAACTTTTCAAACAGAATTAACTCTTTTAAGGAGTAAAAAGTCTCTCAATTCGACAAATAGTTTAATTTCACTCAGTCCCTTTTTGGACCAAGCAAACACCTTACGTGTAGGCGGACGTTTAGAGCAGTCTTGCTATTCATTTGATAAACGCCACCCCTTATTATTGCATGCTAGACACAGACTCACCAAACTATTATTTCAGCACGAGCACTTGCGTCTCCTCCATGCTGGACCGCAGTTGCTTTTGTCCTCAATACGAGAATCGGTGTGGCCTATCGCTGGCAGAGACCTTGCGCGGACAACAGCTAGGCAATGTGTCGTGTGCAGAAGAACCAGTGGCAAGACGCTAACTCCTATGATGGGTGCACTGCCGAAGCAGCGTGTCAACCCTGACTACCCTTTTATAGCCACTGGTTGTGATTTTGCTGGCCCATTTTACATTACAGACCGGAAGGGTAGAGGCTGTAAAATAACTAAATGTTATCTTTGTTTATTTGTATGTCTTAGATTTAAATGTTTACACTTAGAAGCAGTGAGCGAACTTACAAAAGACGCTTTTATTTTGTCACTGCGTCGTTTTATCTCTTGCAGAGGGAAGCCAGCAGAGATTTGGTGCGACAACGGTCGCAACTTTGTTGCTGCTTCCAAAGAAATAGGCGATTTTCTAAATTCATCCTCTGATGACATAATTAATTTTTCTGTTAACGAAGGCATAGTTTTTAAATTTTCACCGCCATTCGCTCCACATCACGGCGGGATTTGGGAAGCAGGGGTCAAGTCAGCAAAGTTCCATTTAAAAAGGATTTTGGGTAATTCGCACTTGACGTTTGAAGAGTTGGCAACTCTATTTAGTCAGATTGAGGCAGTCCTCAACTCTAGACCTTTATGTCCCCTTTCCTCATCCCCCAACGATTTTCATCCCTTGACTCCTGGGCACTTTCTAATAGGAAGGCCGCTCACATCGCTGCCTTCGCCAGACCTACAGAACGCGAAACTGACCAGATTGGATCGTTTCCAGCGGTTGGAGCTCTTACGCCAGCAGTTTTGGAATCGCTGGCAGATTGAATATGTGACAGAGCTCCAGCAGAGGCACAAATGGCGTGTTCCAGATCGACAGCTACATGTTGGAGACCTGGTACTTTTGAAAGAAGAGAACATCCCACCTATGCATTGGAAATTAGGGCGAATAGCATGTACGTTCCCAGGAAAAGACGGAGTAGCCCGAGTAGCTGATGTAAAAACTACAGCGGGCACTTATCGGCGCGGTATCAAGTACCTGTGTCCATTGCTCGAGCCTGAGCACCATGATGACATACCATTGGAACCAGATGATTCCAAGGCCCCGGAGGATGTTCGGGCCCATCACTAGCCGAACCAGTTTTTACCGCGACGCCCGCGCATCCCTAGGCCCCGCGGCCATCTTTCACTTCCTTTAAAAATCACCTAATAACTAGACGTGTGCACTTTTTAATTTATATAATTCGGCCGCGAACAAGTTGTATTATTTTAATTATTTTTTATTGAACACGAGTATAAAATTGGAGTCAGATTGTTTTATTCATACAAAAGGGTTACCATCCCAAACAATTATTATTATGACATTTTTAGTATAATTTAATTTTAATTTATGTATACTTTATTTATAGATTGACACTTGCATGTTTTAACGTTTCGAAATAAATGACTATTATTAAAGTAAGATTTATATAACTTAAAACATCATTAATATTTAACATAATAACAAAATGGAAGCGAGAACAGATAAAAGCAGGATTGAATAATGCAATAAAATTAAATATATTAAACTTAAACTTTTAAACCTTCCCTGGACTACTACGAAGCTCGGCCGTTCTAGAGTTTTAGCGAGATTAACGAACCACGATTCATTTTTATATATAGGATACCCTCGGTCATTTTTTCAACAAACAATATTATTCCTTAGATTGTTAACCTGAAAGCTACACATCAAAGCCTTCAAATTCTAAGCAAGATTATCTAGCTAGGGCATCATTGACGCATAATTTTGATTTCGGCCATGGTTTAGAAGATATTACTTAATTATTTATCGAAAGTGGCGCTAGTATCGCGTCACTACGCAACCTGCAACCTTTCTTTTGGCTCTAAAAAAATCCAATCTTAACTATGTTGGAACAGAAGTTTTTGGGTTCTTGAGTCAATAATACAAGGTGTTATTGTTCGTGGTATCAAACCGTTAATTTAAAACTGATTCCAGTGCAATACAATTTTATCTAAAACAGTTACTTGAAAATATTATTTTGTTTACAGGTGTAGGATGCAAAGAGAGACTGGCCAATCCCTCCCTATGCATCTACTTTGTAAATTCTATTTATGCTACTTGCGTCAGAAACTTTGATGGCGCGATGTAGGATTTGCTTCGGTTCTAAAGTTGTAGCGCTAGGTGGCGTTAGTGTGCGCTACAGTACTCCCTTCCTAGTGACAGCGATATCATGTAAGCGGACGGCGATGCTGTGCGGTATGTGCTGCTGTTGCATGTTGCTAGGTGTTGCAGGGCTTGTTGAATGTCTTTTTAGTTGTCTTTCCGTCTTGCTGTCTTGTTTGTCAAGTGAGGTACCTTGTAGCCTGTGCCTGTGGTTGACGGAGCGGACGTGCCAGTGTGCCGTGTGCAGGTCGTAGCTGGAGTAGTCTTCTGACGTCGGTTGTGGCGGGGCTAAGGTTGTCGGCATCGTGACGGTAGGAGGCGGCGTCGTGACGGTAGGAGGCGGCGTCGTGACGGAGGCGCCGTCATGATGTTGGGCTGCAGCATTGTGACGGCGAAGACTTGAAGATGAGGTTTGGAGTCTGACTTACTGAGGTCTGGTGAGGAGCGGTCCAGTAGCTGAGTGGTGAGGTGCGTAGTCGGCAGTCCTCGTGGTGCTCGTCGGTGCCTCGCCAGTGAGTCGGCGAGGTGCTTGGAGTCCTCCAAACAGCAGTAGAAGGCAGCGTTGTCCAATCTTGGGGTCACCAATGTAGGATGCAAAGATTGGACAACGAACAGGTCCGCAAAGAGTTCGAAACCATGATGGAACAAGGACTCTGCCGACCCAGCAAAAGCCCGTGGTCATCACCACTCCACGTCGTCCCTAAGAAGCACGGAGACATCCGAGTGTGCGGAGATTATCGCCGACTCAACGCGGTAACAATACCCGACCGCTACCCGATTCCACGGATGAAGGACTTCACCTACCAACTCTCCGGCAAAAATACCTACTCGACGATTGACCTCAACCGAGCTTACCAGCAACTGACAGTCAGAGAAGCCGATATCCAGAAGACCGCCATCATCACACCGATGGGCTTATTCGAATTCCCAAGAATGTGCCCCGGCCTAAGAAACGCCGGTCAAACATTTCAACGTTTCATGCACGAAGTACTACGTGGACTCGACTTCGTATTTCCGTTCCTTGACGATCTGCTCCTGGCATCAGAAAATGCAGCTCAGCACCGAGAACATCTACGCCAAGTACTCCAAAGACTCGAAGAAAACGGACTCACGATCAACCCGGCGAAATGCGTATTCGGTCAGCCTGAAGTAAAGTTTCTCGGCTACACCGTATCTAAAGAAGGTATCAAGCCGCCGCAAGAAAAAGTCACCGCCATCATCGAGTATCCGAAACCGAAAACAATAGAAGAGCTACGTCGATTCCTAGGTATGCTCAATTTCTACCGCGAGCACATACCTAACGCCGCCTACCTACAAGCACCGCTCAACGCACTCCTCCACAACGTCAAGAAACGCGACAAGACACCTGTCGAATGGAGTACCGAGTCAACGCAAGCATTCGAGGCATGTAAAGTCAGCATACAAAACGCAGCTTTACTTGCACATCCCTCGCACAGCGCACAACTCGCAATCTTCAGCGACGCTTCTGACAAGATGGCCGGCGCCGCGTTACAACAGAAAATCGACGGAAAGTGGCAGCCACTTAGCTACTTTTCGAAGAAATTCACCGACGCTCAGCGAAAGTACAGCACATTCGACCGCGAGCTCACAGCAATCTACATGGCAGTACGCCACTTCCGAAAAATGTTTGAAGGCCGACCCGTCACAATATACACCGACCACAAGCCGCTCACCTACGTGTTAGCAAAACCGCCGTCGCCGTCCGAAACTCCCCGGCGAGCCCGCCAACTCATGTACATAAGCGAGTTTACGACCGATTTACGACACGTCAGCGGAAAAGAAAATGTCGTCGCAGACGCACTGAGCAGAATAGAAGAAATCGCCTGTCCATCTGCATTCGACTACACGCAAATTGCACGCGCTCAAGAAAAAGATTGCACTCTCACACACCTACTGCAACAAAGTAACCTCCAACTCAAAAAAGTTACTTTGCCTGACACTCAAGCGCAACTCTACTGCGAAACATCAACACCGCAAATCCGTCCATACCTACCGCAAGAGTTCCGCCGAGCCGCATTCGACCTTGTACACAACATAAGTCACCCCGGCATCCGAACGACAAGAAAACTAATAAGCGAAAAGTTTTTTTGGCCATCAATGAACGCCGAAGTAGCAAAATGGGCAAAAGAATGCACAAAATGTCAAGAATGCAAAATATTACGTCACACATCAAGCCCACTTTCAAATTTCCCGCCAAGTTCCCGATTCAACCACGTACACATCGACATAGTTGGTCCGCTACCTACATCGCCTCAAGGACACCGATATCTCGTCACGATGATCGACCGAGCAACGAAATGGCCCGAAGCTGTACCTACCGACGAAATATCCGCCGAAGTCATAGCGAGAGTCGTCTACGAAAAATGGATAACTCGTTTTGGCTGTCCGGAAACACTCACTAGCGACCAAGGACGACAGTTCGAATCACAACTATTCGCAAGCCTCATGACAACTATGGGAATAAAGAAAACTCGATCAAGTCCGTACCATCCTCAAGCAAACGGAATGATCGAACGCTGGCACCGCACTCTCAAAGCCGCACTCAAAACTCGCCTAGCAACAAACTCCACGTGGACTGACGAGCTACCTACAGTCCTACTCGGTTTACGCGCCGCCGCGCGCACAGATACCGGCGTGAGCGCAGCCGAACTTACCTACGGCCACAACCTACGCCTACCGAGTGATTTTTTCGTCCCGCAACAACAACAAGAACAAATGGACTACGGATACGTCAGCAATCTACGAGAAACAATCAACTCACTCAAACCCGCGGAAAAAGGTTCGCATAGCAACAAGCGACCTATTTTCGTACACCGAGACCTCAAACACTGCAAACAAGTTTACGTTCGAGTCGACGCAGTCCGAAAACCTCTGCAACCGCCATACGAAGGTCCCTTCACTGTCCTCGAGCGAAACGAAAAAACATTCACGCTTCAGCTACCAGGAAGAAACGCAACAATTTCAATCGACCGATTGAAACCTGCCTATCTCCTCAGCGACGAAGCAAACGCAGAACCGACTCAAGCGCCACCTAGTAAAACGGCTAAGCAAGCTGCCATTGCAACCGCGCAGCCACCTAGCAACACGTCGCCGCCGCCACAGCAAGTACCCGCGCAACCACATAGCAACACGCCGCCGCCGCCACAACAACAAGTACTCGCTAAACTGGTGACCCCTAAGAAGAACAACCGCACACTAGGAAGGGAGTACTGTAGCGCACACTAACGCCACCTAGCGCTACAACTTTAGAACCGAAGCAAATCCTACATCGCGCCATCAAAGTTTCTGACGCAAGTAACATAAATAGAATTTACAAAGTAGATGCATTGGGAGGGATTGGCCAGTCTCTCTTTGTGCATCTACTTTGTAAATTCTATTTATGCTACTTGCGTCAGAAACTTTGATGGCGCGATGTAGGATTTGCTTCGGTTCTAAAGTTGTAGCGCTAGGTGGCGTTAGTGTGCGCTACACAGGTAAATAATACATGTAAATCAATATGATTTCCGTGAAGCGAAGACACTATGGTTTGACTTGTTGCCTGAATCTAATAGAGATTAAATTAATTGAATATTTGATGTTTCCTTGATGTATCGATGCAAACTATACTGTCCCACGCCTTCGCCGAGTGATTGCTACAGCGCGCGGTGCCATAAAATGAAAATAATGATGTGATGTAATAGATATGATTCTGGCATTTATTTAGGTATGTATAACAAAACATATTTTACTGTGTTAATATGCCAATTATGGGCTTAAACGGTGCGAAACGAGCGCCACTTACCGGTGTGAAGTTAGCGGCCAAAAGTAGCGGCCGAACTATAACCCTACAATTTAAGAATGTCATCGATAAATTTTGTTTATTTTTACAAAATAAAGCCAATACGCATACAATTATATATTTAAATATTAAAAAAGGGTTATAAGAAAGAATAGACAACAAATCGATGTCAATATAACAAAATAAAATAAATATAAAAAGTTGCAATTAATTAAAAAATACTAGCTTTCCAAATCCAGGCCCCGTACTACTCCAGGCGTTTCAGTAGATCTAGACTATGTCATAAGGCTCATTTTAAGACCAACAAGAAAGACCTAGCATGAGGAACAGTAACCAAAAAAAGCCAACAGCCGTTTATAAAATTTCTGAAGCTATGGTAAAAAAAAGTATTTTTCAGAAACGGGGCCGCGTACCACTCCAGGCTTTTCAAAATATCTAGACTATGTTATAAGGTTTATTTTAAGACCAAATTGAAAGACCTGGCATGGGGAACAGTTACCCAATAAAGCCAGTAGCCGTTTTTAAAAATTTAATAAAATTTGTGGAGCCATGGTAAAAAAATTATTTTTCAGAAACGGGGCCGCGTACCACTCCAGGTGTTTCAGCATATCTAGAATATGTAATAAGGCTCATTTTAAGACCATTTCGAAAGACCTAGCCTGGGGAACAGTTACCCAAAAAAGCCAGCAGCCGTTTATAAAAACTGAATAAAATTTATGAAGCTATGGTAAAAAAAATATTTTTCAGAAATGGGGCCGCGTACCACTCCAGGCTTTTCAGCATATCTAGACGATGTTATAAGGCTTATTTTAAGATCAATTTGAAAGACCTAGCTTGGGGAACAGTAACCCAAAAAAGCCAGCAGCCGATTTTAAAAATTTAATAAAATTTGTGGAGCTATGGTAAAAAAAATATTTTTCAGAAACGGGGCCGCGTACCACTCCAAACTTTTCAGCATATCTAGAGTTTGTAATAAGGCTCATTTTAAGACCAATTTGAAAGACCTAGCATGGGGAACAGTAACCCAAAAAAGCCAGCAGCCGTTTATAAAAATTTAATGAAATTTATGAAGCTATGGTAAAAAAAAATATTTTTTAGAACCGGGGCCGCGTACCACTCCAGGTGTTTTAGCATAACAAGAGTATGTCATAAGGCTCATTTTAAGACCAATTTGAAAGACCTAGCATGGGGAACAGTAACCCAAAAAAGCCAGCAGCCTTTTATAAAAATTGAATGAAATTTGTGAAGGTATGGTAAAAAAAATATTTTTTTAGAAACGGGGCCGCGTACCACTCCAGGCTTTTCTGAATATCTAGACTATGTTATAAGGCTTATTTTAAGACCAATTTGAAAGACCTAGCTTGGGGAATAGTAACCCACAAAAGCCAGCAGCCGATTTTAAAAATTTAATAAAATTTGTGGAGCTATGGTAAAAAAAATATTTTTCAGAAACGGGGCCGCGTACCACTCCAGGCTTTTCAGCATATCTAGACTATGTTATAAGGCTTATTTTAAGACCAATTCGAAAGACCTAGCCTGGGGAACAGTTACCCAAAAAAGCCAGCAGCCGTTTATAAAAATTGAATAAAATTTGTGAAGGTATGGTAAAAAAAATATTAAATTTTAAATTAAAAAATTAAAAAAAAATATTTTTTAGAAACGGGGCCGCGTACCACTCCAGGTGTTTCAGCATATTTAGACTATGTTATAAGGCTCATTTTAAGACCAATTTGAAAGACCTAGCATGGGGAACAGTAACCCAAAAAAGCCGGCTTTTTTGGGTTACTAAAAAATATTTTTTTTACCATAGCTTCATAAATTTCATTCAATTTTTATAAACGGCTGCTGGCTTTTTTGGGTTACTGTTCCCAATGCTAGGTCTTTCAAATTGGTCTTAAAATGAGTCTTATGACATAGTCTAGATATGCTGAAAAGCCTGGAGTGGTACGCGGCCCCGTTTCTGAAAAAATATTTTTTTTTACCATAGCTTCATAAATTTCATTCAATTTTTGTAAACGGCTGCTGGCTTTTTTGGGTTACTGTTCCCCATGCTAGGTCTTTCAAATTGGTCTTAAAATAAGCCTTATAACATAGTCTAGATATGCTGAAAAGCCTGGAGTGCTACGCGGCCCCGTTTCTAAAAAATATTTTTTTTACCATACCTTCACAAATTTCATTCAATTTTTATAAACGGCTGCTGGCTTTTTTGGGTTACTGTTCCCCATGCTAGGTCTTTCAAATTGGTCTTAAAATGAGTCTTATGACATAGTCTAGATATGCTGAAAAGCCTGGAGTGGTACGCGGCCCCGTTTCTGAAAAAATATTTTTTTTTACCATAGTTTCACAAATTTTATTAAATTTTTATAAACGGCTGCTGGCTTTTTTAGGTAACTGTTCCCCAGGCTAGGTCTTTCGAATTGCTCTTAAAATAAGTTTTATAACATAGTCTAGATATGCTGAAAAGCCTGGAGTGGTACGCGGCCCCGTTTCAAAAAAAATTTTTTTTACCATACCTTCACAAATTTAATTCAATTTTTATAAAAGGCTGCTGGTTTTTTTGGGTTACTGTTCCCCATGCTAGGTCTTTCAAATTGGTCTTAAAAGAAACTTTATAACATAGTCTAGATATGCTGAAAAGCCTGGAGTGGTACGCGGCCCCGTTTCTAAAAAATATTTTTTTTACCATACCTTCACAAATTTCATTCAATTTTTATAAACGGCTGCTGGCTTTTTTGGGTTACTGTTCCCCATGCTAGGTCTTTCAAATTAGTCTTAAAATGAGTCTTATGACACAGTCTAGATATGCTGAAACACATGGAGTGGTACGCGGCACAGTTTCTAAAAAATATTTTTTTTCATAGCCTCATCAATTTTTATAAACGGCTGCTGGCTTTTTTGGGTAACTGTTCCCCAGGCTAGGTCTTTCGAATTGCTCATAAAATAAGCCTTATAACATAGTCTAGATATGCTGAAACACCTGGAGTGGTACGCGGCCCAGTTTCTGAAAAATATTTTTTTTACCATTGCTTCAGAAATTTTATTAAATTTTTAAAAACGGCTGCTGGCTTTTTTGGGTAACTGTTCCCTAAGCTAGGTCTTTCAAATTAGTCTTAAATGAGCCTATGACATAGTCTAGATATGCTGAAAAGCCTGGAGTGGTACGCGGCCCCGTTTCTGAAATATATTTTTTTACCATAGCTTCATAAATTTTATTCAATTTTATAAACGGCTGCTGGCTTTTTTGGGTAACTGTTCCCCATGCTAGGTCTTTCGAATTGGTCTTAAAATAAGCCTTATAACATAGTCTAGATATTCTGAAAAGCCTGAGTGGTACGCGGCCCCGTTTCTGAAAAATACTTTTTTTACCATAGCTTCAAAAATTTTATAAACGGCTGCTGGCTTTTTTGGGTTACTGTTCCTCATGCTAGGTCTTTCTTGTTGGTCTTAAAATGAGCCTTATGACATAGTCTAGATCTACTGAAACGCCTGGAATAGTACGGGGCCTGGATTTGGAAAGCTAGTTTTTTTTTAATTAATTGCAACTTTTTATATTTATTTTATTTTGTTATATTGACATCGATTTGTTGTCTATTATTTCTTATATCCCTTTTTTAATGTTTAAATATGTAATTGTATGCGTATTGGCTTTTTTTGTAAAAATAAACAAAATTTATCGATGACATTCTTAAATTGTAGGGTTATAGTTCGGCCGTTACTTTTGGCCGCCAACTTCACACCGGTGCGCCACTTCCGATAAAGACTAACCTGTTATTCCCCATCAGCTGTGAATGTGAACGCTTCGGCGGCCATTTTGTTTTCATTTCTCGGTCTGTGAGATCCATAAAGTGGATGCCGTCACAGACGGGTGTTTTTAATTTTTATGTCCAAAATTACTATAAAAAATTTATGTCAATCAGTTTCAATCAATCATCCAAATGTTCCATGGACATATTATGCCGTCACATGGAAGTCAACATGGAATGCTAGACTGGTTTTCATAGAGAATCACAGACCAAAACATTGAATTTTAACGGCGGCCATTTTGTTCCATTTTATGGATGTCTCACAGACGCGGAAAAATCGCATCCGCCATCTTGTTCCATAAAATGGATATCTCACAGACGAAGGGTGGTGTAAACTCTCAATAATACCTACCAATAGATCAAACGCTGAGATCAAACGTTAGTGACGTCACGTGAATGTAAAGAAATTGTCAAATGATATCTTATTTCCTTATTTCCTTATTATAATCCTACAAAATTAAAGAGTCACTAAAAATCTACGATGGTAACATTAGCAATCCTCTATCCTCTCTATGTCGCGTTATAGTTTTTGCTGGTTTTTGGCATTTTCAAAGGTAAACATCGGCAGATATTTTAATTTTTTTAAATAATTTCGTAATTTAATGATGTGTGTATGTTAAACAAAGAAAAGCAATCATTAGGAGAATGTCCTGCATGGTGCGCAATTGCAGATCACTCTTTGGAAATAAAGAAAACTTGGACGAAAGAATCAGTTTTCACGCGTGAGTATTTTTCCTACAAAATAAACTTAAAAATGATATGAGAATTAGAGACAATACTTCAGAATGCTTATTATAAGTACCCAACCTGATTTCATTCTATTTAGAACAAAAATAAGCCCAAAAATGTAGAATTTAAACAATCTAATTTGAGGCTATTAGGGCTGTCAAAACATTGTATCGATAATCAAGTCGATGAATGATTAACTAAACATTTTAATTATTTGACGTAAGTAAGTATATCGAATTAGACTGGATGTCACGTATTTACCATACAACAAACCTAAGAAGTAGACCTCCAGTAAAGATACTTAAAATATACTGTATCTTTATGAATAACTAGCCGACCCGGCGAACTTCGTGCCGCCTTACCTATTACTATTTTGTGCATGTATCAAGCTTATAAACCTTCCTCTTGAATCCCTGTATCTACTAACGAAAACCGCATCAAAATCCGTTGCATAGTTTTAAAGATATAAGCATACATAGGGACAGACGCGGGAAGCGACTTTGTTTTATACTATGTATTGATACGGTAAGACTCTGAATGAATGAACGAAAATTAGGCTGTATGTACTATGTGTTTTTGCTTGATAAGAATGGGTGAATGTGAATAAAATACCAACAAACAACAATCAATCAATCATATTTCTTGTCCACGACGAAGAAGAGAAGACGCCAGAGACTCTTTTTGCAAGCTTTTTCAGATTTTTTCTTCGTACCTATTTCTATGAATTAAATAATAAACAGTTTAAAAGTCAAATTTGAATGAAAAAAATTGTGTGAAATATTCTTAGTGTTATAAACAAAAAATTACAATGAAAAGAACCTATGATTCAATGAGTTCTTCTGTTGAAATTAGTTCCTATCGAGATCAACATTTCAAAGTATGTAAAAATTAAAGTAAAATTTCTTTTCCAGGCATATTCTTTAAACTAAGAGTTAGTTTTGTTCTGACTAGAGTAGATTTTGTGATAATGTGATACCAAATATCATCTAAATAAATACTCTAAATAGGTACATACTGAGTGCAGTGACATGTAACACTTTTAGTACAATATTTTGTGTTACATTTGATTGCATGCAAATTCAGTACTGATGCCACTACAATTTATTTTGATTAATTCTATATTTATTTAGTTATTTTTATAAAATACATGGCAAAAATGTTTTAGGGTTCACGCAATGAACAAGAGAAACTGCTGCGGGCATCATCGACATTGTATATTGGAAATTTATCATTCTATACCACAGAGGAACAAATTTATGAGCTATTCTCGCGCTGCGGCGACGTCAGAAGGGTGATAATGGGCCTTGACAAATATAAGAAGACTCCATGTGGTTTTTGTTTTGTAGAATATTATTTACGAGCCGATGCTGAGAACTGTATGAGGTAGGTATTATGCTATTTTCATTAAAATTCAGTGTAAGATTCTTGATGACATGACTCCAATAATGTGCAGAAATTACTAATATCAAGTTCACAAATAGGTTATCTCTAGTACTAGTAAACAAATAACTCTGTGATGAGGCTTGTAATTTTGTTTGATTCTAAGATCATTGTCCAGGCGGACACAAAGTGTTAAAAATAAAAGAAGGATATTTTTAACTTAGGAAGTTTAATCAAGATGCTCACAGCTTAAGCCGATTAGTGTGAATGAATTAAAAACTAATATGAAGGTTTCATGCGGGGGTAGCGCCCTCCGCGTCTGTAACGTCCCTTGGACCTCCGGGAATCTCCTCCATGAACAATCATGTTTTATCATCTGCTAACTCTTAATGCTTCCAGAACCAATGTTAAGTTTTTTCATAATATGTTACATATTGTGTAATATTCTCATATTTATTTTAGGTACATAAATGGTACTAGGTTAGATGACAGAATAATACGATGTGATTGGGATGCTGGGTTTATTGAAGGTCGACAATATGGAAGAGGCAAAACAGGAGGACAGGTAAAATATTATTTTGTAATCAAATGGTAGGGTCCCATTTTCATGTTATCTACTATGAAATAACATAACCATTGAATTGACTCTATTTAGGCTCTAAATCATTAAATCACTATATTAGTCATAAAATCAGTTAGTAGGCGGCAGCTCTATGTAGTTGGACCAATATTTTTAAAAAAAATTGTCATTTCTTTCCAGGTGCGTGATGAATACCGAACTGACTATGATGGTGGGCGTGGCGGTTATGGAAAAATTATTGCCCAGAAAGTAGTGCCCAACACATTAGAACGCTGACAAATCAATGTGAACTGTTTTATATTTAAGCTTATAGTATAATGAAGTTTGTGTAAGATAAAACAATTGAAGCCCAAACATTCAATTGATCTGAATGTGAAGTGAGTGACATATTCAATAAAGTTTTAATAACTTGAATATTTCCAGCCATTTGTATTGTTGTATAGTGCTGTGACTTATTATTTGGGAAGAAAAAACCAATTGTCATGTTCTGTCCCTTAAAAAATTTATTAGACATGACTTATTTAATAGGAACATTAATTCAAAAATTTGAGCCCATTTAAGGCTTGTGTGCTCCAAGAATAATCAACAGCTGTTAGTAGTCAACTATTTAACCGAGTTTTCAACAGTAGATTGATTAAAGTTGGTGCACACTGGTCAAAATTTATTTAAATAAAATACATACTAAGCTTAGTTTTACAATCATTTATTAGAATGTGTAAGTAAACATAGTAATTTTAACAAAAAAGTAACAAAAAAGCAACAATCTGAATAAAGGATGACTGAAATAAAACATCTAAAAGGAATTCCTCTTTTAGGACCGTAGTAGTCTAAATTCAAATGTTAAGTAACAAATAATATTCTGGGTTATATTATAACAAGTAAATCAGGCATATAAAAATAAATGGTTTAGTAAATATTTAATTCTTATCTTTAAATAACATTTTATGATATACTTACTTAAATGATTTTCAATATACAGGGTTACTGGTAAGTAGACCAGACCATTTCAGTCAGGAGGTGATAGTAGAGGTCATACTAATCATTTTAGCCCTCAAATACCCAGGTCAAAACCCAACCGTTTTCCGAGTTAATGAACTTTTTAGTTTTTTTCATAATAAATTGTCACCTTGAGAACATTTTTTAAAATTAAATTTAAATTTTCAAGCATTAGGATGTTTCTTTTAATGCTAATCTAATCCTTAATAAATTGTTTAAATAAAAAATACTTAAATAAAAAAAACCTTAAGGAATATGAGTTTTATAGCCCTCTCAACTGCAAATTTATTTTTATTTTAATTAAGGTATTTTTTTCAGTGGCATTATTTCAAGAAATTCACCTAGGATTTTTATCGGCAGATTATTCAAAAAACATCTACGTCTTCTAAGCTATCCAAAATGCTAGCATAGTTGGGTCAAACATGCATTATCTTCTGAGTAAATCTACACCAAAGGGTTATAAGGTATTAATCTCTAATTCGAATTCTACGACCTAACCCTTTGGTGTAGATTTACTCAGAAGATAATGCATGTTTGACCCAACTATGCTAGCATTTTGGATAGCTTAGAAGACGTAGATGTTTTTTGAATAATCTGCCGATAAAAATCCTAAATGAATTTCTTGAAAAAATGCCACTGAAAAAAATACCTTAATTAAAATAAAAAATAAATTTGCAGTTGAGAGGGTTATAAAACTCATATTCTTAAAGGTTTTTTTTTATTTAAGTATTTTTTATTTTAATAATTTATTAGGGATTAGATTAGCATTAAAAGAAACATCCTAATACTTGAACATTTAAATTTTATTTAAAAAAATGTTCTCAAGGTGACGATATTATGAAAAAAATACTAAAAAGTTCAATAATTCGAAAACGGTTGGGTTTTGACCTGGGTACCTGAGGGCTAAAATGATTGGTATTGACCGCTACTATCACCTCCAGAAATGGTCTGGTTTACTTACCAGTAACCCTGTATTTAAAATTTTAAACAATAAAATAATTTAACTTTTGTAGGTTTAAGGGGCGAACGGGTGCGATACTAGCGCCCCTTCCTTCGATTAATAATTAATACTTATCTTCTAAACCATGTCGGCAATAAAACATATGCGTCTGACTCCCTAGATAATCTTCCTTAGAATTTTTAAGGCTCTGTCGTGTAGCTTTAAGGATAATGATCTTGGAAATATTATTTTATCAAACTAAAGTGGTCACTTTAGGCAACAAACGATATATTTCTTAGATTTTGAACCTGAAAGCTACACAACAGTGGCTTAAAAATTCTGAGCAAGATTATCTAGGGAGACAGACGCATATTTTTGATTTCGATCATGGTTTAGAAGATATTCATTATTTATCGGAAGTAGCGTTAGTTTCGCATCGTGTAAGCCCTTAAGTGGCATATTAACACAGTAAAATATGTTTTGTTATACATAAATAAATGCCAGAATCATATCTATTACATCAGATCATTATTTTCATTTTATGGCACCGCGCGCTGTAGCAATCACTCGGCGAAGGCGTGGGACAGTATAGTTTGCATCGATACATCAAGGAAACATCAAATATTCAATTAATTTAATCTCTAGTAGATTCAGGCAACAAGTCGAACCATAGGGTCTTCGCTTCACGGAAATCATATTGATTTAGATGTATTATTACCTGTAAACAAAATAATATTTTCAAGTAACTGTTTTAGATAAAATTGTATTGCACCGGAATCTGTTTTAAAGAAACGGTTTGATACCACAAACAATAACACCTTGCATTATGGACTCAAGAACAGGATATCCAAAAACTTTTGTTCCAACATAGTTAAGATTGGATTTTTTTAGACCCAAGAGTAAAAAAGATGAAACATATTTTAACCTGAAAGCTGAAAGCTACACTACTGACTAGAGAGCCTTAAAATTTCTAAGCAAGATTATCTAGGGCATCATTGACGCATATTTTTGATTTCGGCCATGGTTTAGAAGATATTAATTATTTTTCGAAAGTGGCGCTAGTATCGCGTCACTACGCAACCGGTTGCCCGGTTATGGGGGGTCGGCAAGGTGTGGCGCGAAATTCAATTTTTATCGCGTTTTTATTTAAACACGAAAAAAAAAAAATATTCGCGCCACACAGAGTGTCTACCTGTCCGATGACGGGGCTGCCGGCGAGGAAGCCCTTGTGCGTGGCGACGCTGAGCTCGAGCTGGCGCGAGTGCAGCTCGGCGAGCGGCAGCGCCCACTCGAACTGCTCGTCGTACTCCGGCATGCAGCTGTCCTTCACCACCTGACATCGCCCAGAGTCATATTACCAGCCATATTGCTTTTAATAAGGTAACGGCGGATAGTAAGTTGGTGAGAGTAAAATTGCCTAATGATATCCTTTTAACAATATATATTCGCCGTGCGCAGAAGTAAAGTAAAGTAAAAAGTAAAAAATGATTTATTCAATACAGGATACAAGATATCGCTTATTGAAAGTCAATTAGACTAATCTAATTAATATTGATACCTTATTTCGTAAAGTATCCTATACTGATAGAGGCGAGGTAGTTCAGGGTGCCCACTAATTGGCTCAGGCAAACAATGTTTGCCTTGCCTTACGACAATGGTCGCCTGGAGACGCCCCCAAACGAGCCCTCCTCTGTCAAATGATTCTACTCCCTTTCGCAATGATTTTACAGCGTAGAGAAGAAAGGGGTAACAAACTCTACTTTACAATTTCTCTCTTTTTTTTTTTTTTTTTTTTTTTTTTTTTTTGTTCTTATATAAGTATGTGACATTACAATTCAATTTACAATACAAAGAACATAAATTAATAAGATTTAAAGTACATACATGAAATAATGAAAATATCGTGCAGAGCTAGACTACTTCCATGCGTCTTTGTCGTTTTCATAATCATCAACATTGTAATAAGCTTTCTTAATCAAACCTTTTTTGATACGAGTTTTAAACTCATTATCATTCAGGATCAAAATCTCTTCTGGGATCTTGTTATAAAATCTTACTTCGTTTCCTATAAAGCATTTGTTTGTCCGTTTTCATCTGTTCTGTGGAATACTTAGTTTGTTTTTGCTACGCGTTCTAAGGTCTTTAATTTTATCACATTTTTTATCAAACATATATAAGTTTTTACGAGTATACATAATAATTTCAAAGACGTACTGGGACGGAAGCGTCAAAATATCAATTTCTTTGAATTTTTGTCTGAGGGACTCGCGAGCTTTAAGCTGATAAATGTTTCTAATTGCGCGTTTTTGTAGTATAAAAATGACGTTAATATCTGCAGCTCTTCCCCATAGAAGCAAGCCATAGGTCATTAAGCTATGAAAGTAACTGAAATACACAAGTCTCGCGGTAGAAACATCAGTTAATTTTCTGATTTTCCAGATTGCGTACGCAGCCGAACTGAGCCTTGCCGCAAGATTTGAGATATGGGGGCCCCACTGAAGTTTCGAATCTAGAGTGATACCAAGGAATACAGTTTGATTTACCAGATTAAGCTTGTTATTGTCCAAATGTATGTCTGTATCATAAGCAGTCACATTTGGCAAGGAAAACTTAATGCAATTAGTTTTCTTTGCGTTCAAAAGTAAATTATTAGAAGTAAACCATTGAGAAATCTCCACTAATGTTTTGTTTATATCTAAGTTGAGGGAGTCACCTCGTTTAACTTTAAATGTTAAAGAGGTGTCGTCCGCAAAGAGGACAACATCAGTAAGTTTATCTAACATGTAAGGGAGATCATTTATGTAGACTAGGAACAGGAAAGGCCCCAATATCGATCCCTGAGGTACACCAATCTTGATAGGACAACCTGCAGACACCGCACCACCCACGTCCACTCGTTGGTCGCGATCAGTAAGATAAGAGGCAAGTAGATCAAGTGATTTATCAATTAAGCCATAGTGCTGTAATTTAAGTAGCAAAGTCTCATGATCAACGCAGTCAAAAGCCTTCGAGAGGTCACAGAAAACCCCAATAGCATCGTGAGAATCCTCCCAGGCTCCATAGACATCGCTGATGAGTTTGTGACCTGCGTCTAAGGTAGACCGCCCTTTCCTAAAACCAAATTGATTTTTGTGTAGGAAGTTATTGACTGAGAAGTGAGACGCTAATTGTGCAAGAATAAGTTTTTCAAATATTTTACTTAAGGCTGGAAGAACCGCGATTGGTCTATAATCAGTGGGGTTTTCGGTATTTCCAGATTTAAAAATTGGAATGATTTTGCTGTACTTCAATAAATTTGGAAAAATGCCTTTTTCGATACAAGAGTTAAAAATTAATGCTAGATGAGGCGCTATTAGTGTTATAACAGGTTGAAGTACTTTAATTGATATCCCCCATAAGTCTTCTGTCTTTTTTAAATTGAGTTCCTTAAATATCTTAATAATGCATTGCGGTCCAACATGGCGAAACGTGAGTGGAGGCGGGGCGATGTCAACATGTTCCTTAAGTATAGATTCCGCGGCGCTGGCAGATGCGTTAAGGTCTTTAGTGGTTTGAAATGGGATGTTAGCAAAGAATGATTCGAATTCATTCGCAATTTCCGACTTATCTGTTACGACTTTACCATTTAAGTTTAAAGCTTGAATGCTTTCCTTACCGTTAGCTTTACCAGTTTCTTTATTAATAATACGCCAGACAGTTTTACTTTTATTTTTCGAATTTCTAATTTTATTATTTAAATTAATAGATTTAGCTTTGGTGCAAACTATCTTAAACAATTTAGAATAACTCCTAACATGTTCAAGAAATGAAGGGTCTTGATCAAAAGTTTTCCTATCATATAACTCATATAGGGCATCTCTGCTTTTCCTAATTCCCGGCGTCGCCCAAGTACTAAAATTTGAATTTTTATTACTGCAAACTTTTTTAAATTTAAATATAAGATCGAATTCAATCCGTATCGCGGAAAATAACTCTTGATATAGTGTATTGGGATCATCTGCCTCAAAGCTCAGCAAGGCAAGGCGCATCTGAAGACTATGATAAAATCTTTCCATACGACTTTGGTTCATTGGCCTATAAACTAACGAGTTTTCTTTTTTTTGTTCAACTGTGTACAATAAAACATTTAGACCCTTATGATCTGACCTTAAAGAAGTTAACAATGATTTTCTGAAGTAATTACCGTTCATTGCTATGTTATCTAAACAAGTTGCAGACGTACCCGCTATTCTAGTGGGTTCGTTGAACAAAAACTTAAAATTAAAAGACTGGAATAGGCCTAATAGAGTGGTCCTTTGGGTCGTGTCTGTAAGTAAGTCAACATTGAAATCTCCACAAATGACTACTGTTTTATTTGAACAGCTTACTTTACCCAGTACGTCTTCCATTGCAGTTACAAAATTATCGAAGTTGGAAGAAATGGGAGGACGGTACACACATAGAATTATATAGCGGTCTAGCTCTGCACACGCAACCTCACAGGTGCTTTCAACTGAAAGTTTGACAAAGTCCTTTCGCTCTTTAACTTTATTAATATTCCTAGTTAATATAAGGCAACCACCTCCATTTGAGAGATTCCTGTTAAATACACTTGTTACTTTAAAATCTAGGAGACTAAAGTTCATTTTGTGTGGTTGTAACCATGTTTCTGTCAGACAAAGAATATTACATTTAAAATCTTCTAGGAACATTTCAATTTCTAAAATTTTGCCAGAGAAGCGATTTATGTTCTGGTGAATTAAACTAAGTGTACAAGGCTGCTTCTCTGTTGTCTGGCTATGGAGTTTAAAGAACTCCTTGTTTGTAAATGTTTGTTAGAATTACTACTAACCGTCGGGTCCTTAACTAAATCTATCGACTTACCCACAATAGTGGTTGGGTCACTTATATTGTACGCTAAAAGACTAGCAAGATGTCTCCTACAACTAGATTTTAGATATATTTTATCTACGTGTATATAAAAGTTCCTAATGAATTTATTTATGTCAAATAATAATATTTTGTCTCTATGACGAAAAGTCAAATTATACATTAAAATATTTAGGCTATGGATTTTATTATTAAGTTCTACGGAGTTATAATTTGAGAACGGAAAATAACAAATAATAATTTTCCCTGTTCCCATGTCGCAATTTTCTATTTTTAATAATAGCAGCAGACTTAAAGGTTTATCGTTATATCGCTCCGCTCGCGTTGTTTCAATAAAAATGGTAAACTTTTAGTGAAAGCCCTAGTTTTTGCAAAAGCAACACACAATATTTATCATTAACTAGCTGACCCGGCAAACACCGTATCGCCTTACATTAAGTTATACCGGGTGTTTCTGACAAGGCGGCAATAAATCAAAGGAGGGCTTGTGCTTACCATAACTAACAACTTTCCCAAAGCAACATGGGTCGAAATCTCAAAAAGAATAACAGCTGTTCCATACATTGGTTCGATCAGCTGACGGGGTCAATGTACGGGACAGCTGATTTTTTGCTTTGAGAGTTGTTAGGTATGGTGAGCTGAATCCTTCCTTTGATTTATTACCGCCTTGTCAGAAACACCCGGTATAGCTAGCTAGTTATCTACCCACTAAACACTTGGCTGTATGGAAAAACTCACCGCAGTCTTTCTCTTAGATTCTTTGGAGCGTCCCGGTAGCAGGTACAGCTTCACGTAAGGGTCCGGCACGTTTGTGGGGTCCTTGAGAGGTATGTTCCTAAATTATACAAAAACACGTGTATCCAGTAATTGCGCATAACTTTTTTAAACATCGGGTTATGTTAGCACTTTACAATCGTAAAATTAACTGTTCAAGCATTCACAGACACAGTGAAATAGTCAAAGGCAAAATCTATAAGCAACGCCTGTATGATGATGTATGATTTAGTTAGACCCATGTAGGTACCTCAGTTAAGGGTTCGTTGTTGAACTGAACAACTTATTTTATGAATTAGCGAGTAAGAACCAGCCTGTATGTAAATATCAGTGTATATTGATAAGTCTGATAACAAATGTGAAACTGACATAATCTTGTGGACGACGGCGTAGAGAGTCTGGTTCTGCAGGCTGTACCGCAGCGACAGCAGCACGCGGCCCAGCCCCGCCTCGCCCGCGGACCTGCGGGCGCGTGACGTCAACAACTACTTAGACTGCATTGTTTGCTCAAAATCGTAAACAAGTCGATTCGGGAAAATAAAAAAGGCACGTGTAAGTGAATTAAAAAATTAAAAAGTTTAAATTTTCAATTTCACAAAAAGGAAAAGAAGTTAGAGAGCGGATCCAGTAAAAGTCCATATTATAAAAGATAGTCACAGGGTGCAACTTACGTGGTTAAAGATGAGCTCCTATGAATAAGTTTCGGCGTCTCCGGCGCGGAATGGACTTGAGATTCTCGTGGTATTTCTGAAAAAACCTCACATTTGAGAAAACAACTACTTACTTTCATCATGCACCTTTTCCTTTTTTTAAGGATACATACCGACTTGCTTGATAATCTGCTCGACAGGGACGGATTTTTGGGAGGCACTATCGGCAGGACCATCTTCAATGTTCTTTAATTCCGGGGTTTTAGGTTGACCTATACAATACAATACAGAATAAATAAGTAGCTCTACTATAGTGTAAAAAAAATATACATGAAAATAGTAAATAATAGAATCATTTGCATCTTATTTTACATTTCTAATTATTGATTTACAAACTTTTTACAAATATGTAAGGCAATATATAGAAGACTTAAAAACAACATTAAAAATTTTATTCGAGTGTCAAACAATTATTACCCTTAACCTTAAAACTCACTGCGCTCGGGTTTCAAGAGGTGGGCCCTCTTCAAAATAAATCGTTTAACGCCTTTGTTATTTTTTTGCCACACACACACACATCAGCGGAATATGGCATAACTTTCAGAACTTAGCATACATTTTAGAGATGTGCCAACTATCCGGCCACTTTTATAGTCGGCGATAAAACACGCCGACTATTCGGCCCTTAACTCGCCACTAATTTGTCAATAAATATTTACATTTCTTCGAGAGATTATTTTAAAAATGGTTAAATTTTGATCGATTACTTCTTCTCAAATTACACTCTATTAATACTGCTATTTTATTTTCCTCACACACAAAATCAGCTTCGACTTATATACCATGCAAAAAAAAAACTATAAATAAAAAGTAAACGCATCATTATTCTGACTCGCATACACAGCCTTGGTTGTGCTTCGCATATGTAATTAAGCAAGGCGGCAATCGCCAAGTCTCGAATGACCACGATCGGTAATAATAATAATATAATAATAATATCTTTATTAAGCTTTCTTAGCTTAGGTAATATGACATGGGGTCTCCTGTTAAGTATAAAATACCTGTGTTAGGAAACACCCTCTTTCACAGAACTAGTTTGAGTAGTTCCATGAAATCGGTAAGGCCGATTAGTCGACTTCATTACAGCCGGATAGTCGGCTTATCGGCTAGTCGGCCAAAGTCAGGCACATCTCTAATTTATTGCTTATTTCTAAAATTAAACAGTATTTGGTAATTAAATGGCAAAGTAAGTTTATAGTATAGTATTACCATTTCCATTGAGCGAGGTGTTGGCGGCGCCGTCAGGAGCGTCGCGGGCGGGCGCGGGCGCGGGGGTAGGAGCGGGGGCGGGGGCGGGCGCCGGCTCCTCCTCCTCGGCGTCCTCTTCCTTTACCGCCTCTTTTAGGATCTGATTATTATTATTAATTTTATTGTAAGCTCAGTATGTTCCTATACCTACATCTACTATATCTATCTACTTCTACTATCTATCTTTCAACTATCTATCTACTATATACAGAGTGTCCCAAGAGTCGAAGATAAACCGGAATCAGGAGACAGAGCAAGTCATTATTACAGCTGCCAGAAAAATACAAAATAAAATGTTGTGTTAAAACTATATAACTATTTAAAAAGACCCTAAAAAATCAACACCTGTAACGGTCTTTTACACCTTTTTGCTACAAATCGTAATATTTTTTCGGATTCATTTTTGAAATATAGCCCCGAGTAATGCGTCTATCAATTGTATTATTATTGATTTGAAGTCATCTACATTAGTTTTATTAGAAAATAGATCGTTTCTCCTAACCAAAAATAAAAAAATAATACTATCGAATCATGATGAAGATAAAAGGGGTTAATAGTACCCAAATCAAGTACAACAATAAAGTAAAACGACTTATACATAAATTTTACTTTATTTTAAATAGAATAATTGAACAAAAAATCGAAAACAATAACTTATTTTTACCATAGAAACTGTTCTGTTTTTCGTTTCCATAGGTGTTTACATATTGTTGCTCTTTTATAGCCTGTTCTGGCCAGTCAAAGGAACATCATCAATAAATAGTATAAAATAAAGTCGCTTTCCGCGTCTGTCCCTATGTATGCTTAAATCCTTAAACTAAGTAACGGATTTTGATGCGGTTTTTTTTAATAGATAGAGTGATTCAAGAGGAAGGTTTATATGTAAGTATAGTATATGCACAAAAAAGAAATAGGTTGGGCGGTACGAAGTTCGCCGGGTCGACTAGTAGTCTATACAGCCAAGTTTGAGTGGGTAGGTAGTTCGATAATAATGGTGTAAACTTACAATCTAAGAGTTTGCCGGGTCAGCTAGTATTTAATACAACTTGCGCTGTACAATTCATGACATTACAACACGTACTACGGACGAAAAGTTCTTCAAAGAAAGTGATTTCTTCGACTTTCTATCGACATTGGATCGATAAATTTTTTATCAGTGCTCAGACTGAATAGACATAGCAAACCTTAGAGATATTCTAATCAAATATATGTTATTTATACATTTGAATATTACATACAATTAAAGTAAAAAGATTTGTTTAGCAACGTGAAAAAATCAGTAAAGTTTCTCTAGTAGTTAAGAGTTACATACTACTCGGAAGTGGGGTTGTTACCTTGAGCTGCATGGAGATGGTGATCTTGGAGTCGGGCCCGGACTTCTGCAGCACGAGCGGCTGCGGCGGCAGGCTCAGCGCCTTCTGCTTCAGCAGCGCCGCGAGCGCGTAGCTCAGCTGCCCCAGCGGGCTGCCAGTCTTTTGGTCTAGCACCTAGGACATTCATTCTTACATTCATTGCATTACTATTAAAATATACTAGCGATTACTATTAAAATTTCTATCTTAGAACAGACCTCTTTCTATTATTATTTTAAAATTATAATTTTATTGTTAAACCAATTTATACCATACTTTAATGATATGTTTCTTTGAGGTTTAGACTGCTCTGATCTATTATTAAATTAAAACTATTCAGGCATATAAAAATTTAGGATCACAGATTATCATAAGACAAGTGGTTGGTAAGTTGAACTGACTTTAATTTCGAGAGTGTCGATCTCAGGGTTTTGCACGAGAAACGAGTAGCCGATCTCGTAGACGGGGTCGTCGGTGCGCATCTGCACGCCCGTCGTCTCGGACTTCTTGCCGAGCGTCACCGTGAGGTACGGGTCCGGCTTGGACGACGTACGGGCATTCTAAAAAAATACACAATCAATACAGAATTTAAATACTTAACTATTCCCTCAAATAGCTTTGAAATAGAAAGTGGCTGAACTTACTGGTAACTTCCTGCATGAATCAATGTAAACGGACAAAACCGCCGTGCTGATGTCACCGGACTTTATCAAAATAGCTTCAGTTAGTGCCTGAAACGAAAATAATTGTTTAAAAACATTGTCGAAACAATGATACAACATGGGGGCATGTGTTACGTGGCATGGTACTTACGTGGCTCAGATCTGCTACTTCTGTTGACAGCCGGTGCCAGGAGAGGCGCAGGTGCACCTTGCCGTGCTTGGCTTGTTGTAAGGTTTGCCACTGAAATATATTATTATGTTTTTATAAAATAAAATAAGAAATCTCATTGACTTTTTTTGCAACACCATAATACGTTTGAGCAAAGAAAAAAGTAGCATATTAGGTAGCAAAAATAACATACTGTGTCTAACCGGCCAGCACGCACAACTTGTGAGATGTCCAATGAGCACCTGTAATATTGATTTTATTTTAGTTTTCGATACATCAATGAACAGTGAAACACTTGTTAATAGCTATAGCAGCAAATCAGATTTTTCTTAGTTTTCTTATAGCGAGTAAGCATAATATAATTTTAGATAAGTTTTTTTTATCATAACCTAAGTATAGTAACCATTGTTATTAGATCAGGAGTTCGGGTGTTATTTACACAGTGACAGTCGATGGAAGTGCAAAGGTGTTTCAGCTAGTTCTATGAAAAACTGGATTGTTTGAGTTTTACAGTTTGGGTAGTTACAAATTAAACAATGCAGTAGATGTACCTATGGTAAAATGCAGTTGGTTTTTCAATCAACCTACAAATATCAACTTGGCTTAGCAGAAAGAAATGCACGCACATTATAACAAACAATGTACGGAGGAGTGCATTCTGCATACAAAGCAGAAGTCGCAACCGACCTGCCTAGGTTCTCGTCGCGGCCGGCCCTGTCCCAGTCGAACAGCCTGACAAGCAGCCGCGTCTCACTGCACTTCACCATTGACTGTCACCCATCATCGAATACATATAAAGCTAATGTTAAATATATGACACACACGCAAACATACAAAATTAAATTAGTTGTACATTACTAGCCATTCTTTATATTAAAAATCTGGAATAAGGTTAGTTATAGAAATGAATAAAATAAAAAATCAAACAATACAATAGTTCCCCGGACTCGCTGTAAGGTTTGAATAAAATTTAAACAAAAAAGGCGTTACGTTACTAAATGTAAGTTTTTTTTACTTTCAAACAAATATGATCGTTACAAACAAGACCCTTAGCAGTTGTAGAATGACAGTGTTTGTGACCAGTAAGAAAACAAATGACAAGAATATTTTTTTATTCTAGTCGAGCAAGTCAAACGTCACGCTTCGCCTGGAAGGTGCGATGTGGCTCACACGAGGCGTAAAACAAAACACACTATATGGTGAAAAAGCTAGAAGAACGGACCTGCCGAGATAGTCATCGTTATCGATGCCCATCCCCGGGTCCCAGTCCCAGAGCTCGCAGTTCAGCACCTGACTCTTCCGCGAACTTATTATGGCCTTGGGACAAATTATACCAAATTAGTAGTCAAACTTGAGGATTAGGAGTTTGTTCATGTGGCCTCGAGGCTACTGATTCACTATGAAATGGTCAGTTTGACGTGACTTTACTTTAACAAGTTTAGGTTGAACTAAGGTAATAAAATATAAATATAAATAATATTTCTAAAGAAGTATAATAATAATTAGAAATAAATTGTTAAAAAAATAAGTAATTAATAATATATTTCAAACCGGGGTTGTTATAAGGAGGAGCTTTTAACCAGCTAGAGAGCGTCGAGAATCTATTAATTGATTTCTGAGTATTCATAATCGCAGATATCGCGTTATAATAAAATGCATTATTATCGGTCACAACTACTCCGGTTTAAACAATGGAAGATTCTTAAAAATTAAAAGTTTATCACTTACCATAGGCCACCGCCACCGAAGCAATAATAAACAAACTGTGCAGAAATGAAACAAAAGAATATTGCACGGCTACTATACGAACTACAATAATGTACATCACAGAACAAGGAAGATGCTCTCTCTCTCTAAATAGAAATCGCGAGTAGGCGGAGCCCGCGTGCCTATCATTAGCTCTGCATTGCCTGTGCGTAGTTTTTGACAGATTTGATAAGCTCAGTTGCTTTATGCTTCTTGTAAACAAACCACCAGGAAAAATATGAAAAAAAACCCACTAAAATGCCATATTGTGCTGTGTTGGAATGCAAAAATTAAAGTTGGGGACTTAAAAGTACTAATTATGCCGTATCATTACATCGGTAAGTAATATTTCACTGTATTTTTAAATAAATTTGAAATTATACATGAACAAGAAAACAAAACCATAAGTGAGAAAATGAAAACACCCTAATTATGGAGCAGTAAAATTGAATTTTCATTGAAGCCCGTGAGTCCTGTGACTGTGACTGTACCTTCTTAGCGTTCTTCTTTATCTATGGTATTAGACTCATGACTTTTTCTAGAACATTTTGACAACAGTATAATGGAAATCAGTTAGAGATTGCTCAACATGATGAAAATCTATCGATAATTTTCTATGATAAAAATCTATCGATAATAATAATTTTCAGTGAAAAAAAAAATTGGTATTCGCTTCGACTTGAAAACCTCTACCTTTTTTTCGGTTTAAAATGTGATTTACTTTAAAGTTAAATTCTTGAATACGAATACAATTATATGAATCTTTCAACTTAGACTCTTGCGTATGAATGAAATTATATTAGCATCATCATCATATTACAATCAGTCCTTAGGCATGTTTAAATCTTTAAAAATACAGCGGATTTTAATGCGGATTTTTTTAATAGATAGATTGATTCAAGAGGAAGGTTTATAAGTATAAAACATGCACGTTCTAATAATAGATTAGGCGGTACGAAGTTTGCCGGGTCGACTAGCATTGTATAAAGACAAGTCGTCACTCTTATAGTGTGCTATATTTTATTTTTCTTTTCATTTATTTACAGCCTGTATTACTAGATCACCTTGGGCCAAGCACAGAACCTAATACACTTAAGCATAAACTTGAAGATGGAGCCATCATGAAAGCTTCTTAAGCTAAGAGGAGTTTCAATAAACAATACCTAGAGAAGAAAAAATGCTAAATATTATGTATTAAAAAAACCAAGATTAGTTGAGAGTTTAAGGCAAGTAATAAATAAGCAAGTACTTCGATATTAAATAAGATAAAATAATATAAATATAAAACCCATCTTGTTTTATTGGTCTATCTACCCATCCATCTAAATTGTTTACTTTGGTTAAAATAAAGCTTCATTTAAAGTACAGTACTTACTAAAAAATTAATAATGCGCATGCAGATTCGCTAATTGTCGATTTCACAGAAACACCTGAATCAAAAATCAAAATTCTACTAAATTACGCATGCAGAAAATGCACTTAACCTCCTTAAATACATATCGTCTTCCGTCGCTTGGGAATACGACCGCTGTCGAACAGTGACGAAGATTTCTATGCGCATTATAACTTTTGCAGTACTGTAGGTATATACTATTTTATAACTAAACACATTTTTATTTCTGAATCTCTATTTATGCGAAGCATAACTGTTGAATACAAAACGACATTGGAAATAAATAAAAATTAAACTGTACACTAAAATAAACTTTGTTCTATGAGCGACTGGTTTTTTCATATGATAATACCAATACATCGCCAATCACCAAGAAGGCCGTTTGCGTAGAATACCCATAGTTTTTCGTAAAAAAAAGTAATTGTTAACTGTAGCCATAATGAAAGAAAGTAGTATAGCGATAGGTTTTGCTCATCGACAAACTTGCTCCCGCAATATGTACATCCCTAATTTTTCGACGTAGCCACCTAGTGTTTAGTAGCGGTAGTACAAAAGCTGTAGTTACATCTAGCGTCGAATAGTAAAACTAGGAACAATGCGTGAGGATTTTAAACAAAAGAGGATGTATAGCTTTCTACCATGTCTTTGGAAAAACCTAATTTCATTATTTTATCATATGTATGTCATCATTATCTTAAGTATTTCATAATTGTTATTTGATTTTGATCTTTGTTTATTTGTAAAAAAGGTTCATAGTCTACTTCAAAGTTTTGTGATGTAGATCTTTTCGGCTTCGTCGTTAATCACCAATGGTAGCTTGGATTTCATAGTGAGCGTTTGGTTTATATGTGTGAGTTTGGACACACTGGTTTCAGTACTAAAAGCTCATGATGCTATTTCTATTGTATTCTCTTGTTCTGTGATGTACATAGTATACTTTTACTTAGTATACTTTAATTATAATGCTAGTTCTAATGTGATTCATGCTGCAATCTAAAAGGCGTGAAAAAGCAGGAGCACACTGCAGTCGCTCTACTATTTCCTAAAATTTACATTGTATCGCATTGAAAAACAGTTGAGCCACTAAGCAGTTTACAAGCTTATTTGCAGTGCAATGTGTGTAAAGTCTACTTCACAAACTTCACGGATCTAAATAAATCCAGAAAGATTCTTTAATACTTTAAATAATGCTTAGTGCTACACTGAGATCTTAACATTATGCAAATCCTATACGCTATGCTGAGCCGAGTACATGTATACAAAAATGTTTTTTTTTTTCCTCTAATATCTGTAATAAGAGCTCTTTAATTATGAAAACGCTATTATACAAGCAATAAGTTCTGATCAAGCAGTCAGTCAGTATCTAACAAGTAGTTGGGTTCGCTTTTAATTTGGGTTCTCTTGTGAAATAGACTTTACAATGCAACCTGTACCGTTCCCTAGCTCTCCAGTAAGTCCCCGCACCCGCACCCGCACCCCGTTCCCCCGCCACCGCCTCACCTGCCGAGCTTGTCGTCGTCGTTGCCCTCGTCCTTGTCGAACAGTTCCACCTCTATCGCCTGCCCCATACATTGCATTACGCGCGCCTGCACAACGCGCAACGTCCGACGAAAACATGAGTTGGGGCAAAACAAGAACAATGATACTCCAAATATTGTTTTTTGTGTTATTGTTTGAAATTGTAGTTTTTGAATTGATTCTAACCATGCAGTGACCGATTATTTCGTATTGCAGTTGTAAAGTTTTCATATGTTTTTTTTTAAATAAATAGCTAATTTAATTGATATTTCTGGTTCAGTCTAAAGCGAGCGAAGCCGCAGGGCAGTTTATTATGCATTTTTGCATGCTAACTCAATTAAATAAAAAATAGCAATGCTTTAAACTAATGTTGGAGATATGTGTTAAATAAACTAGCGTTATAGTACCTAAGAATTATATTTAAATTATTTAATAATGAATGGCAAAAGTTGTAAGTATAAAAAAAAGTTTACAAGGTTTTTGACCCACGTGTTGAATTACATTTTGAAAAATTTGTAGATCCTCGAATACTTGACACATGTTTATGTAAAAACAGCCCTGACACTTTCTTTTCAATTTTAATTTTAAGGAACTGGTCAAGTTTGCCAAACATCTATACCAATATTATAAAGAGGAAAGATTTGTTTGTTTGTAACGAATAGGCTCCGGAAATACTAAACCGATTTGAAAAATTCTTTCACTGGTAGGAAGCTATACTATTCCCGAGTGTCATATTAGATTTTCAAAAAAAATAGGGATCCTTACTTAAACTCAAATAATGTAACCCAAGGTGCAATATTTTTTCCGTTGTTTACATATTTTGACAGGTGGTTTGTTGTTGTTGTTTGTTTTTTTATTCGCCCATTCTGGGCAGTCAAAAGAACAAAGTCTATAGAGCCAAGTCTTGAGTAGTATCTCATATTATATGGCGTAACGAAGTAAGCCGGGAGAGCTCGTATAACATATTGACTAAGGAAAAAATATTGAAAATGTAGGAAACTGGTAGGCCCTAAACTTTCAAGTATTTAGGATGTAGGTAATGTGTTAAGGTGTTGTGTTTAGGCAAAAATATCAGACATATTGTAAATTAAAACTATGCAAGCATTCATTTTCTCGTCGCGTTGAGAAGGTGGATTAATGTGATAGGCTTAGGATCCACTAAAGCGTGGCGAAATCTAAGTCTTTGGTCGATGTAGAATGTGATACAATGTGTCCCCAGTACAATTTAAATACTAACCGCAAAACTATACCAAAAGTATTAAATAAAACCAGCATAACATTTGACCATTGCCGAATACCACGCAGCACTATAAAACATAATCTTCAAAACAAACTAGAAAGTAAAATTTTAAGTATAGAATCACGAAATACCTCGTACTTAATCATTAATAACAATACCAACGAGACATTTAGTGTTATTAATTTTAAAATTAAACTGAACTTATGTAAGGTTAAACAAATAGGTAAACGTACGTAGTTTATCAATGAGTGCAATAGTAACTTCCACTTCTACTACAAACGTAAAATAATAATAAAAGAAGAGGTATAATAATAGATGATAGAAGGAGCCCACCTCGCACCAGTAGTCCCAGCGCGGGTTCACGTCGTTGTCGATGTGTTTGGTCTTCCACTGCTGCGCGCCCACCGTTATGATCGCGTACGGGTCCGACTTGCCCTTACCTGTTCAGTACACATATTATGCGTTTCTAAAGATTGCTTACGAGAAAGACCGAAACAACGGATTATGAAATTTATCATAAGTTGGTACCTACGCAAGTACAAACTAAAATTATATTTGATTTAATTTGGAACAGTGTTTACCTATCATTGAGATATCTTTCTTCATGAGATTCTGAGCTTGGACTAGATGTATGCGAAGGACACCCTGTAATAACAATGAAAAAGTATGAAACATTTTGTAATTCAGTATGATTATGTAAGTAAGAAATAGTACATTTGATAATGCCCATTCTCCCCGATGCATTGTAGAGTGGGTGCAAACTAAGACTGTGCGCGGAAAAAATAAGAACGAATTAGCAATCTCTCAGATAAATAGCAATTTGCTTTTAATGGTGGGTGAAGCACGTCAAGTACGTATAGTGGCTCCCCCAGTCGACGGCGCAGACTCAGCTGGCGCGGACTCTACCTTGAAAATTGTATTGTGGGTAAATGCGTTAGAAAATTCGTTGCTGGGGCGATGTAGGCCTAAGGTCGTTGACCTCTGTGGCGCGAGTGACGCTACAGTAGTAACCTCGGGCTCGGGCATGCGCAGGTCGACGGTGGGCACGTCGTCGCTGAGCTTGAGCGGCAGCTTGTTGGGCAGCACCATGAGCCGCGCCACCTGCTCCACGATGCAGCGCCGCAGGATGTCGCTGCACGGAACAGTAATCATAACTAACGTATCTGGGTTGCACTTACACATGCAGTCAAAAAAATATCCAGACCGGTCTTATTCCGTAACGCCGCGCCGTAAGATTCCTTCCCTTCAATTTCACCACCGTTTTAAAGAATTCTGTTTTAAAGCCGGCAATTTCTATCTACACATAAATATAACTATACTATGTTGAAAAATTCTGTGAAATATGTTAATTAAAGTGGTGGTAAAGTTGAAGGAAACCTTATTTCAACATTAGGGAAAAAGGGTACCGTCAATAATATCGATTTTCATCATACCAATACCTATGTTTTTCCCGGCCAGAAACCAAACGCACAGCTCCGGCACTCGCACATTTTCATATTAGCATTAAACGATTTAAGGGAAATGTCGTCTGATAATATAAGATTGATTTATTTGGTAGTGCGTTTTGTGCAGTGACACATAGTTGACTCGTTGATACCTCAGTCCCGGCATGTCGAGCACGTCGGCGGCGCCGACCAGGTTGAAGTCGATGGCGGGGTTGTTGAGGAAGAACACCTGCAGCCCGCCCACCAGCGGCATCTTGCTGATCAGCGGCTTCATCACCACGCGCACCATGCCGTGGATCTGACAATTACATTACATCTAAATAACTGTTTACATAACTATATTTATTTAGATGGTGGTACGTGAATGAATGAATAATCTCTTTCTTGTACTTACAAGAAACGAGAACGAAGAAGTTGTTTTTTTATACACGAAGAAACAAAGACAATTTATTTTCGTTTGGTTGATGTAGGTTATTTATCATCATGATCATCATTTTAGCCGAAAGACGTCCACTGCAGGACATGGGCCTCTCCAACAGAACTCCACAGCGACCGGTAGTTAGGTTAATTAATACAATCATAATAGTATGTTATTTCAGAAAAAGACCTTCAAAGAATCTATAGGATATAGAATATCTAGGTCACTTGTTTCACAAATCTTTTGCTGTTGCTGTACCATATTGCCCTAGCACAATTACATGTTATCTTATCAAAAATTACTGTAATGGTACCTACTTAAGATTAAAGTACCACGATACACAGCACTGCTATGGTATTATAATTTCCTACTAGCTGTCCCGGCGAACTTTGTATCGCGCCTTAATATTCTTAAAATACTTCTCACCCATCTTTATATATTTTCTCACCTTTAAAACCTTCCCTGGACTACTAAAAACATTTTATGACCAAAATCAGCTAAATCGGACCGGCCGTTCTCGAGTTTTAGAGAAACTCACGATCCACTATTCATTTTTATATACATCTACTATATACATAAAAATGAATCGTGGTTCGTTAGTATTCTATTCCAATATTATAAAGAGGAAAGATTTGTTTGTTTGTTTGTAACGAATAGGCTCCGGAAATACTGAACCGATTTGAAAAATTCTTTCACTGGTAGGAAGCTACATTAACCCCGAGTGTCATAGGCTATATAAGATTTTCAAAAAAATTTGGGATCCTTACCTAAACTCAAATAATATAACCCAAGGTGCAATATTTTTTTCGTTGTTTACATATTTTGACAGGTGGTTTGTTGTTTGTTTTTTTATTCGGTCATTCTGGGCAGTCAAAAGAACATAGTCTATAGAGCCAAGTCTTTTGTAGTATTCTATGGCGTAACGAAGTAAGCCGGGAAAGCTCGTAATCAAATAATTATAATAAAGACTTTATTAATCGCTTAATTATGTATATGAGTATTTTCAACAAAATTCATTACAACAACATTAAGTACTTTCTTAAATTAGGTACTTTTTCTTTTAAATAGTGTGCCCTTACCACTGGTTTGCTTTTAAATTTAGTCTCGCTAAAACTCGAGAACGGCCGGGCCGATTTAGCTGATTTTGATTTATTGTAATCCAGGGAAGGTTTAAAATGTGAGAAAATATGGAAAAATGCAGGGGAAGTTAGTAAAAATATTTTTATTTTTCTATACCAATATTATAAAGAGGAAAGATTTGTTTGTTTATTTGTTTGTTTGTAACGAATAGGCTCCGGAAATACTAAACCGATTTGAAAAATTCTTTCACGAGTAGGAAGCTACATTAACCCCGAGTGTCATAGGCTATATAAGATTTACAAAAAAATTAGGGATCCTTACCTAAACTCAAATAATATAACCCAAGGTGCAATATTTTTTCCGTTGTTTACATATTTTGACAGGTGGTTTGTTGTTGTTGTTTGTTTTTTATTCGGCCATTCTAGGCAGTCAAAAGAACATAGTCTATAGAGCCAAGTCTTTTGTAGTACGTATCTTATATTCTATGGCGTAACGAAGTAAGCCGGGAAAACTCGTTTTTAATTTAAAAATGAAAATGAAAAATGATTTATTCAATAAGGTATCAATTGTTGAAAGTCAATTACGACTCCTTATACTATACCCATCAAACGGCTCAGACAAACCAATTTAAAGAATGATTCAAGATGATGGTTTATAAGTATAATACATGCTCAAAATAGTAATAGGTAAGGCGATTCGAAGTTCGCCGGGACAGTTAGTAGTATATATAGTAGATAGGAGTGGATTTTAAACGTACTTGCAGATCTTTGATTCCACCACGAATGCCTTGTAAGACAAACGAGATGTCGCAATCCCCGGCGTAACTGAAACAAAATAAAATGACATCACAACACAAGACATGCGATAACTGTTACAATAAACGAAATAGGACAAATATGACAGGTTTTTGTACGTAGGCTCATTGTTCAAAACTTTAAAAGACGCAAATCCCAATTCTGCTTCACGAAGAACTTGTAAATAGGTATCTAAAAATCAAAATAATGAAAGCACACACAAAAAAACGAGGGTAGGAAATACTGTGAAGTCCAGTGCAAGGCAACTCACAATAGATCGACGTCCAAGATAATTTCGTCCCTCGAAAGATTCTTATCGTAGACCTTGACGCCTCCAACACGAGGGGCCTGGAAAATGTATTTAACTTAAACTTCAGAATGTACCTAACTTTCTATACTAGGAAAGGGTGAAGGCAAAATGGCACATTCAAGGGACAGTTCTCATATTCGTGCAGGATAATATAATAGACTGTACTTATCTTTAATTAAAACGCAAGCAGTGACATGGCGAAAATGCTAAAACTAGTCAAAGTCGTCAGTATGCAGTGGATCATACTGGCACAGCACCGTAATGCATGGCGTGAGAAAAATAGACCTATGGTTAGCAGTGGACTCTCACAGGCTAGTGATGATGATAAAATAACATTTCAGTAGTTATTAGTTTCATGAAGATTTTAAAATTCAACCTACATTGAAAAAGAGTATGTTTTTCTTTTCGAATGCTTTATACTTTTTACAGTTATAAAATAACTTACAATAGTGCCCAGTATCATACGTTCAAACTTGAACCCATTCAGTTTGTAGTTGGAGAGGCTCTCGGCCACGGCGGGCTCGATCACGTCCTTGAGCAGCGCGCGCGTGAAGTGGTTCACGTTCGGCCATAGCTGAATGAAGATCTAAAACAATTTCTTCAGTAAAAATAACTTTTTATGACGTCAAATAATAATATCAGGTTATATTCTCAGACAGTCAAGAAAGTTTTGTAAGTATGTTTTTTTTTGTCTAGTCGACATTATGTTGCAAAAAGGTAAATCACACGAAGTGATCTTAATAAATAGATAGAAAAAATACTTTGCTTACTCTGTTCAACCATTCCGCTCGCTCAACGTCTGGGAAAAATACCTATAAAAAAAACTTCAATTACATTACACCTAATATTACCAAGCCATACCTATTTAATTATACTTATACCTAAAAAGGATAAACTTTGCTGATAAACACAGTAAAAACACTGTAATGGCTTTGTTTGTAAACTTATAATAGAAAGATATGAGCAACACATATTTTTAGAGCTAGGTCACATAATGCCATGAATAAATGTTAGGTGTAAGTAGGCTACTGATTAACAGCCATAACAAAAAATTATCAAGAACGTGACGTGCTCTATAAAACATGACGCCATCAGTAATTTATTTTCTGTTAGTTTTGTTGGTTTTTCCCATTCCCGTAGCAATGTCAATAAGTTTTTGTTGAGTTGTGCGAAACTTAAAGGTTTCTTGTTTGACTACAGAGGGCCTTTTTATTACGGCCACATTTGCAACATTGCTTTCGACTTCGACACTCTATAGGACGAAAAGCAATATTGCAAAAGCGGCCGTAATAGGGCCTCGGAACCCAAAAAAACAAGCAATAGAGTTAAAATACCCAAGCTGGCAGGTCGTCAAGCCGCGCCAGCACTACATCCTTTTCAGAAGACACAGCGGCGGCCTTGGCCAATGAGCGGCGGTACTCGCTCTCCTTGCGCCACTGGTCGCGCAGCACCGACAGCACTATCGGGCCTAGCAGCCAGGCCACGCTCCATTGCATATAGCCTACTAGGTACACTGCGCCCACCATTGACACCTAAATCACAGAGTATATAATACTTAAATATAGAATTTTTGTTGCTTGACTTTATGATAATGTGTTTAAAACCATAAAATTACACACAAATATGTTTATGAGAAAATTCCACGGTAAAAATCACGGAGCAGCATCTAGTTGTAGATAAGAGAATAGACAACCATGTAGGCTATATACATTAAAAGATATATTGCAAAATCCTACTGTAAGGTGGTACGAAGTTCACCAGGTTGTGTAAATAATAAAAATTAAGAAACTCATTATACCCATACCTTCTTGAAAAACCGGTAAATCATAGAAAGAACACTGACTCCATCATCGGCCTCCACGCCAAACTTGCTGGATTCAACCATTGTCTTCTTAGTTGACTAAATAGGAAACAGAAGATGTTTATATATATTTATTGGAACATTTCCTGCCAAAAATGCTAAAACTCATACCATAAAATGATTGAATGCATACCGTAAACTGCTGCAACTTTGCCAATACGCTTCAAGTTTGCCTAATTTATTAAAACTGAAATTACTAGACAAGTGCTTACTATTTTTTACTTTCAATAATAGTAAAAATAGCACCGTTTTATTGGCAACCCATTTCTTATTATTAGAAATGGCTCTTTCTGTCTCTTTTTTTTATATGAAATATCAACAGTCACAAGCGGAGCGCATGGATTTTTAGGGTTGTGCAAACTTTTTGTTTTTACTTGAAAAAAACGAGAATTTTAACTTTCTTATTAATTACGGGGTAAGTCAATGAGCTCTTTCTCCTATTTATAATGATGTTTCTTGTTTAAATGATAATTTACGACTCTAACGATGCTAGGCAATGTTGCAAAGGGATTCTTAGGCGGTAGTGGTTCAAGTTTGCCTAGGCCTAGGGTTGTCACTAGTCTCAACTACAGTGAAGCATTCTGAGGGTTGAGTTGTGATTTTACCAGTATAAGTATTTTTAAGTAAGTTATTACTTATTATTAAACAGTGTGAATGTGACTGTATGTAAATAATAGACAAAAACGTTTTTTAAGAATTTCATAAAAATACAATACTTACCCAAAGGGGCTATTAACAAATAACATTTTAAAGTTTTTTTTATAAGTTATAAAACATAACTAACTTATACTTATCAAAATGGGCAAACAACATAATATAAAAAAAAAAAAATTATATCATAATGTTGTGTAGTACGGCTAAATGTCTAAGATATTGAGTAGGTACAGGTACGCGAATAAAGATAAATATTGAAAAGAGAAGAAGACAAAAACTTGGAGCTCGTCTATACGCTGATTATTCGCAAGATTAGAAGATGAACAAAACATTATACGTTTCTGTAGAGTACGGAGCAAAGCACTATCGAATTACAAGCCTGATTAAAATGCTGATGCCATTAGATTACTTCTATAAAGTTTTTTTTTAATAAATAGTGTGTTTTTAAATTGTATGTTTTTCAATTTGTGACAACCCTAACTCTGCTTAAAAGTTACTATGAAAATATTTAAAGATGAAGCTCAAAGTGTTCCCAACATTGCCTGCTACCCAGATAAAAATAAATATGAGTATATGTGCTAACCCATGCACATCTCGATGGTAACTCAATTGTTACCGATCTGTAATTAAAATCGGTTTTTAAATGCGACGCATATTTTTGATAATAATCTACTAGGCAAAGTTGAGTTATTTCATCACAACTTTGCCTACAACTTTGACAGTCTCTGGAAATCTATATATCAACAGTTTCGGCCAAATGAACCTTTATTCGTATGGCATTAATCTCTAATTCGCTTGCTATTGTTTACAAAAGCACAGATAACAAATACTTTAAAAGATATTTTAAAAAAAGCTTAAATTTCGTGCAAAGTTGCAGCAGTTTACGGTACCTATGCTGGTGCTATGTGTATATAATATACTTATAAAACAGCAAACAAGTTGGGCAAAGTTAAATAAATAATAAACCTAAGAAGTAACACATTCTTGATGCATGATGTCATTGATATTTATAGATTATTGGAATAGCTTTAGAATGAGAATACCTAACATATCAATTCAACTGACTATGTTAAAAAAGGTGCTGTGTCGTGCGTATGGAGCGGGGCGATCGTGACTGAATGTATCGCAATCTTACAACATGAATTATTCATGTTGTAAGATTGCGATACATTATATTAGGTACCTATATTGTGTTGTGTGTTATTTGCTACTAATTTAAACCAATGCACCTACTGGTAAGTAATGATAACCTTGACAACTGATCAACAGCTGTTCAGCGGCAATTCTTTTTCTTATATAATAAAAATGATTCGAACGGTCCAAACTGATTTAAACATATTAAAATGGACACATCTAGTTCTTCTAGTGTATTTTATTAAATTATTATAAACCATTTAAGATATAAACGAAAACAGTTCTAGGTATTTCAAGTGAGCAGAGCACAGACCAACTAGAGATAGGTACTACGTACTACGTATCCGTATCTTTAGGGAGCAGAGCAGGCAGGTGTAGAGGTGAGAATAACTGCTATTTTTCAATCGCATGCGATCGCTGTTATGCTATTTTCAAACAACTGCGATTTTAAACTGCGATCGCATTTTCGTTGCCGGATCGCATATCATGCAACGGCAACGAAAATGCGATCGGCAACGAGAATGCGATCGGCAACGAAAATGCGATCGGCAACGAGAATGCGATCGGCAACGAAAATGCGATTGACAACGAAAACGCAGGATGTAACTAGACGTGCAAGTTTGCTCTAATATCAATGTTAATAATATTTCAAAACCTTATACAAATTTTTTTCAACAAAATGTATTTTTAGTACATTTCATATTAATTCGATGAGTGAGATCGCAATGCTTCAATGCGTTTCGTTGCTTTGCTAATGACAAGCTGTCACATGCGATCGCGTTTTCGTTGCTGACGGCAACGAGAATGAGATCGTTGCCGACGGCAACGAGAACGCGATCGTTGCCGGGCAACGAGAACGCGATCGCATTTTACATTCGTTGTGAATAGCAATGCGATTCGTTGCCATGAAATAACGAGTGTTTTTAAATGCGATTGTAAATAACGACCACCTCTAGGCAGGTGGGTGGGCCCGGCCCCCGGCCCGCCGGTGCTAATGCATCAATCAATCAAATCTAGAGATGGGACTCGAACGAATCAAGGTTGATTCTAATCTAGTGTCGATTCGAATCGAAAAGTTGATTCGAATGAGAGGTTTTCAATATGACAGCTCAGAAGAAAAAAACAAGTTTTATTAAGCTGCTACCAGATGGCGCTCTGCCAGGAGCAATAGGTCAAGCTGAAATGAATGATTAAATAGCTCAAAATGAAACATAAAAATTAAAATTTAACTGAGGCAGTGACGGAGTAGGTGGAATTAAGATTTATACGATTTATACTTAGCAGAAAATGATACAATCCAAAGATTCAGTCAATATTCGATCTCCCATTTCTCTGATATTGCTTTAGACACCGCCATCTATCGGCGTATTATGAAACTTTTTTGTTCTTTTCTGTCACTTTGAAAACCCCTCATTTGACAGCTCAGAAGAAAAAAACAAGTTTTATTAAGCTGCTACCAGATGGCGCTCTGTCAGGAGCTATAGGTCAAGCTGAAATGAATGATTCAATAGCTCAAAATGAAACAAAAAAATTAAAATTTTACTGAGGCAGTGACTGAGTAGGTGAAATTAAGATTTATGCTTAGCAGAAAATGATTCAATCCAAAGATTCAGTCAATATTCGATCTCCCATTTCTCTTATATTGCTTTAGACACCGCCATCTACCGGCGTATTATGAAACTTTTTTTTTCTTTTCTGTCACTTTGAAAACCCCTCATTACTTGAATCGGACTTTTATTAATGTAACGATGCAAATTTTTTTCACCGAACAAAATTACTCCTAGCAGAGATTTTTTTTTTATCGAAATTTTTTTTTTTTAGTTAGTGTTATAACGTGAAATAGTGGTTTAGTAAAGGAAAACTTAATTTTGTCCGTTGGAAAATTTGTTTCGTAATAAGCTAAGGTAACTCTCACTATGGCGCGAAATTCAAATTTTTTCGTGTTTTTTATTTATTCTGGCGAAAGTATACATATTTTTAAAAGTTTCAATGAATTCGCGTATGTAAAAAACCATTTGCCACATTGTAATACAACGTTTTTAGAAGACAGACCTACTGATTTTGTGCTTAAGGACATAAAGGCCAAAAATCAAGTTAGGTCCTTAGACACAAAATTAGTAGGTCTGTCTTCGAAAAACGTTGTATTACAATGTGGGAAATGGTTTTTTACATACGCGAATTCATTAAAACTTTATTAAAAATGAATACTTTCGCCATAATAATTAAAAAAACGCGAAAATTTTTGAATTTCGCGCCATAGCGTGACTTACCGCCTTAACTTGAAAAGCTAAGAGTATCAGTACCTATACATATTACAGCTATAGAGGGAGTACATCGAAGTGGGAACAGTAGACACAGGTGAGAACAAAAAGGCGTTCCCGTCCCGCCGCGAGCGTCTATAGTCTGTGATGATTGCTTGCACCGTGCGTTCGGAGAGATTTTGTTCGTATTTCGCCGTCACTATGGTGAAATGTGCAATTGATTGTTGCAAAAATGATATCAGAAAACATACCAAATCGAAATCAAGTATTACATTTCACCGGTAAGTCGATTTTCATACTTATTTTTATATAAACAATTCAATAATCGCGGGGTTGAAGTAGACGTGAGAGTCGGGCACGCACAAGCAAGCTTGCCTCCCAGTGTTGCCAACGGTTGAAAAAGCAATCCACCAGATGAGGCTCCTCAAACCACTAGAAAACCACTAAGAAAAAAATGTGCCCCTCTGAATACCACTAAAATTCCCACTAAGATATTCATGGTGTATGGCAGATGAGTGGATATACGTAAATAGGGGACAGAAAGTGACCCTTTGCTATACATTCCACCCCAAATATATGACCTGGGCTCTTTAATTTTTTTTAGAATTTTTATATTTTCCTTTTTTTAGACTTGAGACCCTAACTTGAACTTTAACTTTCTAAAAATTTACCAATGCGAGGCATTCAATTTGACATTCAGAAAAAAAAAACAAGTTTAATTACGCCACTAACAAAAATCTACAAGTGAATTTGAAATGAATCATTAAAAGCTCAAAATAAAACCGGTGGAACTTGTCATGCGCCAGTCAAATAGTATTTATTTTGTTTGGACTTTTTAAGTTAATTTTAACTGATTTGAATTACTTACCTTTGTCTATTACGCCATGTAACGCCATCTACGTGCGTATTACGTTTTTTTTCGCATTCGCACGCAACCTTTAAATTTTATTGCTATCTAGACTCATACTATTGTCGTTAAAACTATAATGAGGTACTCAAGACAGCTACAAAGAAAACTAAGGGCTCTCAAAGTATGAACAAAAAGATGGAAAAAAAATTGTATTTAATAAAAAAAAGGGACAAATGTTTTATTCTACTAAATTGTCTAAAACTTCTTTAGTTCATATGCTTTTGAACGGCATACCGCAATTCCAATTTATTTAAAAAATGCAACAGTTCTTGGTCTAATTTTTCCGTTAAAAAAATCCACTAGCCACTAAAAGCAAAAATTGGCCACTAAATGGGGGTTCCAAACCACCAGATTTAGTGGAAAATCCACTAAGGTGGCAACACTGTTGCCTCCACACCGCACCTCACCACACTCCCCACTCGAGATTTTAGCGATGTGCCGCGACCAACGTTAGAGTCGATGTTTTTTTATCAAATGTTTCTAATCTGCACGGTTTAGTAACACAGAACAAGAGAATACAATAGAAATAGCATCATGAGCTTTTAGTACTGAAACCAGTGTGTCCAAAGTCACACATATAAACCAAACGCTCACTATGAAATCCAAGCTACCATTGGTGATTAACGACAAAGCCGAAAAGATCTACATCACAACACTTTGAAGTAGACTATGAACCTTTTTTACAAATAAACAAAGATCAAAATCAAATAACAATTATGAAATACTTATGATAATGATGACATACATATGATAAAAGAATGAAATTAGGTTTTTCCAAAGACATGGTAGAAAGCTATACATCCTCTTTGCTTTAAAATCCTCACGCATTGTTCCTAATTTTACTATTCGACGCTAGATGGAACTACAGCTTTTGTACTACCGCTACTAAACACTAGGTGGCTACATCGAAAAATGAAAAACTAAGCTAGGGATGTACATATTGCGGGAGAAAGTTTGTCGATGAGAAAAACCTATCGATTACAACTTTCTTTCATATGGCTACAGTTAACAATTACTTTTTTTTACGAAAATCTATGTGTATTCTACGCTAACGGCCTTCTTGGTGATTGGCGATGTATTGGTATTATCATATGAAAAAACCAGTCGCTCATAGAACAAAGTTTATTTTAGTGTACAGTTTAATTTTAATTTATTTCCAATGTCGTTTTGTATTCAACGGTTATGCTTCGCATAAATAAAGATTCGGAAATAAAAATGTATTTAGTTATAAAATTGTATATACCTACAGTACTGCAAAAGTTATAATGCGCATAGAAATCTTCGTCACTGTTTGACAACGGTCATATTCCCAAGCGACGGAAGACGATATGTATTTAAGGAGGTTAAGTGCATTTTCTGCATGCGTAATTTGGTAGAATTATGATTTTTGATTCAGGTGTTTCCGTGAAATCGACAATTAGCGAATCTGCATGCGCATTATTAATTTTGGAGAAAGTACTGTACTTTAAATGAAGCTTTCTTTTAACCAAAGTAATCAATTTAGGTGGATGGGTAGATAGACCAATAAAACAAGAAGGGTTGTTGTTGTTACTTGTTTATTTATGTGGGATATTTGGATTGAAACAATGAATTAAGCACTGTTAACTTTTATTTTTACCGTTGGCACTTTAAACATAAATTTATACAATAATAAAATCCTCTTAAAACCTTTCACGTCTTTCCACTTCGTACGCCATTCGTCTTCTGTCTGTCTCACGCATCATTCTCTCTTTCTATCTCTCTGACAACTGACATTCCACTTCACTCAAACCACAACCATCCTCCTTACTTCCTTCACCAATCCCACACTCGGCCAATCCTGCACTCATATCTGCCCTCAGATATGCCTTTCATGCCGTTAACAAAACACCGAATCTTAACTTTAAACATAACCGTTCTAGTAACACTTTTTATATCACGTCTTTACATAAATTTACATTATTACAAAAAAAACACAGATCAGTCTTTAGCAACATATCACATTAAAGTTACAATTCAACAGTAATAAAACTCTCCGTAGCATTACACAACTAAAAATAAAACCTTTAACTTCATATCATAAGCATCACAGCGTAAGTAGCTCTACACACAAAGTAAGTAACAAACATCTTCTATAATATAAAAATGAATCGCAAAATGTGTTGGTAAGCGCATAACTCAACAACGCCTGGACCAATTTGCCCAAATCTTTTATTTAAATGTTCGTTGAAGTCCAAGGATGGTTTTTACGGCGAGAAAAATTAGAATTATTGATGGAAAAACCCTAAAAATAGCCCTTTTCTTTTTCCCATACAAATGATTTGTAACTAAAACGTAGTCAATTCGAGCTTTATTGCTATGGTATAAAGTTCATCAAGCACTCACTGTTGTCTAAGCAATGTAGGTGTGTTACTAACGTCAAAGATCATATCTATCAAAACAATGTGCGTGTGTGCGTTGGAGCACAGAATACATAGTTGGAGGAGTTTAATGTCGCGTTTCTTTTGTATTAGTTTCGGCACGCGAGATAAAATGCATCAGTTTCCACGTCATTACATCAGTCAAACAAAAATCGCGTTACCAACAGTGTTTTCTTATTTTTATAGTACGGCTTAAAAGGATTTGACTTCAAGTCATATCAAATTTTCTATAATCATATCTACATGCTTCCCATCAAACCCAATTGATTTGTGGATCAAGTACAAAGATTATATGTATGATGATATTTTGTATCAAATACGGAATAGAATGGGAAATCCAAATATACAAATCAGTGAAGAAATTTACAATGAAGCATTGATTTCAATTGAGGACATGTGCTTGATAATGTCGAACAAACTATTAATTCAATTAGGCCTGACCGCGCCCAATCGTCCAATGCATGACGCTTTTAACCAAGAGTTGCATCGAGAAAAACTGTATGATCTCAACGCTTTGAAAGAATTAATTCAAACAAATCTTCCACTGTTAAATGAACAACAGAAGTATGTATTTGAAACTCTTATGAAAGTAACAAATGATGAAACTGGAGGGATTTACTTCTTAGATGCACCTGGTGGTACAGGAAAAACTTTTTTGATTTCATTAATATTAGCAACAACGGGAATCGCAGCAACTTTGCTTGAAGGTGGTCGAACAGCCCATTCAGCACTAAAATTGCCATTAAATATGCAAAGCAATGAAACTCCAACCTGCAACGTTTCGAAGAACTCTGCAATAGCAAAGGTTTTGCAGCAATGTAAATTGATTGTTTGGGATGAATGCACGATGGCACATAAAAAATCTTTGGAGGCTTTAGACAGAACTTTAAAAGATCTACGGAGCAATAATAACCGATTTGGTGGTGCAATGATTTTATTAGCAGGAGATTTTCGTCAAACATTGCCAGTGATTCCACGATCAACGCCAGCTGATGAACTCAATGCATGTCTTAAGTCCTCCAATTTGTGGAAACATGTCAAAGTACTTCATTTAAGCAAGAATATGCGTGTCGAATTGCAAAATGACCAATCTGGAAACATATTCGCTAAACAACTCATTGACATTGGTAATGGCAAATTTCCTATAGACATGTTGACTGGCTGCATTAACTTTCCTCAAAGTTTTTGTCAGTTAACTCGATCAAAAGATGAACTTATTCAGAAGGTGTTTCCGATGTTTCTCAAAATTACAGAAACCAAGATTTTTTGAGCGAACGAGCTATACTGGCTGCAAAAAACATAGATGTAAATAAATTAAATTTCAAAATTCAAGAACAAATTACAGGCGAATTGAGGATATATAAATCAGTTGATTCGGCTACTAATCAAGATGATGTAGTCAACTATCCACCGGATTTTTTAAACTCGCTGGATTTGCCAGGATTGCCACCTCACAATCTTCAATTAAAGGTTGGATCGGTGGTTATAATGTTGCGAAATATCAACCAACCGCGTCTTTGCAACGGTACACGGTTAGCGATAAAAAAATCACTAAACAATGTGATAGAAGCAACTATACTCAAAGGAAAGTATAAAGGAGAAGATGTTCTCATACCGCGCATCCCAATAATTCCGACTGATGTGCCATTTGAGTTTAAACGACTACAGTTTCCAGTGCGGCTTGCTTTTGCTATGACTATAAACAAGTCCCAGGGGCAATCATTAAGTGTTTGTGGTATTAATCTAGAAAACCCATGTTTCTCACATGGTCAATTGTATGTTGCCTGTTCCCGTGTTGGAAAACCATCAGATTTGTTTATCTATGCGCCAGGTAATCAAACAAAAAACATCGTATACCACAAAGCACTACAATGATAATAATAATAATTATGATTCACATGATTAACAATAAAGCGATTACTTACTTTTAAATCCTTATATATGTTTTATTTAATTATTTTTTATTCACAACGCCCTATCACCAGGGTGACGGTTCTGTTCAGGAGATTTTTTTAAAATACGTAGGCAAAAAAACTGCCACATTACAAATCTTTTTGACAGGACGAAGTCTGTCGGGTCAGCTAGTTAACAAATAAAATAACCATTACTAAAAAAAATCCATCAATCCATTCCTCATCTCAACATACCATACTCCTGTGAAAAATAAAATCAAATATTAGGACACACCTAAAAAAATATTATTAGAAAACACCCACTCATCATCCTCAGGCCATCTCTCCATGTGATCAGCAGCGCTGGAGGTCTTGTTAGGGCCTTCTGTAGTGTCGTAAACCTTCTTTACATCATAACGGTCGTTCCTTTTGATCTTCATAACCCTGTATGGTCCAAGAAACTTTATTTTTAATTTCAAGCCTGGTCTGAACTGCATTCTCTTTATGGCTACTAAGTCATCTAGCTCATATTTGTGACTCTCCTTCCGGTTTTTGTTATAGTTTGCCATATTTCCTTCTTGTACTTTCAAACTTTGTTCCCTGGCCTTCTGCCTTAGCTCTTCTCTCTGCTGATGCGTCTTCACCTTTTTCAGCACCTCTTTTATCTTGTTTTCTTCGTCTTTAATGTAGTCATCTTTGCTAACTGCCTCTTTCATCTTTTTGATTGCAAAATGTCCATTCTTCTTTAATACTTCTTTCTCCATAGTTTTTGGTACTACTATCTGCTTTTTGTCTTCTTTGTATAATATTCCGTTATCTATGCAGTAGTCATTGCATTGTCCATCCTTTATTATGATTTTTCTGATAGAATTCGGCTGTTTGTCTGCTTCCTGTCCGTGTCTTACCTCTTTGTATAAGTTGGTCATTGCGTCAATCTTTTCCATGCTGGGATGTACCCCTTTTTTCTCTTTGAAATTCCCCAGATACTCTTTCCCTGGACATATCAGTTTGGCCTTATTCCAGTTCATTGGTAGTCCGAACTTCGCAGCTACTGCCAGCACTTGCTCGAGCCACTTCAAGGCTTCTGTTTCACTCTCAGCTGGAAAAATAACGTCATTAATATTGGCATACCTCAGTTTTTCAATTAAATTATCTATTATCGGCAACGGAAACTCGTCTTTAATCATCTTCTTGTTGAGTAAGCTATAATCCACACAACCTCTTGTTGCTCCATTCTTCTTTTTAACTAACTTCATTGGACTAGCCTGCTCTGACAAACTCACCTGAATAGTTCCTTTAACTAAACACTCATCGACCTGCTCCTCAACAACCTGCTCGGTCAAAGCCAATCGTCTTGGCCGTTGGCGTACTGGCACGTCATCCTTCAAAATAATCTTCAGCTTGATTGGGGGTGACTTAACCTCATCTGGCGAATACTCTGCGACCAGTTTTTCAACTTCCTGCCGGACCCCTGTACTAGCCTGGTTACCTGTAACATCAATCTCAGTCACACAACAATTCACTTTCATCAACCAGTCGTCCTCTCTCGGTAGTAATCGCACTTCTCCGTTACACATGACCACCACAAGCTCACTTAAAAACTCCTGCCCTAGCAATAATCTAAACGGCATACTGTCTCTAGGTACAATGTGAAAAGTAACTTTGCTGTAACACTTCTCGTCGATTATCACGTCCGTACAAAATTGTCCGCTGGATTTAATAACTGTGTGACCCAGTCCTTCAATCACCAACTCGTCGTCAAATTTTTCGATTCCAAACTCGGCAAACTGTTCTTCTGAAACCAAATTCACGCAACTCCCCGAATCTATTAGCGTATTCAATTTAAGTCCGCAAATTTCTACTGTTTTTAAACATCTTCTCGTCGTTTTTTCTTGCTTTTCATCTTTGTTTACAACTTGGTAAACATCGTCGTTGAAATTTTTGTCATCTTCGGTTTGACAGTTGAATCCGCTCTCCTCATTGGTCAACGATGTGACATTTCCAAACATGGCGCCTCGTTGCTTTGCGTTTTGTTCCATCGAGTTGTAATGCTGCTTTACCGACATTGGCGGGTTCATCCTGCTGTTGCTCGCGCCGCCGCCGTACTGCGTCTGCTTTACCGGCCGTCCCGATGTTGGTGCCGATATTTCTCCGTTAGCGCTGCCGTCGTGTCTTGCCGAAACCGATTGAAAAATGCAATTTTTTCCCAAATGTCCGAAATTATTGCATTTAAAACATTTTACACCGTTAGGACATGCACTTGCAATATGAGTGTTCTCTCCACAGCTGTAGCATCGCCGTCCACCTCGCGATTGATACTGTGGTGCTGTATCCGGTCGTCTGCTTCGCTCCACGGTCGCCGTCTCCTTTGCAGTTCTTTCCTTCATCTTTTCATATAAAAGCAACTTCTCCTTTAGAACTGGGTATGTATTGGCACCGTACAGAATAGTTTTATTTACCTCGTAGTCTATTATTCCCTCAATGATATATTGGATAGCCACATAATCGGGAAATCTTCCCCTTTTCCCCATTTCTTTCATGATAAGCATATACTGCGTATATGTTTCGCCTCGTTGTTTTTTCCTTGAAGACATTAGTTCATGCATCTCCTTGATGTTAATTCTTTCGGGAAATTCTTTGGTTATAGCGGCTTTTAATTCATCGAACGTCTTAAATATCTTCTCCGTTTTTAACCATAGTTCGGCGGTCCCTGATAGCGATCTGCGGGCAATGATAAGCTTTTGTTGCAGCGTCCAGGTAAAAATTTCTGCATTGTCCTCGATATCTTGCACCCACTTTTCAGATGAATAGGTGTCATCTTCGCCGGTGAATTTCGTGATACCGTACAAGCCGTCGAGGTATGACGTAAACATTTTCTCGGGCCGTTCCTGCTGCGCATCTTGGAAAATTTCATCCGCCGACATCTTCTTTTCTTTGGGTCTTAATTCTTTTCCGGTAGCCATCTTCGTTTTTAATACACACAATTCGTCTTTAATTCTGTGTATTTCGTCGTAATCGTCGTTTGGTAGGTATCGTCGTCGTCGTTGCCTTGGTGTTTTTCTTGCAAAACCACCCGCCTTCGTTTCGTCGTTCAGTGTGCCGGTAAAAAAAAAATTCCAATCCAATCCCGGACGAGCCCCCAAAATTGTGGAATATTTGGATTGAAACAATGAATTAAGCACTGTTAACTTTTATTTTTACCGTTGGCACTTTAAACATAAATTTATACAATAATAAAATCCTCTTAAAACCTTTCACGTCTTTCCACTTCGTACGCCATTCGTCTTCTGTCTGTCTCACGCATCATTCTCTCTTTCTATCTCTCTGACAACTGACATTCCACTTCACTCAAACCACAACCATCCTCCTTACTTCCTTCACCAATCCCACATTTATTACTTGCCTTAAACTCTTAACTAATCTTGGTTTTTTTAATACATAATATTTAGCATTTTTTCTTCTCTAGGTATTGTTTATTGAAACTCCTCTTAGCTTAAGAAGCTTTCATGATGGCTCCATCTTCAAGTTTATGCTTAAGTGTTTTAGGTTCTGAGCTTGGCCCAAGGTGATCCAGTAACACAGGCTGTAAATAAATGACAAGAAAAATAAAATATAGCACACTATAAGAGTGACGACTTGTTTTTATACAATACTAGTCGACCCGGCAAACTTCGTACCGCCTAACCTATTATTAGAACGTGCATGTTTTATACTTATAAACCTTCCTCATGAATCACTCTATCTATTAAAAAAATCCGCATTAAAATCCGCTGTATTTTAAAAGATTTAAACATACCTAAGGAGGACTGATGCGGAAAGCGACTTTATTTTTTACATATTACAACATTATTGTAATATGATGATGATGCTAATACAATTTCATTCATACGCAAGAGTCTAAATTGAAAGATTCATATAATTTCATTCGTATTCAAGAATTTAACTTTAAAGTAAATCACATTTTAAACCAAAAAAAAGGTAGAGGTTTTCAAGTCGAAGCGAATACCTTTTTTTTTTTTTCACTGAAAATTATTATTATCGATAGATTTTTATCATAGAAAATTATCGATAGATTTTCATCATGTTGAGCAATCTCTAACTGATTTCCATTATACTGTTGTCAAAATGTTCTAGAAAAAGTCATGAGTCCTCAGAATAAGGACAAGCATAGAAGGAGTCCTAAAATAAAAAGTTATTTTCATATTGTTACGCTCCTTACTAAACGGCAAAAAGACTATTAGTTAGAGAGAGATAAAATATAAGAATTCTTTGCAAGTTTTCTTCTTGTCGCATCAAAGTGGTTTATTGATGACACTGGTTTATTAGTACCGTACAAAATTAAAAACCAATAATTTGGTACATATTTGGTGGTTTGTTTATGGTTTGTTTTATTTTGACGTATAATATGACATTGTAAACATCGGTAGCAGCTCCAAAAGTTTTATGATTATTTTTTATGTAAAAGGTGTGATAAATTGGTTTTGTGATTGTGAATGTTTAACTTAATGTATAACAATCTCTTGTGTAGTGACGGGATGTGAATCAAATGCGTCAAGGAATCAAGATCTTGATGTTTGGGTCACCTACCATTCGGTAAATCATTTTGTTTCATTGTAGACTTCTGGGCACTATTATGACTAATAAATTATCAAGAACATCTATTTTACACGCTGTTTGTCGAACTCGTACCTAAATTTATTGAATTATTACGGTAAAACACCTTCTGTAAAGGTTATGATAGTGTTGTGCCAAAATATGTTTAGACAAAAGTTATCGAACCTAAATCATCCGTTCTAACTTAAGGACAAATAAAAATCAGACATAATATTAAGCTAATTGTTGTATGTTTTTCAGTTTTCAAGTAAATTATATACTAAAAACAAAATGACTGGATGCTATAAAGAGACAAGATTATAAACATTCACAACATACTGTTTTATCAACAAAGAAGATTTAAGATGGTGAAGATTATAACCTGAAACTGTAACAACAGTTTTGCTGCTGCAATTTGAATAAGTTGGTTGGTGGTAATCATAAAATATTGCCCTTTCAATTGCTTATTTTATATCAACCTAATTAAATGTTAATCGTAATCAACTTAATGTTAAAGGAAATAGGACAGAGACATTCAGTGGACAATTCATATTTCATATCTAAGAAAGAAATGCAACCAGAAAATACCATCATCTCAGCTGAAAAACGTCTACTGCTGGATATAGGCCTTAAAGAAAATATCGTGACATACAATTTGCCCATTCTGGATAAAACAGGTTTAAGTTTATCTATGTTTTTTTTTTCTGCAGATCCTCATAATTGTATATGAAAATTTCAAGTTTAAGTTGCGGGATGTCGTCGTTTAAGTTAATATTCTCTAAGATACCTGTTTTCTAAAAAAAAGACGAAGGCTTTAATTAATATGAATAAATTATTATTATTATGATTGTCTTGAATATAATATTTAAGAACATTTTTCTTGCTTTCTTACAGGCCTCACTGTTACTTTGATAAAAAAAGCTACAGAATATATGAACCGTAAATTTGGGTAAACCAATGCTGCAACGAGCAACTGTAAACAAATAAAATTCCATGAAAATTTCCCTTTGTCATAAAAACAAAAGCGCCATTGTTGCTGCAGGATATCACTTACGTATGTATAAATTGTTTACACCCAGGTTTTATAATACTTACTCTCTTTTATTAGTTTTAATTAAAACATATTATATTTTTAGGTCTCAAAAAAAAACCACAAGCAGGGATTTTTCACATACAAACACTCCATGACAAAGTGATGATCAAGATCAACCCAGGCAAAAACAAACATTTGAGGTGCAGAGTGCAGAGCAAGATTATTGAAAATGAGTTTGTAAAGAAAGAAGCACATATCATACATTATGAAATTTCCAAAAATAGATTTGTTTTACTTGTTTTATATATACATATTATTATAGGCACACATCTTTTAGTTTTAATTATTTTAGAGCTGTGCTAATATCTGATGTGACAGAGTTTTTTATGAACGGAAAATCTTTAGAAATAGGTAAGTAAGTATTATTATATTTTTATCAAGACACCCGTTTTATTCATTAAAATAACTTATTGTGTGCAGTAGGTTTCCTGGAAGAAATCGCTTTAATCGATAAGGCCACCCATTGCCCTTATTCTTTTTCTGTTAAAAATTTTATACGGTTTGATTTATTTTGTATTTTTATTTGCATTTTTATAGCAATAAAGCGTTTTTATCTTTGTCTTTGTTTTCTTGTTATTATAATACCATACAATTACTCCTGAATTAGTTATGATAAGTTCCATAATAAAGAACCATGTCTTGTATAAAAGTATAGACAACTTGATTTAGGACAAGTTATTTTTGCCATCACTAGCTTTTTAGAAAATTAAAAATAAAAAGTCGAACCCAGGTACGGGCAAGGTTCGGAAGAGTCATACGACCCAGTGGAGAAAGTATATTGGTCTCTTTTTAACATATTCAACGGTTGCACTTGAGTAAGTAGCGTAACACAATGATGTGAATTTTTATTTTAGGACTCCTTCTATGCTTGTCCTTATTCTGAGCATGAGTCTAATACCATAGATAAAGAAGAACGCTAAGAAGGTACAGTCACAGTCACAGGCTTCAATGAAAATTCAATTTTACTGCTCCGTAATTAGGGTGTTTTCATTTTCTCACTTATGGTTTTGTTTTCTTGTTCATGTATAATTTCAAATTTATTTAAAAATACAGTGAAATATTACTTACCGATGTAATGATACGGCATAATTAGTACGTTTAAGTCCCCAACTTTAATTTTTGCATTCCAACACAGCACAATATGGCATTTTAGTGGGGTTTTTTTATATTTTTCGTGGTGGTTTGTTTACAAGAAGCATAAAGCAACTGAGCTTATCAAATCTGTCAAAAACTACGCATAGGCACTGCAGAGCTAATGATAGGCACGCGGGCTCCGCCTACTCGCGATTTCTATTTAGAGAGAGAGAGAATCTTCCCTGTTCTGTGTTTAGTAATGTAACTTTAACACTAAAATCTTAAGATAATCTTCTATCTTCTATCTATTATAAGATATAAAAATCAATCGGGGTTTGTTTTCTTGCTAAAACTCAAGCCGGCCGGGCGGATTTAAGGTGGAAACTCTCGGTATGGCGCAAAATTCTTAAATCTTTGGGTTTTTTATTTATTATGACGAAAGTATTAGTTTTTAACAGACTTCAAAAAAGGACAGTTTGACCCGTATGTATGTTTGTATGCATGTTTGTCCGCGATTATCTCGAGTTTGGCTGAACCGATTTTGATGTGGTTTTCACAAAAGTATTTGTAACATTCAGGAGAAGGTTTTAGTACCTATTTTATTGAAGGCGGGGGTCTCTTTTTGGAGAAAAGAAATTATTAATAAATTTTAAATGACTGCGTATCTAAAAAAAAACCGTTTCCTCCATTGGAACGTTGCAACGGTTTTGGAAGACAGATCTACTGATTTTGTTTATGTATAAGGGTGAAAGACCAAATATCAAGTTTCTTGAATATACACAAAATCGGTAACTATGTCTTTCAAAAAAGATAATACTTATATTAGAATTTGGGAGCTGGTTTTTTACATACGCGAATTCTTTTAAACTTTTTTACATATCTACGCGGAAGAAGAGAGAGCTAAACTATCAGTACTGGCGAAGAACAATCTTTCATCAACAATAAACAAAATTAAAAAAAAAAATTTGAACAAAATTTCATCTCAATAGCTTAAGGTGATAACTCTCGGTATGTCACGAAATTTAATTTTTTTCGCATTTTTTAATTATTCTGGCAAAAGGATTATTTTTTAATAAAGTTAAAAAAAAAAATTCGCGCCATACCGAGAGTTACCATCTTAAAGCTTTAAAGATATCTGCTTCAAAGTTTAAGATTTCATCCGAACAATCATTCATACATACATTTCAATGCAATTTAAATGAATGCTTTTAAAAAACATTAATTGTTAATAAAAAAATTACCACACTTAGTTTGCAAATAAATGATCTTGTATCTTGTATCACAAAAAAAATAAACAAGAAAAGCGAAAGTGATTGAATCTCAGATTAATGAATACCAATAGATCAAACCTTAGTGACGTCACGTGAATGTAAAGAAATTGTCAAATGATATCTTATTTCCTTATTATAGTCCTACAAAATTAAAGAGTCACTAAAAATCTACGATGATAACATTAGCAATCCTCTATCCTCTCTATGTGCGTTATCGTTTCTGCCATTTTCAAAGGTAAACATCGGCAAATATTTTAATTTTTTCAATTAATTTCGTAATTGAATGGTGTGTGTATGTTAAACAAAGAAAAGCAATAATTAGGAGAATGTCCTGCATGGTGCGCAATTGCAGATCACTCTATGGAAATAAAGAAAACTTGGACGAAAGAATCAGTTTTCACGCGTGAGTATTATTCCTACAAAATAAACTTAAAAATGATATGAGAATTAGAGACAATACTTCTGAATGCTTATTATAAGTATCCAACGTGATTTCATTCATTTTAGAACAAAAAATAAGCCCAAAAATGTAGAATTAAAACTAGAATTAATTGAGGTTGTTAGGGCAACAAAACATGTTATCGATAATCAAGTCGATGAATGATTAACTAAACATTTTCTTCCAGGTTTCCCAACACTGAAAACATCCGCATGCTCTGGTTTACTGCCACTAATCGCAGGGAAAAGTATATTACAAACATTTTTGGAACTCGGAACTTCAAGCCCGAAATGCTTTGAGGGTTGCAACTTATTGCCCACTTTATTTTTTCTCAGTATAACAGAAGTTTTTTTTAGGTAAGAACAAAAAAATACTTACCAAAAAAAAATCTAAGCTTCACACTTACCCTGTTATTAAGGAAAAAAAAAATTGTTATTTGACGTACATACCTATAATCGTACCTATTATGTCAATTTATAATGGATGTCACGTATTTTACAACAAACTGTATAAATATTTATTGAATAATACGATTAGACATTTACCCTCTTATTCATAAAAAGTTAAAGAGCATTTTAGTTATTTGACGTATGTCAATTTAGACTAGATGTCACGTATTTACCATACAACAAACCAGCGAACTAGACCTCCAGTAACGCTACTTAAAATCTACTGTATCTTTATGAATAAGACTGTTAGTGTTAAGTTCAGCATAATATGTATGCATTTCAATTTTTTTTTTCAGGGGCTTGCAACTCCGGAAAAGTCTACCTATTAGCAAAGAAGTATTTTGTAAACTTAAGTTGCAATGGGCAGGGCACATAGCTTGAAGAATCGCACCGGAAGACGCAGAAAAGCCCAGAGCGGCCCCTCAGAAGGTGGACAGACGATCTGGTGAAGATTGCAAATCCGAATCTGATTTTTGAACCATTTTTGGAATGATATTGATTCGTAACCAATGAAAATTGAAAAAAAGTTATACTATTTGTTTGTTGAGTGATTTGTTTTTTTTTTTATTTAGCCCTATATTTCCCACTGCTGGGCAAAGGCCTGCTTCTTTTTCCAAGCCTTTATGTAAGACAATAATAAAATTAGGATAGTAAAACATTATTTTATTCTGTTTCTGAAGAGAGAAATTCAAGAGCACTGAGGGTTTTATATAAGGAGATTATAAATGTGTATGTTGAATGCTACGAATAAGTTGAATGGCTATATCAACTTTGAATTTCCTCTTAACTTCTTTACTATTAACTAATTTATAACAGCCGAAACCGAAATTTTTACTTTCGGTTTGGCCAAAATCTTCGGTCAATAGCTCTTTCATTATGTAATAAATCGCTAGTTTAATATTTTTAATGAGCATCCAAAAACTAATTAATACAGAACGTTTAAAAAGTCATTTCATACCCATTTGCTGCATTTGCAGAAGGAAGCTGGATAGCATACTGCGCCTCGAAGTAATTAAATTATGTAGGTACATGGCCATTCTTTTTACAACTAATCCGATTTCTATTTTATCTATTTATATGTTTGCTTTAATTCTAAATTTATATTAATTATGTTGTTGTATTCATGTTCTATTTTATTTTTATTGAATTTTTATATTCTCAGGATTATATTTTATTATTTATCTTTTTTTCGTATATTAATTTTATATTGTTGTATTCCATCTACAGCGTGTTTCTGACAAGGCGGTAATAAATCAAAGGAGGGATTCTGCTCACCACACCTTACAACTTTCCCAAAGCAACATGGGTCGAAATCTCAAAACAAAAATCAGCCGTCCCGTACATTGACCCCGTCAGCTGATCGAACCAATGTATGGAACAGCTGTTTTTTTTTTTGAGATTTTGACCCATGTTGCTTTTGGAAAGTTGTTAGTTATGGTGAGCAGAGTCCCTCCTTTGATTTATTAACGCATTGTCAGAAAAACCCAGTATATATTAGCGTACAGTGTCTTCACTCTTGAGACTCGTACTCTCATTTATTTTACATTAAGGGTCCTGGCGGATTAACAGCGTTGCGATGTATGTTACGTGAATTAGGAGTACCTACTTAGTGCGCATATTTCTGTGATAAGAAGCTGAGCCCGAGCCTTTTTATCGCACAGTACTTACTGCTTTTCTATAAAAATATTATGTACTAGTAGACCCGGCGAACTTCGTACCGCCTTACCTATTGCTATGTTGCTCATGTATTATAAATAATAAATAAAATAAAAAATAAAAATTATTTATTTCAGTTCAGACCATATCCTTAAGTTACATTTTAGTTTGAGCTTATCATAGGATATATTATACTTATAAACCTTCCTCTTGGATGACTCTATCGATTACAAAAAACCGCATCAAAATCCGTTGGATAGTTTTAAAGATATAAGCATACATAGGGACAGACGCGGGAAGCGACTTTGTTTTATACTATGTATTGATTATATATTTTTACTTAAGTTTTTCTTATGTCAACTGATTTCTATCTGTGCTGTGTGATGCATACTTTTTTTTATCTATCTACCTAAATATAATTCTGACACAAAAAAACTTAAAGAAAAAAGATAGAAAACTGTTCTGTGACACTGACATATTTTTATTATAAGTTTTCATTTTTGCGTATATCGATATCGATTGAAACTGGATTCAATACAACCCTATTTGACAGTTTAGTTGATACACCGCTCAAAATCGAACCCATCTTCTGTCCTTTTTGATCACATAGTAAGTTTTGTAAGCGTCACCAGGACAGGGCAAATACACAAAAATAGGTCAATTCTATTGTAGCGTAGCGGCGGTTTCCTTACTCTGAGGATTGAATCTTAAATCAATAACAATCTTCTGATTAGAAGCCAAAATCGACAGATGAGCGATCACCGCCAGTATAATAAAATACCGGTGTGAAGTTAGCAGCCAAAATTAGCAGCCAAGTATAACCCCATCATTTAAGGATGTCATTTAAAAAAAAAAATCTTGAGTCACAATATTACCACGTAAGCCTCGACAAGGCTTAAATAGTCAACAGGATGTCTAAAATATAATTTTAAAAATCAAGGACGCGAAAAGCAAACACCAAACTATTTTGCATGCATCGAATTTTAGGGGTCACAGGCATTCTGCTCTGTCCTGAAGCTTACTATCTACTAACCACTACCTTGCCAGCCTAGCCTGACAAACTAGCTACTTAGTGGGAACCTTAACTTCTCCATAAGTAGGGGTTTAGGTACCGAAATGAGCTAGCAGCCAAAGTGAATTGTTTTTTTTTTTTACAAATTTTCAGAGTTTCAGGCTTCGTGCTCTGTCCTGAAGCTTACTATCTACTAACCACTACCTTGCCAGCCTAGCTTGACATACTAGCTACTTAGTGAGAGCCTTAACTTCTCCATGAGTAGGGGTTTAGGTACCGAAATGAGCTAGCAGCCAAAGTAAATTGAACATTTTTGACAAATTTTCAGAGTTTCAGGCATAGTGCTCTGTCCTGAAGCTTACTATCTACTAACCACTACCTAGCCAACCTAGCCTAACATACTAGCTACTCAGCGAGATGCTCTATATCTCCATAAGTAGGGGTTTAGATACTGAAATGAGCTAGCAGCCAAAAAAAAAAGTTTTTTTTTACGAATTTTCAGAGTTTCAGGCATCGTGCTCTGTCCTGAAGCTTACTATCTACTAACCACTACATTGCCAGCCTAGCTAGACATACTAGCTACTTAGTGAGAGCCTTAACTTCTCCATAAGTAGGGGTTTAGGTACCGAAATGAGCTAGCAGCCAAAGTAAATTGAACATTTTTGACAAATTTTCAGAGTTTCAGGCATAGTGCTCTGTCCTGAAGCTTACTATCTACTAACCACTACCTTGCCAGCCTAGCCTGATATACTAGCTACTTAGAGGGAGCATTAACTTCTCCATAAGTAGGGGTTTAGGTACCGAAATGAGCTAGCAGCCAAAAAAAACAGTTTTTTTTTACGAATTTTCAGAGTTTCAGGCTTTGTGCTATGTCCGAAGATTACTATCTACTAACCACTACCTAGCCAACCTAGCCTAACATACTAGCTACTCAGCGAGATCCTCTTTATCTCCATAAGTAGGGGTTTAGATACTGAAATGAGCTAGCAGCCAAAGTGAATTGATTTTTTTTACAAATTTTCAGAGTTTCAGGCTTCGTTCTCTGTCCTGAAGCTTACTATCTACTAACCACTACCTAGCCAGCCTAGCCTAACATACTAGCTACTTAGCGAGATCCTCTTTATCTCCATAAGTAGGGGTTTAGATACCGAAATGAGCTAGCAGCCAAAGTAAAATGATTTTTTTTACAAATTTTCAGAGTTTCAGGCTTCGTGCTCTGTCCTGAAGCTTACTATCTACTAACCACTTCCTAGCCAGCCTAGCCTAACATACTAGCTACTCAGCGAGATCCTCTATATCTCCATAAGTAGGGGTTTAGATACCGAAATGAGCTAGCAGCCAAAGTGAATTGATTTTTTTTTACAAATTTTCAGAGTTTCAGGCTTCGTGCTCTGTCCTGAAGCTTACTATCTACTAACCACTATCTTGCCAGCCTAGCCTGACATGCTAGCTACTTAGTGAGAGCCTTAACTTCTCCATTAGTAGGGGTTTAGGTATCGAAATGAGCTAGCAGCCAAAGTAAATTGAACATTTTTGACAAATTTTCAGAGTTTCAGGCTTTGTGCTCTGTCCTGAAGCTTACTATCTACTAACCACTATCTTGCCAGCCTAGCCTGACATGCTAGCTACTTAGAGGGAGCCTGAACTTCTCCGTAAGTAGGGGTTTAGGTACCGAAATGAGCTAGCAGCCAAAAAAAACAGATTTTTTTTACGAATTTTCAGAGTTTCAGGCTTTGTGCTATGTCCTGAAGATTACTATCTACTAACCACTACCTAGCCAACCTAGCCTAACATACTAGCTACTCAGCGAGATCCTCTTTATCTCCATAAGTAGGGGTTTAGATACTGAAATGAGCTAGCAGCCAAAGTGAATTGTTTTTTTTTACAAATTTTCAGAGTTTCAGGCTTTGTGCTCTGTCCTGAAGCTTACTATCTACTAACCACTATCTTGCCAGCCTAGCCTGACAAGCTAGCTACTTAGAGGGAGCCTGAACTTCTCCGTAAGTAGGGGTTTAGGTACCGAAATGAGCTAGCATCCAAAAAAAACAGTTTTTTTTACGAATTTTGAGTTTCATGCTTCGTGCTCTGTCCTGAAGCTTACTATCTACTAACCACTACCTTGCCAGCCTAGCTTGACATACTAGCTACTTAGTGAGAGCCTTAACTTCTCCATAAGTAGGGGTTTAGGTATCGAAATGAGCTAGCAGCCAAAGTAAATTGAACATTTGTGACAAATTTTCAGAGTTTCAGGCTTTGTGCTCTGTCCTGAAGCTTACTATCTACTAACCACTATCTTGCCAGCCTAGCCTGACATGCTAGCTACTTAGAAGGAGCCTCAACTTCTCCATAAGTAGGGGTTTAGATACTGAAATGAGCTAGCAGCCAAAAAAAAAAGTTTTTTTTTACGAATTTTCAGAGTTTCAGGCATCGTGCTCTGTCCTGAAGCTTACTATCTACTAACCACTACCTTGCCAGCCTAGCCTGACATACTAGCTACTTAGAGGGAGCATTAACTTCTCCATAAGTAGGGGTTTAGGTACCGAAATGAGCTAGCAGCCAAAAAAAACAGATTTTTTTTACGAATTTTCAGAGTTTCAGGCTTTGTGCTATGTCCGAAGATTACTATCTACTAACCACTATCTTGCCAGCCTAGCCTGACATGCTAGCTACTTAGAAGGAGCCTCAACTTCTCCATAAGTAGGGGTTTAGGTACCGAAATGAGCTAGCAGCCAAAAAAAACAGTTTTTTTTTACGAATTTTGAGTTTCATGCTTCGTGCTCTAACCTGAAGCTTACTATCTACTAACCACTACCTTGCCAGCCTAGCCTGACATACTAGCTACTTAGAGGGAGCATTAACTTCTCCATAAGTAGGTGTTTAGGTACCGAAATGAGCTAGCAGCCAAAAAAAACAGATTTTTTTTTACGAATTTTCAGAGTTTCAGGCTTTGTGCTCTGTCCTGAAGCTTACTATCTACTAACCACTATCTTGCCAGCCTAGCCTGACATGCTAGCTACTTAGAAGGAGCCTCAACTTCTCCATAAGTAGGGGTTTAGATACTGAAATGAGCTAGCAGCCAAAAAAAAAAGTTTTTTTTTACGAATTTTCAGAGTTTCAGGCATCGTGCTCTGTCCTGAAGCTTACTATCTACTAACCACTACCTTGCCAGCCTAGCCTGACATACTAGCTACTTAGAGGGAGCATTAACTTCTCCATAAGTAGGTGTTTAGGTACCGAAATGAGCTAGCAGCCAAAAAAAACAGATTTTTTTTTACGAATTTTCAGAGTTTCAGGCTTTGTGCTCTGTCCTGAAGCTTACTATCTACTAACCACTATCTTGCCAGCCTAGCCTGACATGCTAGCTACTTAGAGGGAGCCTGAACTTCTCCATAAGTAGGGGTTTAGGTACCGAAATGAGCTAGCAGCCAAAGTAAATTGAACATTTTTGACAAATTTTCAGAGTTTCAGGCATAGTGCTCTGTCCTGAAGCTTACTATCTACTAACCACTATCTTGCCAGCCTAGCCTGACATGCTAGCTACTTAGAAGGAGCCTCAACTTCTCCATAAGTAGGGGTTTAGGTACCGAAATGAGCTAGCAGCCAAAAAAACAGTTTTTTTTTACAAATTTTCAGAGTTTCAGGCTTCGTGCTCTGTCCTGAAGCTTACTATCTACTAACCACTATCTTGCCAGCCTAGCCTGACATGCTAGCTACTTAGTGAGAGCCTTAACTTCTCCATAAGTAGGGGTTTAGGTATCGAAATGAGCTAGCAGCCAAAGTAAATTGAACATTTTTGACAAATTTTCAGAGTTTCAGGCTTTGTGCTCTGTCCTGAAGCTTACTATCTACTAACCACTATCTTGCCAGCCTAGCCTGACATGCTAGCTACTTAGAGGGAGCCTGAACTTCTCCGTAAGTAGGGATTTAGGTACCGAAATGAGCTAGCAGCCAAAAAAAACAGATTTTTTTTACGAATTTTCAGAGTTTCAGGCTTTGTGCTATGTCCTGAAGATTACTATCTACTAACCACTTCCTAGCCAACCTAGCCTAACATACACGCTACTCAGCGAGATCCTCTTTATCTCCATAAGTAGGGGTTTAGATACTGAAATGAGCTAGCAGCCAATGTGAATTGTTTTTTTTTACAAATTTTCAGAGTTTCAGGCTTTGTGCTCTGTCCTGAAGCTTAGTATCTACTAACCACTATCTTGCCAGCCTAGCCTGACAAGCTAGCTACTTAGAGGGAGCCTGAACTTCTCCGTAAGTAGGGGTTTAGGTACCGAAATGAGCTAGCAGCCAAAGTAAATTGAACATTTTTGACAAATTTTCAGAGTTTCAGGCATAGTGCTCTGTCCTGAAGCTTACTATCTACTAACCACTATCTTGCCAGTCTAGCCTGACATGCTAGCTACTTAGAAGGAGCCTCAACTTCTCCATAAGTAGGGGTTTAGGTATCGAAATGAGCTAGCAGCCAAAGTAAATTGAACATTTTTGACAAATTTTCAGAGTTTCAGGCTTTGTGCTCTGTCCTGAAGCTTTCTATCTACTAACCACTATCTTGCCAGCCTAGCCTGACAAGCTAGCTACTTAGAGGGAGCCTGAACTTCTCCGTAAGTAGGGGTTTAGGTACCGAAATGAGCTAGCAGCCAAAAAAAACAGATTTTTTTACGAATTTTCAGAGTTTCAGGCTTTGTGCTATGTCCTGAAGATTACTATCTACTAACCACTACCTAGCCTAACATACTAGCTACTCAGCGAGATCCTCTTTATCTCCATAAGTAGGGGTTTAGATACTGAAATGAGCTAGCAGCCAAAGTGAATTGATTTTTTTTACAAATTTTCAGAGTTTCAGGCTTCGTGCTCTGTCCTGAAGCTTACTATCTACTAACCACTACCTAGCCAGCCTAGCCTAACATACTAGCTACTCAGCGAGATCCTCTATATCTCCATAAGTAGGGGTTTATATACCGAAATGAGCTAGCAGCCAAAGTGAATTGATTTTTTTTTACAAATTTTCAGAGTTTCAGGCTTCGTGCTCTGTCCTGAAGCTTACTATCTACTAACCACTATCTTGCCAGCCTAGCCTGACATGCTAGCTACTTAGAGGGAGCCTGAACTTCTCCATAAGTAGGGGTTTAGGTACCGAAATGAGCTAGCAGCCAAAGTAAATTGAACATTTTTGACAAATTTTCAGAGTTTCAGGCATAGTGCTCTGTCCTGAAGCTTACTATCTACTAACCACTATCTTGCCAGCCTAGCCTGACATGCTAGCTACTTAGAAAGAGCCTCAACTTCTCCATAAGTAGGGGTTTAGGTACCGAAATGAGCTAGCAGCCAAAAAAAACAGATTTTTTTTACAAATTTTCAGAGTTTCAGGCTTCGTGCTCTGTCCTGAAGCTTACTATCTACTAACCATTATCTTGCTAGCCTAGCCTGACATGCTAGCTACTTAGAGGGAGCCTGAACTTCTCCGTAAGTAGGGGTTTAGGTACCGAAATGAGCTAGCAGCCAAAAAAAACAGATTTTTTTTACGAATTTTCAGAGTTTCAGGCTTTGTGCTATGTCCTGAAGATTACTATCTACTAACCACTACCTAGCCAACCTAGCCTAACATACTAGCTACTCAGCGAGATCCTCTTTATCTCCATAAGTAGGGGTTTAGATACTGAAATGAGCTAGCAGCCAAAGTGAATTGTTTTTTTTTTACAAATTTTCAGAGTTTCAGGCTTTGTGCTCTGTCCTGAAGCTTACTATCTACTAACCACTATCTTGCCAGCCTAGCCTGACAAGCTAGCTACTTAGAGGGAGCCTGAACTTCTCCGTAAGTAGGGGTTTAGGTACCGAAATGAGCTAGCAGCCAAAAAAAACAGATTTTTTTTACGAATTTTCAGAGTTTCAGGCTTCGTGCTCTGTCCTGAAGCTTACTATCTACTAACCACTACCTTGCCAGCCTAGCTTGAAATACTAGCTACTTAGTGAGACCCCTACTTATGGAGAAGTTGAGGCTCCTTCTAAGTAGCTAGCATGTCAGGCTAGGCTGGCAAGATAGTGGTTAGTAGATAGTAAGCTTCAGGACAGAGCACGAAGCCTGAAACTCTGAAAATTTGTAAAAAAAAAACAATTCACTTTGGCTGCTAGCTCATTTCGGTACCTAAACCCCTACTTATGGAGAAGTTAAGGTTCCCACTAAGTAGCTAGTATGTCAGGCTAGGCTGGCAAGGTATTGGTTAGTAGATAGTAAGCTTCAGGACAGAGCAGAATGCCTGTGACCCCTAAAATTCGATGCATGCAAAATAGTTTGGTGTTTGCTTTTCGCGTCCTTGATTTTTAAAATTATATTTTAGACATCCTGTTGACTATTTAAGCCTTGTCGAGGCTTACGTGGTAATATTGTGACTCAAGGATTTTTTTTTTTAAATGACATCCTTAAATGATGGGGTTATACTTGGCTGCTCATTTTGGCTGCTAACTTCACACCGGTTAATAAAATATATTTTTTTCGATTTCGATTCGATTCATTTGGGAGCAGCAACATAAAACTTTATTAAGTTGTTAAGGTCAATGTGGGGAAGTCCGTCTGGAAGGTAAGTGGGCGGTTTTCAGAAACCTTGTTCTATAGATAATGACGATGTCCTTCCACGTCTGGCTTGTTTTTCGGCAATCCATAACATGTAGCTTATTTTTTATTATTTATATCGATTTATTAATAAAAAAAACCCTACACATATACATAAAAATCTACAATAAACAGTAAATAACACAAAAAATATTTGCAAAAACAAAAAAAAATGTGCGAAATTAAGCGTGTCCTCCCATCAGCAAGGTTCAAAGTCAAAATTTTAATTGATGTCTTGCTTTTAAGGCGGATTCGGCAACTTTTTTGGGATCATTTAATGTCCTAAATTTCAAAAATACAAGAGTTTAGAGTACAAAACAATAAAAACTTACAAGCTTTTGTTTTCTTTAAAATACGTTCGAGTGGAATTCCTCAATACGTCACGGGTACTTTTTTCCAAGTTTCAAAGAAAAAACTACCCTATCTAGGATTTATTACGATAGATATCAATATTTCTACTCCTTGTGCATTTACCGTATTTGATTATTTTCATAAGTTTAATCAAAAATCAGTCCAGTGATTGTGTACGTCACGGTGTCAAAATTTCCGTTCAACTACGAACGGGCATTTTGAAGGTAATATAGATTGCTTACTATTAAATTTTGGCAGTAATACGTGTTATTTTATCTAGTTCTGGATTAAGTTACTAGTTTCTTATAATTTTCATCGACCTAGGAGTAATTTTGATTAAATTCACGACGGGTAGCTATACGTCACATCCATTACGTGGCGTGATGTACTAGCGAATGTTAATTGTGATGTAATGGAATTCTAAAGCTTTGAGCACATTGGTAATTTACTTGTTATTACCTTCTTTATGGCTAAAGTGATATTATATTAAAAGGACTAATTTTCTGTAATATAAATAGTTATTATTTGAAGTTGTAAGAAAGATGATCAACATCACACCATAGTCTTAGCCGGAAGATGTCCACTGCTGAACGTAGGCTGAACGTAGTTTGGCTATGTTCTCTGTTTGTATGTCATAGTCGTTTAAAAGAGATATTTTATTTTTATTGTAAATGTTGAAATTTAGTTCACATCCTAATTATGTACCCACTATGCGTATTGTATCGTAACGATTGAGTTTTTTTTATATTGTGACTCATTATTACCAGAGGGATAGACAGGGGTCAATAATTATGAATGTCACTTGCGACAATATAAAATACAAGCCCGAGAAACACTTTCTTGCACTTCAGAACCTTTAAAAAAACCGCCTCATAAAATAACTGTAACAAATCAACATTCTCATCATGTTATTTTTAATCAGTTGTTTTTTATTGCCATGTGCATAATTCTTTATAATTCCTTTTCGTCACGTCATTTTCCATTACCGTGACGTGCCCCACCCGATCTGTGTTATTTTATTGATATAATTTTAAAAGTATTAAGATAAATACTATGTAAGTTATATAAAAAAGAAGGGCAATTAAAATAACTTTTCAGGAGTTTATATAAATATGTTATAATGTGTCGTATGAAGCATACAGAAGCTAAGTTTTGAGGCGGTGTGTGCCAAAATGTGACGTAATTTTGTATTTAGGTCTTTATCTCGGTTACGAGCGTAGATGTATAGAACAGATTTTTTTTAGTGAGTCTTATTGTTGTAAAGATTTGATCAATTGAGCCCGTTATAAATATTATTAACTCGTTTTAATTTCATGAAAAAATAAAACTGTGACGTAATGGAACACAAAATTGAACAAGTACAACTTTGACTTCAATTTACTGGTAAACTAATAAAAATTCAAGCAAACCATTATTATTTTCTGAAAATATAATTCATTAAGATCAATTTAAAAACGCTTCAAGTTATTTTTATATTTTTTTTTACGGTGGAATTCCATTACGTTACGTACAACGTTTCAGAAAATCGCCCAAGTCCGTCTAGCAGCAATAACTTCCGTTCTAAATGGAATTTAGCGGTTACGATTCGATCGGTAAAGCAGATCTGTAAATTACTTTTCAGCTAATTATCATAGATGTCGCTAGAAGCATTATCTTAGGAGAAAGAAATTTGGCAAAAATTTTTTTTGCCTATTTGAACTTGAAGTTTAGCAGTGACGTACTTCCGAAATATTTTTGGAAAAAATGAAAATTGAAGGAGTTTTACCATTTCCTGTTTCTACATAGGTAAAATCCTTCTTTGTTTTTTTTACACTAGATTTGATAAAATCACTTGTTTTAAACAATTTTCTCATCCAAAAAGAATCTTAACATTCAAATATTAAAGTTGGGAAGTCCGTCTAGTAAAAATCGGAAAGTCCGTCTATGACGGAATTCCCTAAATATCAGATATTGTAGACCTTGAGTATAGTGCAAGTTGTTGAAAATCAACTTTTGAACAGCTTCGAGCTTGATTTTATTGTATAATGAAGATGGACTTCACGGCAAAATCGCCTTTAGCACAATTCGTTATAATGGGGGTCATTTATATACACAATTATTTATTTAGTTTAAAATAAAAAAAAGTTTACAACCCCTGCCTGCTTGGATATGACGGTCTTGCCCTAAAAATTATAAAATTGGATTATCATCGAAATCTCAACTGTATTTACAACAGAATTAAAACCAAAGTGCCAAGCCATTTGTCGTTATCATCTGAAAGAATTTCTCGAGTGTATTTCCATAGAAGATTTTGATAATAATCCACTAGACGGACTTGCGCTTCATGTGCGGGAAGTCCGTCTATTTTCAATTTTTTTTTTAAATATCTTTATCGCGAAGCTTATGAAACTGAATATATTTTCTGCATTGATAAACATTTCATACTCTATTACCTTAGAGCACATAAATCGGCGTAGAATGCAAATATCAGTACTTATTTAATCTCAAAGTGAATTTGGAGAAAAGTATGTAGGACTTGCCCACACTGACCTTATGTGAGAGAGCATATTCCTTGTTCTGTTTAGGTCTCGTGTAGGTACAATTTTTTAAAAGTTATTTTCCAAATGAGGGCGCCACCAATGTAAAGGTACGTAAATACCATAGATCGCTAAAAATATGTACAGTCAAGGACTAGGAGGCCGTAACAGATTTGTCTGTGGTTTCGTCAGCCCTAGACTGTATTACCGAAGAACAAGAGCTATTTTGCAATACAGAAAAACCGGAAGTGTTACGCCGACCGTACCTACTGAAAGTTCACGTTGGTTTTTCTAGCCTTGTCCCTAGTGCTGTTCAAGGCTAGTTTCTACAAAAATAAAAATAAAAAAAAATTATCAGTTTAATTTCATTGTTATATTAATATGTATACTTACATTTAAATTTAGCTTAGGTTGTATAAAAAATATTTTGTAAAAAAGATTGTAATCTTACGTAATCTATCTATCTTCCATCTTGTACAATAGTTTTTACTGTTACTACACACATTGCACTTTTCTGTACTGGATTTGTTGTCTCTACTATACTTATATAAAAATGAATCGTGGTTCGTTACGTCTCGCTAAAACTCAAGAACGGCCAGGTCGATTAAGATGATTTTGGTTTTCAAATGTTCGCAGTAGTAAACAGGGAAGGTTTAAAAGGTGGGAAAATATAGAAAAACTTAGATGAAGTTTAAAACAACAATTTTATTCACTCTTATTTGCATGTTTTTTATTTTTATTTTATTATTATATGTACTAATTTGCATGTTTAATATTACGGCTTTTCTCATATGTAAAACTCGGCCAGGGCTCCAACGATACAGGCTTTGCCTAGTGTTGGAACCCTTATATGCTCACTAGAATATAACAGGGGGCAACACTTTGTAAGTTAACCCCTTTAATCATATAGGTACTTACATTTTCTTATTTAAAAATGTTACATTGTGTTTTTAAATAAATATTTTTCATTTCATTTCCCCATACAAAATGTTCCATTAACCACTTTCTATATATAATTTTTTCACACAGAGAGGTCACAGATTAATTTGGCGTTGTTGTTTTTTAATTCTCCCATTCTGGGCGGGCAAACTAACATTGTCCATACAGCCAAATTTTTAGTGGGTGGGAAAAGTTATTATCTAAGGCGATACGGAGTTTGCCGGGTCAGCTAGTTTAATATAATAATGTAATACATTACATTAACTTACAACCTATATAAAAAAGTCTAGCGAATTATATATAAAAAAAAGTACAGTCACGTACAAAAGTCCATATATAGTGTTGTCTAAAACTGCTTGCACATAAATACCACACACATCTGTTAAAAACATTTCCCGACATTTCCATACATTACATACAAACTGTATTATTAAAGGTACAAATTATTGTATTAAAAATGTTAATAACGTTGTGATATGTATTATACACAGAACAAGAGAAAAAGAGCATCTTCCTTGTTCTGTGGTATTATACATGTTAGGCTTCGTTCACTGCATGCTCACTGATTTCAAATAACGTTATCGTCTCAACAGAGATGTTGGGTGGGACATAGCATTGGTATTGGTAGGACATAGGGCAAACATGAGGGATGGTGCTATACCGCACAAACTAAATAACGTTTTAATATCTCGGAATAACAATATGGAATGTTTAGGAGAGAGGTCAAAGTTTAGGTAAATTTCATTAAAATAGAACACAGCAAGTATATTGCGTTAATATTAAAATCTCAATTTAAGCAACTTTGTTGTAAAATAACAGTTTTTTAATATTTTGTCAGACTAGTTTCATCAGTCCAATGTTTAACAGGCACCTTGCGAGATTCACTCTTTAATTTAATTTTATTTATAATGTTCTAAAGAGGCCTTGGAAACTGCTGATGTAAAAGGTTTTACATAATATCTTCTTTGGATAAAACTGGGTCTATTCTGTTTATTTGTGTTTATATGTGTTTAAAAAACTTATTCAAGCTTAAAATTAATTATACAATAACATAATAATATATGAAAAAAGAAATAGTATAACTAACATGCATATAAAAAGCCTACTTGTATGAAAGTATATACGAAATATTATGTAGGTAGTTCCGAGTAAAAAATCTGTTAATTAGATTTAAAGATGTACTTAACGCAGAATAACATAAGAACTTACTTAACTCTTTATTATAGATTCACATAACATAGGAAAAATATAACCAAATTGGTAATTTTGTATTTAAAGATATAAAAAAGTTATGATAACACACACACAACGTGTTAAATTTTGTTGTTATTTTAAAATATTTTGAAGTATGTGCTATTGTTGTTGTTCGTAGGCTATTGTATATTATTATGTAATGTGTGTTTTTTTGCTGTAAATGAATCTTTTCTTTCTTTTTCTTTCTTTTTCTTTCTTTCTATGATTATTTACCTTATTACTTGCTTGTTAATTATTTAATTATCATGAACATTTTTTTTGTTGTTTAGGTACCTTCCTACTTCATGTAAATTTAGGGAGAAAGATGTTTGACGCGTTCCAAGAGTGCATCACACGTTTTCTTGGCATCTCCCAGCAACATAGCGGTGTTCTGGTTGTAGAAGATAGGGTTGTCAACAGCCGCGTAGCCGACGCCCATCGACCGCTTCATTACTACCACCTGGAAGCAACCAATAAAATGTTCGGGGTTTTTTACATTACATTTAATTGTACCAGGAGTCATTATGATTGAGGATGATCAATCACATTCTGCATATATATGTCTGTCAAAGAAATTATTGTGGAGTTACCATTCCCTAGTTGATTAAAGTCTATAGAAATAAATAAAAGTGGAGAGTAGTTTGATTAATACTATGGATTCAGTAACAACTAGGCTTGTGGTTTAAAAAATAATGTTCCGTACCTGCTGAGACTTCCAAACTTTGAGAACCGGCATCCCGGCGATGGGGGACTCGGGATCGGTTTCGGCTGCGCTGTTCACCGTGTCGTTGGCACCTTAGAACAATCATTGATCGCATCGTCATATACTTTAAACTATTGTGAGACAAATGGAATAAAAATCTTGGGTGTCCTTTTAGTTTGAAGAACTTAAAGGGAGCATTAATATGTTATCCGATTTGTCTTGTTGCTACTGCCTATCATAAGTTATTATATACCCGTTTAAAAGAATAAATAATGAAATAATGTTAAAAATTACCAATCACAAGAACCAGGTCGGTGTCCGGGAAGTCGTCGTTGATCTCCTCCATTTCGAATACGTCATCGTAAGGGACTCCTGCCTCGGCCAAAAGGACGTTCAGTTGCCCGGGCATACGACCTAATAAAATATACTTATAGATATAAACTTATTATATTCTTAAATTAATACACAGATTGCAATGTGGACGGTCTGTACGGTGTGGACGGTGTGTCTTATCGCTTAGAAAGATTTCTTTTAGACAACCCATTGTTAGGTGAAAATAAACTTTATTTAATTTTTTGGTAAACTAAGTTTAAAGTATAGTTCCTAATAATAATTATTCTGATCAAATAGGACAATTAAAATAAGTCGAAAAACTTACCAGCAACTGGGTGAATAGCAAAACGGACTCGTTTGCCGGCCTTCTTAAGGTGTTCCACCAGCTCAGCAATTGGGTACTGAGCCTTCGCCACACAGAGCCCGTATCCTAGGAACAGACAACATACTTGTTAGAATATGATTAAAAGTAAATTACTTAATTCAATTAAACCAGATCAATACGCCTATAAAAAAAACTGTATTGCGAGAATGATTATACAGAAATACTAAAACTTTTAACACATAAAAGGAAAAAGTCAGAGTAAAATGTAGTTCGCCCAGGATCACGTTCACACTACTAGTACCTTCCAGGTGTAATGATGATGTTGGAGGCGCGCAGCAGCAGGTCGGCCACGGCGTCGACGGGCAGCTCGCTGTGCGCGCCGGCGGCCGCGCGAGACGAGCCGCTAGAAGTCACGCCGTACCCGCCCAGGATCACGTTCACACTACTTGTTCCTACCAGGTGTAATCATGATGTTGGAGGCGCGCAGCAGCAGGTCGGCCACGGCGTCGACGGGCAGCTCGCTGTGCGCGCCGGCGGCCGCGCGAGACGAGCCGCTAGAAGTCACGCCGTACCCGCCCAGGATCACGTTCACACTACTTGTTCCTACCAGGTGTAATGATGATGTTGGAGGCGCGCAGCAGCAGGTCGGCCACGGCGTCGACGGGCAGCTCGCTGTGCGCGCCGGCGGCCGCGCGAGACGAGCCGCTAGAAGTCACGCCGTACCCGCCCAGGATCACGTTCACACTACTTGTTCCTACCAGGTGTAATGATGATGTTGGAGGCGCGCAGCAGCAGGTCGGCCACGGCGTCGACGGGCAGCTCGCTGTGCGCGCCGGCGGCCGCGCGAGACGAGCCGCTAGAAGTCACGCCGTACCCGCCCAGGATCACGTTCACACTACTTGTTCCTACCAGGTGTAATGATGATGTTGGAGGCGCGCAGCAGCAGGTCGGCCACGGCGTCGACGGGCAGCTCGCTGTGCGCGCCGGCGGCCGCGCGAGACGAGCCGCTAGAAGTCACGCCGTACCCGCCCAGGATCACGTTCACACTACTTGTTCCTACCAGGTGTAATGATGATGTTGGAGGCGCGCAGCAGCAGGTCGGCCACGGCGTCGACGGGCAGCTCGCTGTGCGCGCCGGCGGCCGCGCGAGACGAGCCGCTAGAAGTCACGCCGTACCCGCCCAGGATCACGTTCACACTACTTGTTCCTACCAGGTGTAATGATGATGTTGGAGGCGCGCAGCAGCAGGTCGGCCACGGCGTCGACGGGCAGCTCGCTGTGCGCGCCGGCGGCCGCGCGAGACGAGCCGCTAGAAGTCACGCCGTACCCGCCCAGGATCACGTTCACACTACTTGTTCCTACCAGGTGTAATGATGATGTTGGAGGCGCGCAGCAGCAGGTCGGCCACGGCGTCGACGGGCAGCTCGCTGTGCGCGCCGGCGGCCGCGCGAGACGAGCCGCTAGAAGTCACGCCGTACCCGCCCAGGATCACGTTCACACTACTTGTTCCTACCAGGTGTAATGATGATGTTGGAGGCGCGCAGCAGCAGGTCGGCCACGGCGTCGACGGGCAGCTCGCTGTGCGCGCCGGCGGCCGCGCGAGACGAGCCGCTAGAAGTCACGCCGTACCCGCCCAGGATCACGTTCGGGAGAGATCGGTTCATGGCCTACGACGTTTACACTTTGTTATCTCTTATTACTTCATCATCTCAGCAGAAATGACCATTGCTGAACATGGCCTTCCGTTATGTTCTGCGGCCTCCCCTACAGATCGCTACAAGGACCAGTCCTGTAAACTTTCATCTAGTTCACTCTCTTGTTGCATCGTTTTATAATATTTTTTAGGAAGTGAACGATAACGTTTTGTACCAAGTTACATACAAGTTCCATACAAAAAAGATTTTTACTTTTAACTTCCCCAAAAATTCCAAGGTAAGTTCTATTCTAAAGAAATCTGAATGAGGCAGATAACAATTTAATACCTATTTGTAGGTGGTATAAGCAGCAAACATACTTTTATGTTACAGCCTGTCTGTACAGAAGAGGTCACTAACCTTGCACATAATATATGACAGGATAGCACCAGAGCTTCCGATGAGCGCCCCGACGATGGTCATCAAGGAGTTGTTCAGCATGAATCCTTCCGCGCACAGAGCCCAGCCGGAGTAGCTGTTTAGCACTGTGATCACTACCGGCATGTCAGCGCCTGATAACAACATATATAATATGTTACAATCAACTTTAAAAAAATTAAAAGGAGAGTGCACGCCGGATAATTCAGCCCGCGGTACAAATATGAGCCGATAAGTAATCAGCCATTTCTTTTGATTTGAATGACGGGTGAAGTACGGTACGCATACAGTGGCTTTATTGGGGTTTAAAGGTCTATCAGATGAATTGAAATTGCATCCTATCGCCGTCCATCTCGTTGGCCGTCACGGCCCGATGGGGCCGCTGGCCGCGTGCGGCCAGGTGCGCGCGCTCCAAAGCGACCTCATACCAATTACATATCTCGCTGTCCGCCGCGACTTGGCCGCTGCGGCCCGGCCGCTAGTGCGCGCCTGGTCTAAGTTGAATTCTATACAAATTACTTATATTGCTATCGGTTTGGATGACACTATAAAAAATACAGATAATTTGCAGTGCCCTAACAGGGTAAGAGTGTTTAACTAATATTTAACATTACATCATTCCATGCTATACCACAAGCTTTAAAGTGGTAGAACTTTGTATCTAACTAGATATGTATATTATATTCGGCGCTTGGGTACCGTTGTGTCAGGTGTCAGGATCGTTCAACACAAGATTCGGCAAGCAGTAGTATGAGTCACCTCCAATAGCAGCAGTGAGCGTCAAGCCCTGTATGCCGCTGAGCACGGCGGCGGCGGCGAGCAGCGGCAGGCCGGGCAGGTCCGGCGCGGCCAGCAGCGCGGCGCCGCAGCCCAGCGAGCCGGCCAGCAGCGACGCGTTCACCACGTGCCGCCCGGGCAGCAGCAGCGGCGCCGACGACAGGCTGCCCTGCAGCTTGCCGTACGCGACTAGCGAACCCCTAGTAACAATGTTCTAGCATTGACTGACTATTATTGCACCTATCTTGATCCGCTATGTAGGTGCACTTACGTTACTTCTAGTATAGGTAAACGTATTGAGTTGAGTAGGTACAGTGTTATTAAAAATTACAATTTTAAATGTAGATGGATGGCGTCGCATGTTCCTAAATGCACTACTGAACTGAACTTCTCAAAAGTAGCCTAGTTAGCACAAGAGGAACAAAAATTGAAAAAAAGGAATAAAAAAAAAAGTTATGAGATCTTTCTCATAAGTTGCAATACTAACGTGAAGGTGATTCCGCCGATGTAAGTCCCGAGGAAGAGCGCTGTCTTGAGCGTGTCGGCGGCGGGGTCCAGCGCCATGGCCGGGAAGTCGTGCATGTACGTGGCCAGGCAGGTCAGCACCGCCGCCATGCCTACTAAACTATAATTCCTAATTTATATGTTTGGTTCACAATCGACTTATGCTGGTTGCTTATGCTTTCTATTACGATAGATAAACCTTTAAATTTGGTACAATTAAATTAACTGAAGATTGGCTTTTGTTTTGATGTTGTATGAAAATATTAGCTATTTATCTCGAATAATCTCGATAGATAGTATATTGAAAACAGCCGTTAGACAATTGTTCTAGGCTAGGTTAGACTAAAGAGCTAGATAAAAATGAGGAGTGGCTAGGAAAAAAATATTTGTTTATATTTGCCTACTAATGCGACATTTTGGGTACCTCCAGCTCCAGCCTACCCTACAAGATGATTCTTTAAAAAAACTTCGAAAATTTTTGAGATTAATGCTGGTCATAATGCCGTTTCCGAGCCCATACGGAACAATTAAACACTGACATTAGAAAAAGATAAAGAACGCTTATTGAATATCAACTAAGTTAAATTACTTACCTATGGAACCCAGCAACAAGCTGCGGCAGATCAGTAATGTCAATCTTCTTAGCGATGGTGCCTCCGACCAAGCCGCCAATGCTGGCAACGGCCAACATTTGCGCCAACACCTCCGCCGACGGGCTCAGAGCGCCCAGCGTCGCCGCTATACCTCCGCCCACACCTATCTATAAACCAAAACTAGTTTAAAGTAATGCAAGAATAATAACAGATTAAAGTTTGATAGTTATATGTTTACAGCAACCTCATATTACTAAAGAATCGTCAAATAAGCGTCAAAGAGTAGGCAGCGTACCCGAGTTGCCACGTTAAATTTTAAATGTACAACACCGGCATTACATTATAGTTTAGACTTATCAATTCAATGTCTACTAACTGTCGGGTTGTAGACTGGAATTAAGAGGAGTTTAGCAAAATTAAAAAAAAAAAATATTGTACGGATCTGAGACCAAAAGCTCTCCGCAACTGACTCATTTTTAGTTTCGCTCGCGCCGAGTCGCAGACACAGCTCGAACAAAAAAGGAGTGGAGTCGACGAATGAGGATCAATATAAATATGTAGATAGTTATGGAAAATTCAAAATAATTATTAACCACGCCAATTATAATTATTATTCATGACAAAACTTTTTTTATTATGAATTATCTTTTTTAATTATTAAAATCAGACTATTTATTACTGAATCAGAATATTTTATTTTTTAGCACATGTAAGATTAATGCTAATAATATTGTAATACATACGATGATCATAAGAATTTAAGTTAGTTAGTGCACACCGCTAAAAGTTGCATTTTTTACTCGGATGGGTGTGACGTCATCCCGTCTGAACTAAAATCGAACGAACACAATTTTCTGCGAAGGCGACTCTTTTTATTATATTTCATTTTAAAAGTTCATTGTTTAACATGTATAATTTGAGTTCTAAATTTGAACGTAATTAAAGTTTAGTTATCGACAAAGTCAAGTACAAATTAAGATGTACACAATGATACAGGTTTCTTTATATAGGCCACTAACTTGTCGTTTCTGAACATGTTGTGGGGAAGTAATCATATGGATGTAGATTAAATTCAATTCCTTCTGATACCAAGCCGGCCTGTAAAGAGAGATGCAGTTTTATAAGATAAGTAAATATAGGTATAAAGCAGTGGCTAAGGTTGTTTTTGAATGTCATTTTACAAATGGTTTCATACATAATAGAGAGGTGTTTGTTTCACAAACTATACGTTTAGTTTGACTTCAGCATAAAACGTTCCGAGTGGACGTCTGAAGGCCTGGCACAACTTTAGCGTTCAATACATCTCATTCGCTAATGACGTCGACTCATTCACATCAGTAGTCGACAAACCGTGATGGCGTTTAGCGCAGCGTATTAGGAGTGCAGAGGAGGGGTGGCATATCTACGTATAATTTACCTAGAACTTTAGGTCTTTATGCAAAGATACGAACTTCATACGAATCTACACATTTTCTATCAAATTAAAGAAATAAAAAAAATACAAATCCTTAGTCGGAAAGGGCAAATTTCCTTTTAAATATAAAGAAATAGTAAATTTATAAAACAATACAAAAAAAAGACTGCACTGAAAGTTTAAGTTATTAGTTTAATTAATCGCAGTCGTGGGCGAGGCCATCTTGATTCCAATCTCGAGAACTGGCCAAAGGTGACACAATGCAGGAATAAAAATAATTGGAGAAATAGGGTACGTTTCCAGCAGTTAAAACTTTAGATGCTACATAAAAAAAACCATTCTTATAACCTCAATTTCTGCTTTTTAATATCTTTATATCAGAAAAGTATGGCATTCATTTGTTAGGATGAACGCAGTATTATAAGTAAATCTTTACTAATACATGGTAATAATAATAATAAATATGTAATAACACATCACACTCAGAGCCCCTAACTAGGAAGAACCTGTATTTTGGATGCCCGAAACACACAGAGACGAACATCACACCTAGACCCGAAACAAACATCGATATTCATCATATCACAATATTCGCCCCGCCCGGGAATCGAACCCAGGTGCACACGCTTCTCAGTTCACACCCCTGCCAACTGAGCCACGGAGCAGTCAAACAACGGTAATAGTACTAAAAATTATCTTGCCCCGTTGTCTGTGAGTGTCCGCCACTGCCGACCAAAATGGCGGACACTCACAGACAACGGGTTAATACTTTTCTTTAGAGCGTTATTACTTGTAGTCAGGATTTAGTTTCTAACTTAATTTTTGTTTTGACTACTTTGTGGTTACAATAATTAAGTATTTTCGAAAGCGCTTAATTAAATTTTTATTTCACTTAATAAGAATTTTTGACATAATGACATCTGTAAGTTGAGGCAAAGGCGACTCCACAGATTCCGTTCCGCTGCTGTTTTGTTTATCTATACCAATATTATAAAGAGGAAAGATTTGTTTGTTTGTTTGTTTGTAACGAATAGGCTCCGGAAATACTGAACCGATTTGAAAAATTCTTTCACTGGTAGGAAGCTACACTAACCCCGAGTGTCATAGGCTATATTAGATTTTCAAAGAAATTAGGGATCCTTACCTAAACTCAAATAATGTAACCCAAGGTGCAATATTTTTTCCGTTGTTTACATATTTTGACAGGTGGTTTGTTGTTGTTGTTTGTTTTTTATTCGGCCATTCTGGGCAGTCAAAAGAACATAGTCTTTAGAGCCAAGTCTTTTGTAGTATCTTATATTCTATGGCTTAACGAAGTAAGCCGGGAAAGCTCGTATTTTATATAGGGTAAACTACACGATCATTGTCAACCTTCAAGATTGTCATGGTTTTATTTAGATGCTGAAAATAATGATTTTTGTCATTTTACAGCATTAACTACAAAAATCATGTCATTATAATACATTATTTTATTAAACTATTAACGCAATTTTAAACTAATGACTGATTAAAGCGGAGGGTGCCAATATTTGGTTTATGGTTTGAAAGTTTGCATTAAAATATCAATATTAAATGGTTATACGCACAAAACAACAATACCATATTTTGATGATTTAGCATTTTTATTTTGCAGTTATAAATTTAGCCAAGAGAAATTTGTAAAAGTGACAATCATGGGGCAGTTTACCCTAGGTCGAATATTTATCAAAGACCACGTGACCTGTAGGAGAACCGGCGTACACATCCTCCCTCTACGAGCTGCACGCAGCATCTGAAGTATTGGTGGACAGTGACAGAAGTTCAATGATTGCATACGAAGAGACAGGGACAGTCATCTGTCAGTCGTGCAAATCGGATTCTTGGTTCTGCGCCACCACCTGGTTTTTAGTAAAAAGCAATTAATATTTAATATCTTTTTAATTAAAACTTTTAAATCAAATTCAAATTACCAGAATTTAATTTACTTTATTATCATTATTCCTATGTAGTTTCAGCAAAAACTAATTAGTAATTTCGAAGAACTAGCTATTCCCGTTTTTTGGAATGGTTATCTTTGACGAAATAATGTATCGAGGATTTTGTATCCTCGTTGTGTTTCTAAATTATAAAAAACTTTGTTATATCCTCAAGAAGGTTATACTAAAGTTTCAGATCTCTACCGTCTGTAGTTTATGAGAATTACTTGATTTTGAAACGCCTTCCCAGCGCGTAAAGCGTCTTAAGGTTTTACATTATCATTTACCTACTGTCAAAAAAAAGTTAGATATACTTACTAATAAAAAAAAATTGAGTAAGTAGGTATTATTTCTGCCTCGGGTGAGGTTAAAATACTTGCTTGTTCAAGTTTCAAGTCATTAATCCCTCATCACTACGTTCGGGAATAAACCCTTGAAACTCTCTGTGCGCTCGGGTTTTAACAGACCACCCTCGTACAAAATACATCACTTTACACCCATGTTGAATAAACTACTATTATACTTAAAGGAAAAAATGCAAGATCTTACTTCTAGTCTAAGCTGTCTCACTGCCTTTACCATGATCAATAGATCAAAACTAAAGTCATCAAGATTACAATGAGCGGGTCTCGGGCCGAGTCTTATTGCTGCGCTACTGATGACGGTTTTGATTCGGCATGCCTTTTATAATCATTGGTTGCTGATTGTTCCTCCCAAGGTTAGGTTTTCAAGATTTGCAGTTTGTTTTTCATTTTGGAGACAACTTTACCGCTCCATTTGACACTATGACAGTTTACTCTTCCGTAAATTTGTATAATTTGCAGAATTCAGTTGAATAATTGAATGAATTCCTTCCATTACACAAGGGATCTTAAAATGTATTAAAAATAGAAACAGATTACAAAAACAATCACAATTAGATGACACAAATTGGCTGACGTATATAATTCAGCTCAGCTTGGTTTACACTCGGTTTTAAAGTGGCTTCAAATAAATCTTCTATCACTAAACTTAACAAAAACAAACTACATACCCTTCTCTATTCGAGATTCGACGCAACCACCTAAAGATTTTAAAATTGTTGCACATACATGTAACATGGACGATCAGACAACTTGCGATTGTACGAATATTGCGAGAGTACCTAGCACTAGATACTTGGGTGTCTTAATTGATAGAAATCTGTCTTGGTACCCACAACTTAATGTCGTACCTAATCGGGCTAGAAAACTTGTTTGGATTTTTAAACGCTTGCGTAATATTGCTGACAAAAATCTTTTAAAATATATATATCTTACACTCATCATTCATCATTTCAGCCGTAGGACGTCCACTGCTGGACATAGGCCTCCCTCAAGGCTCTCCATCTGTACCGATCGCAGGTGGCCTGCATCCAGCGTGGACCCGCAGCGTTGCGCAGATCATCCGTCCATCTGGTCGGTGGACGTCCTACGCTGCGCTTGCCGATCCGTGGTCTCCACTCGAGAACTTTTCAGCCCCAGCGGCCATCTGTTCTGCGGGCTATATGACCTGCCCATTGCCACTTCAACGAGCTTATCCGCTTGGCTATGTCGGTGACCCTGGTTTCTCTGCGTATGTCCTCATTTCTGATTCGATCCCGCAGAGAAATCCCGAGCATAGCCCGCTCCATGGCTCGTTGAGCTACTCGGAGCCTGTTCATAAGCCCTATAGTGAAGCACCACGTTTCAGAACCGTATGTCATCACTGGCAGCACACATTGGTTAAATACCTTCGTCTTCAGGCACTGAGGAATATTGGACGAGAAGACGTTGCGTAGTTTCCCGAACGCCGCCCATCCGAGCTGGATTCGGCGATTGACCTCCTTCTCGAAGTTGGACCTACCTAACTGGATGGTTTGTCCTAGGTATACGTACTCGTCGACAACTTCGAGAAGCGAGTTCCCAACCATAACTGGGGTAGGCAGAACATGGACATTAGACATGACCTTCGTCTTGTCCATGTTCATTTTAAGGCCCACCTGTTGGGAGACTCGGTTGAGGCCTTCGAGCATCGTGCTGAGTTCCTCCATCGACCTTGCCATGACTACGATGTCGTCGGCAAACCGAAGGTGAGTGATGTATTCGCCGGTAATATTGATGCCCTGCCCTTTCCATTCTAGAAGTTTGAAGGCGTCTTCTAGAGTGGCGGTGAACAGTTTCGGAGATATAACATCTCCCTGTCTCACGCCTCTGTTCAAGGGAATAGCCTTCGAATTCTGTTCCTGTACTCGGACAGACATGGTGGCGTTGCTATACAAACACTTCAGCACTTCGATGTACCGATAGTCAATCGTTGGAGAGACTCTAGCACCGCCCATGTTTCGACCGAATCAAAGGCCTTCTCATAGTCCACAAACGCTAGACATAGCGGCAAGTTATACTCTTCGGTCTTCTGTATAACTTGCCGCAGCTATCTTACACTAGTCCAATCAATTTTGTTATCAATATATATAAAACTCTTCCGTTACTGACTGACTGACTGACTGACTGACAGACAACGCAGAGCCTAAACTACTGGGCGTACAAAGCTGAAATTTGGCATGTAGGTTCCTTAGGGAGTGTAGGTGAGCACTAAGAAAGGATTTCCCGAAATTCCCACGGGAACGGGAAAAAACGGGATTTTTGTGTTTATGAGAAATCTGCGCGGGAAATACCGCGGGGCAGCCTCTAGTATTGTATAAGAATATGGGGGGGTACTTTTAAAACCAAATTCATTAGTATTGAAAGAGCACAAAGACTTATATTGAAATTTATGTTAAGAAAAAACCGTCTTTATTGCACAACTAAATTATACAAAGATGCGGATCTCTTGACGGTGAGACAGTTATATATACTTCAATGTGTTCTAAAAATACATACATCTGTTGATATATCCTCCATTTCGAAGAAAAGGAATAAAAATACAATCATAAAACCAATAATCACAAGAACAATATTTGCTAAAAAACAATTTAAAGTACAATCCACTCGAATATATAACAAGGTAAACAAAAATATTAACATTTATAGTATGAACCCAAGAGAATGTAAAATAAAAGTAACTAAATGGTTGAAAACACTTGATTATAATGATTCGGAAGGCCTTCTGCAGTAAATTTAATTACCTTTAAAAATCTAGTATTGTATGTGTAAATGGAAAAATAAATAAATAAAAAAAAACTATAAATAATCATAAAATAAAAATAAACCCAAAACCTTAAAACTAAATTGCGAAAAATTGTTTTCTCCACACTTTAATAGTCTAACGTAGAGCCTACTCAAGAATTGTATTAGATTTAATAAGGCGCAAGATGCGTAGTTGTGTGTACAAAATCAGTCCCTATGCGCTATAATTTAGAGCTTATAACGTAACAAACGCGAAGCTGCTGCTTAATTTGCATTACGAAGGCGCTCACTTTTGTTTGCTATTGAATGCAAAAAAACTGCCCGCTACCCACAATTCATTTATTTTGTGTATCAGTTTAAAATTTTAGTTTATTTAAGAGTTAATTTAAGATTTTAGTTCCAGTTTATCATTGTAATAGTTTAATTTACGGAAAGAGCGGTCTCCCCTAATACAGGTTTTGTAAACTTACCAGGGGAGTCCCACGACTAGCTGTAAGTATTTACTTTAATAAACATTTTTATTTATTTATTATTCCATGAATAAGAAATTAGCTATAGCAAATTCTTCATAATTTTCAAGACTTATAGGTAGGGTCTTTCTTACCATTCCTAGGTAGTTTCCTTTCCGAGCCGTCTTCTGGCTACTGAGACCTGCGAGGGCTCCCACGCAGCACAGGGAAGACGCCAGGTACGCCATTTGATGTACTTCTGGGTAGCCCTGTTTAGAAATGTATCATTAGAATTATCTATTTAAATAGAGGAGTCTAGAACAAGTAAGAATTAAGTATTTAAATGTATACCTGCATGGCAGTAGTCAAATATCCACCCAATAATGCTGCAGCAGGAATGGCGTAAAGGTATCCATATTCTGGCGGGTCAGTAGGCCTGAAAATACAAAATATTTATTTTAGTATTACCTAAGTACCTGGGTAAAAGGTTGTGAAGCAGAGTATAGTTTTACCTAAATAAATTTTACCTTTTGAACATGTCAAGCATTCTCTGAGTGACAAGGAAACCTCCAAACACGTTCACAAACGAAATCAGTGCCGCAGTACTGGCAAGACACTGTAAAAAAAATTGTAAAAATTTAGTCGGTAAACACTCTTAGCCGAATCGAATTGTGATTCGGCTAAGAAATACAGGATGTTCCTGATAAGTCTCTAAAAATTAAAGAAGTGTTATTTCATCAACTTTCCAACAGCAAACTCGAAATCTCAAAACAGAAATCTGCTCTTTATGATGACAGGATCCAAACAACTGACTTAAAACTTTCTTTCAAGAAACTACCGGTTCGTAATGATGACTCATTACTAAAGTTAACTCTGACTTAGTTCACTCTGATCTGATGATCATGATGATAAGAACTCTGGTTGTCGTTTGACACACTTAAAGTAGCCAGATCAATTACAAATTTACAACCCTGTGCACAGTTAACGCTGTTCATCGCCCAGTGGTCAGTTCTCACCTGAACAGGCGTCTCGGGCAGGTAGGAGCCGCCCATGAGCAGCAGGCCGCCGACGGCCGTGATGACCAGTGTCAGTTCTCACCTGAACAGGCGTCTCGGGCAGGTAGGAGCCGCCCATGAGCAGCAGGCCGCCGACGGCCGTGATGACCAGTGTCAGTTCTCACCTGAACAGGCGTCTCGGGCAGGTAGGAGCCGCCCATGAGCAGCAGGCCGCCGACGGCCGTGATGACCAGTGTCAGTTCTCACCTGAACAGGCGTCTCGGGCAGGTAGGAGCCGCCCATGAGCAGCAGGCCGCCGACGGCCGTGATGACCAGTGTCAGTTCTCACCTGAACAGGCGTCTCGGGCAGGTAGGAGCCGCCCATGAGCAGCAGGCCGCCGACGGCCGTGATGACCAGTGTCAGTTCTCACCTGAACAGGCGTCTCGGGCAGGTAGGAGCCGCCCATGAGCAGCAGGCCGCCGACGGCCGTGATGACCAGTGTCAGTTCTCACCTGAACAGGCGTCTCGGGCAGGTAGGAGCCGCCCATGAGCAGCAGGCCGCCGACGGCCGTGATGACCAGTGTCAGTTCTCACCTGAACAGGCGTCTCGGGCAGGTAGGAGCCGCCCATGAGCAGCAGGCCGCCGACGGCCGTGATGACCAGTGTCAGTTCTCACCTGAACAGGCGTCTCGGGCAGGTAGGAGCCGCCCATGAGCAGCAGGCCGCCGACGGCCGTGATGACCAGTGTCAGTTCTCACCTGAACAGGCGTCTCGGGCAGGTAGGAGCCGCCCATGAGCAGCAGGCCGCCGACGGCCGTGATGACCAGTGTCAGTTCTCACCTGAACAGGCGTCTCGGGCAGGTAGGAGCCGCCCATGAGCAGCAGGCCGCCGACGGCCGTGATGACCAGTGTCAGTTCTCACCTGAACAGGCGTCTCGGGCAGGTAGGAGCCGCCCATGAGCAGCAGGCCGCCGACGGCCGTGATGACCAGTGTCAGTTCTCACCTGAACAGGCGTCTCGGGCAGGTAGGAGCCGCCCATGAGCAGCAGGCCGCCGACGGCCGTGATGACCAGTGTCAGTTCTCACCTGAACAGGCGTCTCGGGCAGGTAGGAGCCGCCCATGAGCAGCAGGCCGCCGACGGCCGTGATGACCAGTGTCAGTTCTCACCTGAACAGGCGTCTCGGGCAGGTAGGAGCCGCCCATGAGCAGCAGGCCGCCGACGGCCGTGATGCCGGACACGGCGTTGGTGACGGACATGAGCGGCGAGTGCAGCGCCGGCACCACGCCCCACACCGTGTGGTACCCCACCACGCCTGTAATTACAATGTAGTAACAAGCGTGCTACAGAGGGCGTCGACACCATCCCTGCATGGCAGTTTCTAGCTAGCATAAATAAAATTTCCCCCAACCCTACATCGCGTTACCATCGAAGTTTGTAACTGGCAACATCACTAGAATTTCCAACGTAGGATGCACGTAGGGTAGTTGGTCAGTTCAGTTCTTAAATTTATATTGGGAAAAAATGCGTTCATTCTTTTATAATAGCTAAAATAAAAGTATAAGTTTTTCTTTTTAACTTCAATTCAATTCAAAATTAATTTATTCATAACAAAATCTCATGCCTTTATCCCCCGAAGGTTTCGACAGAGGCACCAGCTCAAGAGCCGGACCCACGTTTAGCCGAGTTTATGTTTTACTAGTCGACCCGGCGAACTTCGTACCGCCTAACCTATTGCTATGTTGCTCTTGTATTATCAATATATATAAAACTCTTCCGTTACTGACTGACTGACTGACTGACTGACTGACTGACTGACTGACTGACTGACAGACAACGCAGAGCCGAAACTACTGGGCGTAGCGGGCTGAAATTTTGCATGTAGGTTCCTTAGGGAGTGAAGGTGAGCAGTAAGAAAGGATTTCCCGTAATTCCCATGGGAACGGGAAAAAACTGGATTTTTATGTTTACGAGAAATCTGCGCGAGTAAAACCGCGGGGCAGCCTCTAGTTATACTTATAAACCTTCCTCTTGGATGACTCTATCGATTACAAAAAACCGCATCAAAATCCGTTGGATAGTTTTAAAGATATAAGCATACATAGAGGGACAGACGCGGGAAGTGACTTTGTTTTATACTATGTATTGATTGAAATAAAATTGTTGTTGAAAAAGAAACAACACATTAAGCCTCACCTAAGCAGTTAAGTAATATACGTCCACTACTGGACAATTACGTTTACCGTAAAAATCCTCACTATAACCAGTCTTACGCGCGAACCTCATCCAGGTATTCCTGCAAACCTTCCAATTCCATGTCTTCTGACTGAACACTTGTCGAGGGTCTGCTCAAAATACAATAACGCTTGAGATTTCCTTCGCAAAAATATGATTAAAACCGTGATTACCTGATAGAGCCAACGTGGTAGTCATTGTCGTAAACGCGGGATTTGGTGATGCAATCCCAAGACTTATCAAACTGGCCATACCTGTAAGAGTAGACAAGATTTAGATTGTTTTGTAAAAAAAAAACATAAGGTGAGATAGCGAGGCTACAGAGAATATGTACGCTCTTCCACGCAAAGTCTTTTTCACCATTTGCGATGGTGATGAGTGTGGCTAATAATATGCTATGTCTTTATCATATATCCAATTAAAAAAAAATCAATTCAATTCAAAATTAATTTATTCATAACATAATGTCATGCCTTTTATCCCCCGAAGGTTTCGGCAGAGGCACCAGCTCAAGAGCCGGACCCACGTTTAGCCGAGTTTATGTTTTATTACCATTTATTACGTGAGGCGGGGCCAGCTTGTCGCCGCGGCTATCAAGCGACTACTACTGCGGCCGGGACCAACGGCTTGACGTGCCTTCCGAAGCACGAAATCTCATTTCACTTTTAGAACAATCAGGTGATTCAAGCCTGCAATGTCCTATCCAACCGAGAACAACCACGTCATTTTTGTGAGAAATCAATATGTTTTCCCCGATCGAACCCACGACCTTCCGTGCCCTAATCAAAGGCTCGCACACTGCGCTACGGATGCAGCTTAATATATTCAATACTAGCTGACACGGCGAACTTCGTTACGCCACAGAATTTAAGATACTACATGGCACTTGACCCTATATAATGTTCTTTTCCTGCCCAGAATGGGCTTCATAAAAAAAACAAGCAACAACAAACCACCACCTACTGTCTTGTCTGTATGGACTAAGTTCCTTTGTCTGCCCAGAATAGGTGAATTAAACAACAACTACCACCAACTGTCAAAATATGTAAACAACGGGTAGAAAATGCACCTTGAACTACATTATTCGAGTTTAAGTAAGGATCCTAATTAACTCCAACGCACTGCGCAAGACCAAGTTCGGGAATGTCTTTTCCATACGCTAGTAATAATAGTTCAATGTCCTCCATACGGTTCAAGGCAAGCTAATTTAAAACCAACAGTCTAAAGAAGGACTGCGCAGCCCAATATAACTAACTTACCAGTGGAATATAGAAAAGCGTCTTTCAATGTGTCATTAAAAGGATTCGGCGGGTCAACTTTGACGGCGGCAGCGGTGGATGCAGGGGCCTTGTTGGCCGCGGCCAGGCTCGGCGGCGGCGGCGCGGGCCACAGCAGCTCGCCCGCCTTCAGGACGATCGAGCCGCGGGTCACTTCGTCTTCTAGGTTGATGTGGAAATGATCGTTCGTTCCTGAGGATTTAATAACTTAGTTTTATTATACTTACGTATTTTTTTGTAGTGCCTAGGGCTTGGACTACCGATGTATTTTTGAAAACCGTTTTTTTTTCGGTAGTGAAAATTTTAAAACCGGGAAACCGGTATTTCGGTAATTTTTCGGTATTTTACTTTTTCTTTGAAAAAATGTTTGTTTTTGAAGAAAAGTTCAAATTAAAACACTAAACGTAAAAGTAAGTTATCTTTCTGGTATATTTAACTTTAAAAATAACTTTTTTAACTCAAATTTATAAAAAAAAATTTTTTTTAATTAACCTTAGTTTGGATGGTCATAGGGTCTTCCCCACAGATTGCCTTACCGACTACCAACCGGTGTTCAGCTAATCTAAGATAAGAAATCTTATCCAGTGTACTTCCGCACGCAAAATTTACCAAGTCGTATGACCTGACCACCCTGTTGGGGATCTGCCTACTCTGCTTTTCCTGTGCGCAGTCGCCAATCGAGAACTTTCGAACTATGTGCCTTGCCCAATGCACAATTATTTGGGCTATGTCGGTGACTTAAGTTCTTCTGCGGATCTCATCATCATGCTACATGTAATACGAAGACTGATGAGTATACCCTGCCACTTTGAAGATTATTTATGGACTATAATTAAACCTTGGTTTCGATTGAGTTGAGAGCTGGGCAGTGCTAAAATCTCTCCAGAGCGGTGCCAAGTGGACTACCAATGAATCACCACTATGTCTGTTGGACTCTGAAGTCGAATCAATAGATCACAAATCGAAGGTTATTCGACTGGTAGCAGGAAGTTATATAGGGATGTTATATGCCTAAAACTGTTTACCGAGAATGTCTCCAAGTTTCTGGACTGTAAAGAACTTGGCCAAGGCATAAACGGCGAGTATATCACTCAACATTGTAGTTTAAAGCACAGACTGCTAAGGGTTTCAGTGCAATGCTCGATAAATATAATGAACATGTGATGGATGATGATGATGATGATGTTTTTTTATCCCTCATCAGGGACATAGGGCTCTCAGTAAACCTCGCCACTTGCTCCTGTCTTGGGCAACCTCCTGCATCTCGCCCCACGGTGCTCCGAGTGTGGGAGCCTCTTGTTCCACCGTGCGGCGCCAGGTCTGCTTAGGGCGGCCGACTCTGCGACGTCCATGTGGGCACCAATTAAGGGCTATCTTGGACGGATGGTCGTCTGGCCTCCTCAGTGTGTGGCCTATCCAACGCCATTTCCTTATCTTGATTTCCAAGTCAACTGGTTTCTGGTGCGTGATCTCCATAGCTCAGAGTTCCTGATTGTCTTGGGCTCAAATACTCTAAGGATCTGTCGTAGGCATTTGTTAATAAAAACCTGCAACCTAGCAGACAGATCCTTTCTGACAAACCAGGTTTCACAGCCGTAAAGGAGATCCGAGTTCACATTGGACTCGAGGATTCTGAGTTTTGTTTGGCGCGTTATGACTAAGGACCTCCACACTGGCTTGACTTGGGCAAAATCTGATCGTGCCTTATTTATGCGAGCTTCTTTGTCGGCTTCCGGCCCAGGTACGTGAATTTATCCACGCGCTCAACTACATTGCCGTTGACACAAATTGGAGTGGTAACTGCTGTGTTGGATGCATCTCCTTTGTTTTGGCGCTGTTGATACGTAGACCTTCCTATGTGATGGACCAAACGAAAATCATGTTGAACGCCCATGCTACTATGCTAAACCATTTATTAATTTCAGTCAAGATCGGCTACTTTTCGATCGGTTGTTGTACCTATGTATTGTTGACGAAAACATATACCTGGGACAAACTGTCCACCTAGGTCGGTCAATCTTCGAAAAAGAGGTCGATCGTCAAGTCAAAATTAGGTTGCCAGCGTTCGGGAAGCTTCACTACATCTTCTCGTCCAAGTTGACGACGAAAGTCAACAAGCCATGTCTGTTGCCAGAGGCAACTTACCGGACTGAGACATTGTAACTATCTATGGACCTTATGCAAAGCTCAAAGTCACTCAAAAAAAGGTTTAATACATTTTATAAATGTGCTTATGTTAAAAAGAACAACAACACATTTGATAACAGTCTCAGAGCTAACTTAAGCAATTAAATAATAAAATAAAAAATAAAGAAAATTTACCGAAAAACCGGTATTTTGACCATCGAAAACCGGTTTTAAAATACGGTAATATTGGTCCGGTATCCCGGTTTTTCGGTACTACCGAAAACCGGTGTCCAAGCCCTAGTAGTGCCTTTATTGATTGGCCCTTGAAAATTATATTCATTGTTGCTTTCTTAGCAGCTACAATAGCGCCATATATGATTCAGGTCTCTGGCGTCTAATGCCCGTCACAGACTACGCAGCAGATACAATAAGATATCTGTATCGGCGCAGATCATCTCTCAACATCAATTTCTATGTAATCCTATGGACGACCACACACTACGCAGATAATGTAAAAGATATCTGAACCGTGACATATAAATTGAAAGATCTGCAGATAATATCTGCCGATACAAAAAATTATCTGCAGCTATATACAGGATGCATGCGCAAGGGTAGGATCTGCGGTGCGGTGAGGCAGAGGGAAGCAGGGTTGGAATAGTATAAATTATACTATTTTGTTCGATATTTTCATGCTATATACACTTGTATTACTAAACTACATACTACGCGACACTACCATATTTTATTTACAGCTTTACTTTAATTAATATTTACAGTTATGTATATTACATTACATAATTACCAAAAAAAAAGAAAAGAAAACCAATTCATACAAATTAAATCAAAGTCGAACGAGCCTACAAATAAAATATTACGTTTGTTTGGGCTATGTTCCTTTGCCTTCCCATAATGGCCAAATATAATAAAATAACTCAAATTTAAAAATTTAAAAACCCCCGAACCATTCAGACCTCTCATCAACTTAACTAGAACTAGAGCTTATCATCTTAAAAAATCATGGTTAGCTAAACATATACTTTCAATATCATTAGTAACACTGTACCAATTTTTTAATTGATAGGACAAATGGAAGGTGGTTAGATCTTCTCATCCATTATTCAAAAGCTGATCATCTTCAAACGGCAGATCAGGTCATGGTTACCATAAAATATACTTTCAATATCATAGATGTAACATGGTACCAAATTTCAACTCGATCGGACATGAGGAAGCTAGTTAGATCCTCTCATCCATTATTCAAGAGCTGATCATCTTCAAACGGCTGATCAGGTAATGGTTACCTTACCATATACTTTCTATATCATAGATGTAACACCAAATTTCAAATCGATCGGACATAAGGAAGCTAGTTAGATCCTCTCATCCATTATTCAAGAGCTGATCATCTTCAAACGGAAGATCAGGTCATGGTTACCTTAACATATACTTTCAATATCATAGATGTAACATGATACCAAATTTCAAATCGATCGGACATAAGGAAGCTAGTTAGATCCTCTCATTCATTATTCAAGAGCTGATCATCTTCAAACCGCTGATCAGATCTTCATCAGACATGGCTAAGAACACTCGGCCTGAAATTATCTATGATACAAAAAAAACTAAGCGAAAATCGGTTCAGCCGTTTGGGCTCTACGATGCCACAGACAGATACACAGACAGACGGACAGTCAGACAGACAGACAGATACATACGTTAAAATTATAACACCCCTATCTGAATTTCGGTTGGGGGTTAAAAAACAAGTCTGCTCAGTCCGAGAGATTTCGAGTGAATGTATAATCTTGTCATATTACCGCATCTGCGTAATGTGTGGTACCTTCAGATAAAAAGTTGGTATATGTCGTGGTTTTTTGCAAAAAAACTAGGGATTTTGCGAAAACACGGATAATTTGTTAATAGGATTTTTTTTTTCAATCATCCTGACAAAAAGCAGTTTTTTTTGCAAAAAAACCTAGTATAATTGAAAAATGTGAAACCTTCCTTAACTTAACTTAGTTAACTTTTATTCTGATTGGTTCGTTAAAATACCTTTAGACGCTACAGAGAACCAATCAGAATAAGAGTTGGACAGCAAACAATATAATTTAGAAAATCAGAGCTAAGAAAGGTTTCAAATTTTTCAATTATACTAGGTTTTTTTTTGCAAAAAAACTGCTTTTTGACAGGATAATTGGAAAAAAATAATCCTTATATCAAATTATCGGAGTTTTCGCAAAATTCCTAGTTTTTTTTGCAAAAACCCTAATTATCAAATCTTCCTACGACATATACGCAGATAAAATATTATCGCATGCGTAATGTGTGACGAGCTGAAATTAAAACTGCGCTAAAACTAGACTATAGCGCGAAAGCAGCAAGTTAAAATATGATCTAAAACCCCGTTGGTCTGCACAGCTGGGCAAAGGCTTCTCGTCTCATTCTGTATCCTTTGCGAACTCAATTATACTAGTGATAAGTAGTTGTAGTTAAATTAGGTAGGTAGGTAGTAGTAAAGAAGGATGCCCAGTTAAAATGGCCGGTCACGTCGCACGCATGCAGCCGAACAGCTGGTCCAAAATAGCCACAGAATGAATACCAAGAGACGCGAAGAAACGCCGTGGTCGCCCGAAAAAGCGGTGGAGCGTCGAGCTGGGTGCGCTGGATAAGAACTGTTGGCAGACCGCGCAAGAGCGAGAAGAATGGAAGAAGGGGGAGCGAGGCCTTTGCCCAGCAGTGGGACAATATAGTCTAACAACAATAAAGGTAGAAAAAAATAGTTTCTCTAAATAATACGACTGTTTGCTTACCCATGCTTAGAAGAAGTCCAGAAATATTATTAGCATAAAGTGTGGAAGCGTGCGCAGGCATCCGACTGGGCAGGTCGGTCAAGCCGATGTGGGTGACGCCATGGACTGTGGTGATCTCGCCCTTCGTGGTGGTCTGCACGTTGCCGCCCATCTCGGCAGCCAGGTCCACCACTACGCTGCCTGGTGCCATTTCACGGACTGCATCCTGGAGAAAAGTATGTAAGTACTTACTACTTATTAGAATATAATATTTATTCATTTATTCCGTTCATGGTAGAGACAAGTGGTAAAATTATAGAAAGTACATCACATGAACTCAGTAAGAGCACCGACATAATATAATTTCATATTAAAGCATTTTCATTTTTCATTTTCATGGGTCACCGACATAGCCAAGCGGATAAGCTCGTTGAAGTGGCAATGGGCAGGTCATATAGTCCGCAGAACAGATGGCCGCTGGGGCCGAAAAGTTCTCGAGTGGAGACCACGGATCGGCAAGCGCAGCGTAGGACGTCCACCGACCAGATGGACGGATGATCTGCGCAAGGCTGCGGGTCCACGCTGGATGCAGGCCACCTGCGATCGGTACAGATGGAGAGCCTTGAAGGAGGCCTATGTCCAGCAGTGGACGTCCTACGGCTGAAATGATGATTAAAGCATTTCGTCCAGCTAAGTATATGTATACTAAGTACCTATATAGACATAGACATAGACAGATCTTTATTTACGCACACAAAACATACAATGTTATGTAACAACTAGGTAAGAAACACAACAAACAAATAACGAAATAAAATTTACAAAATTATTGTAAGTGTTGTGGGCGCAAAATGGCCCCTACTCAGCTTATGTTGCAAGCAATGCAATTGCATTGATGCAACGCTGATGATTCTGCCAGAACCATATAATATATTGTGATTGGATAAAAATGGATAGTGAAAAAGGATACAAAATAAGTTTCAAACAGGGCTCAATTCAATCAGATATCCAGATCATGGCGCATAAATAACTAAAAACTTAGTATCGTGGTGTTTGTACAATAAACAGTTGTACAATAATACATTTATTAATTAAATATGGGTACTTAACTACCTATAGTAGTACCCCTCAATATTTCTCAAGACCGGTCGCTGTGGCGATTAATGGGCGCGGCCTATGTCCAGCAGCGGACACTGGACATGCTAGTAATAACTACCCTACGTATAATTTACCTCTAAAATAAGTATAGGCGCAGGCTTCCCCGGGATGAGCGCGGTGCTGATGACGACGTCGGACGCCTTGGCCTCGCGGCCCAGCAGCGCGCGCTCGGCGTTCAGGAACTCATCGCTCATCTGCTTGGCGTAGCCGCCCTCGCCCGCGCCCTCTTCCTATTACATTATGTCGTAGGAAGATTTAATAATTAGATAAAAAAAAAACTAGGGATTTTGCGAAAACTCGGATAAGTAATCTGATATAAGGATTACTTTTTTTTCAATCATCCTGACAAAAAGCAGTTTTTTTTTTGCAAAAACCCTAGTATAATTGAAAAATTTGAAAACTTCCTCAACTTGATTGACTAGATACTAGATTATTGCTTGCTGGCCAACTCTTATTCTAATTGGTTCTCTGTAGCGTTAAAGGTATTTTAACGAACCAATCAGAATAAGAGTTTACTAGCAACTAGCAAGCAATAATCTAGCGAATCAGAGGAAGGTTTCACATTTTGAACCATACTAGATTTTTTTTTACAAAAAAACTGCTTTTTGTTAGGTTCTTTAAAAAAAAAAAACCCTATATCAAATTATCCCGCGGCTATTATTTGCAAAAAAAAAAAAAAAAATTATATAATCTTCCTACGACATATACATAAAATACACCTTGAGAATGTTTGATTACCCTCCATCTCCAATGTTTAACTAAATAAGATTGAATATACAACATTCATATAATATTAACGAGGCAAGATTTAGCTATTTGCATACCTAAAGATAAGCTATGAAACACATTACCATATCATCATCAACATCCTAATAATGCCGATGCAGTCACCGGTGGTGTAGAATACGCCAGGTCTTTACTTTTTAAATAACATTGTAATAAGTACGAAAATGAGTCCACAATTAGTGTTTACTATGTAGGTAAGTAGTTTTAGCAAAGTTGTGTTGTAAATGTTGTTTGATAGGTTTATCTACCATACTTATTAAAATATTTTTTTTCTTATAATTTGGTATGTTTTATAGTATACTTCACTTAAACTGGGTCATTCGATATAATAATATATGTCCGTGATATGGTAAAGTTACGCGCGAAATTAAGGTCAACTATTCATTGTTTATATATTAGACTGATAGAATCAAGAGAGCAATTTGAACAGTTGCATTCGCTCGCAAGGTTTATTTCTTACGTTACTTTTAGTTAGCAAAATGTTGAACTAAGACGGTGTGTTCATTTTAATTTTTCTTGCAAATCGCTCGGTAGGTAATGGGTTGGCATCCATGGTGTGGTGTGAAATAATGTGGGTTACGCATTAGATTTTCCAAGACTCAATTTCATTTGAAATTATATTTTTGGATGATCGAGATATTCTTATTTTTTTTATAAAAATGAACATAAGTCCAATTCTTCACGAAAACTAAAACTTTGTTCAAAATAGTGTTTGCATCATATGGCAGTATCGGTTTTTGATAGGCAAACAAACAATACTTATTAGTATTAAAACAATAAGGTTTGTACTTAATTATTTATGTAAACCAAAAAACTCTTCACCTTTAGTCAGACACAACTCAGAAGTGAAATTTATTGGATGTTTATAGATACAGACAGAGTTAGTACAGTCACGGACTAGGAGGCCGTAACAGATTTGTCTATGGTTTCGTCAGCCCTAGACTGTATTACCAAAGAACAAGAGCTATTTTGCAATACAGAAAAACCGGAAGTGTTACGCCGACCGTGTCGCCACTGTACCAAATATTGTCAGTATTGAGACCAAGCTCTCGACCAGCTCTCTGACAGCGGCGCGGGTGTCGAAGGCGCGCCGCCAGCCCCGCCACTCCACCACAGAGTTAGTAAAGAATTTAGAATATCGTCAGTCTTGCGAATATAGTTACCCACCTTCATCTCCATAGTAATAAACTGGGCGCCCAAGCTCTCGACCTGCTCTCTGACAGCGGGGCGGGTGTCGAAGGCGCGCACGGCGGCGCCCATGCAGCGCGCCTGCGCCGCCGCCGCCAGCCCCGCCACTCCGCCGCCGATCACCAGCACGCGGCATGGCGGCACGCGCCCCGCCGCTGTCATTTGACCTACGAATTTAAGTTGGACCTTGACCGATGTCATAGTGCAGGTTGTAGGTATAAGTTTCCTTTTGTTACTTACTTCCCTTACCCTATTATCATCAAATGTGCCGCGGGCGCCGGCGTAAGAATGTCGCCCTCCCCTCTCCTCCCGTGGGAGCCGTAGGACCCGGCTGAGGGACAGCACCAAAAGACGGACAGCAGCGTCTTTTGGGTTATTCAACACCATACTGCGCTCGCCAACCCGCCTGCCAAGCGTGGCGAGTATGACAACCCCCCCCCCTCATGAATAGTCAGCATTTACCCAGGCCCCTAGTCCCCGGCAGCCCCGCTATTCCTGACCACGGTAGCGGTCACGGTAACGGCGGGGCCAGGGGTGCTAAGAATCCCCGGACGGTCGGCTACCACCCCTTTAAACGACAACTGGCCCTGGCAACACACAACGTCCGCACTTTGAGGACTGACGTAGTACCATAGACCACATACATACGCTGCGGCAAGTTATACAGAAGACCGAAGAGTATAACTTGCCGCTATGTCTAGCGTTTGTGGACTATGAGAAGGCCTTTGATTCGGTCGAAACATGGGCGGTGCTAGAGTCTCTCCAACGATGCCGGATTGACTATCGGTACATCGAAGTGCTGAAGTGTTTGTATAGCAACGCCACCATGTCTGTCCGAGTACAGGAACAGAATTCGAAGGCTATTCCCTTGAACAGAGGCGTGAGACAGGGAGATGTTATATCTCTGAAACTGTTCACCGCCACTTTAGAAGACGCCTTCAAACTTCTAGAATGGAAAGGGCAGGGCATCAATATTAACGGCGAATACATCACTCACCTTCGGTTTGCCGACGACATCGTAGTCATGGCAAGGTCGATGGAGGAACTCAGCACGATGCTCGAAGGCCTCAACCGAGTCTCCCAACAGGTGGGCCTTAAAATGAACATGGACAAGACGAAGGTCATGTCTAATGTCCATGTTCTGCCTACCCCAGTTATGGTTGGGAACTCGGTTCTCGAAGTTGTCGACGAGTACGTATACCTAGGACAAACCATCCAATTAGGTAGGTCCAACTTCGAGAAGGAGGTCAATCGCCGAATCCAGCTAGGATGGGCGGCGTTCGGGAAACTACGCAACGTCTTCTCGTCCAATATTCCTCAGTGCCTGAAGACGAAGGTATTTAACCAATGTGTGCTGCCAGTGATGACATACGGTTCTGAAACGTGGTGCTTCACTATAGGGCTTATGAACAGGCTCCGAGTAGCTCAACGAGCCATGGAGCGGGCTATGCTCGGGATTTCTCTGCGGGATCGAATCAGAAATGAGGACATACGCAGAGAAACCAGGGTCACTGACATAGCCAAGCGGATAAGCTCGTTGAAGTGGCAATGGGCAGGTCATATAGCCCGCAGAAGAGATGGCCGCTGGGGCCGAAAAGTTCTCGAGTGGAGACCACGGATCGGTAAGCGCAGCGTAGGACGTCCACCGACCAGATGAACGGATGATCTGCGCAAGGCTGCGGGTCCACGCTGGATGCAGGCCACCTGCGATCGGTACAGATGGAGAACCTTGAGGGAGGCCTATGTCCAGCAGTGGACGTCCTACGGCTGAAATGATGATGACCGTTAAGAGATTTATGTCCGTTAAATAGTGCTTTTTTAATGGTGCTATTAAATAGATTTTATCATAATCATCACAATTTACAACCGATAGACGTCCACGTATGGACAGAGATCTCCCCCAAAGTTTCCACATTGTGGAGGGAATTTGCCGTAATCGCCAAGCTAGGCAGGCGGGTTGACGATCGCAGTATACCCTGGCTGTTTAAATTTTTCAACGAAAGCCGCTGCTGTGAAGACCGGTCTTCAGAAACTCCTTTTACGATGGAAGAATTGGGGTGCTAATATTCTGTGCCGCCATCACACGACACACTTACTTGAACTCATAACTTTTGAACTGTCCCTTATATTATCTATGTTTATAGGTAAAGTTTTGTTGAGTTGAATAAGAAGTAGAACGCATTTGATTATTAGCGAACGTTTAATGTTTGTAGAAACAATAACGCGAAAACGTGACATCTCTGACAAAGTAATGGAAAAAGCAATCAAGCGTAACTTACATTAAGTTAGTAGTTAATATAATGCAAGGATATCTTTATTTTAGCCTACCTATGAGATAAAATTTGGTGAGTTAGTCTTTCATTTAACTATTGAAAACGTTTTAAAAAGGCCATTGAGTTGAGGCACATCCATTTTTAAGTGTACACACAAGTCTCTAGAATGCGGGGTTCCTTCCCGGGGCATTCATTTTTTATATGGTTTATTATAAAGATAAGACAATACAGTACTCCCAAATTAATAATGCGCATGCATAATTGCTTTTAATAAGGGTCTACAAGATGATCTGTGAATCAGTCATAGCTTACTGCATACCCGTCTGGGGCGGAGCAGCTAAGACTCATATGATCACCTGCGAAAGAGCTCAAAGGTCTTTGTTGAAGGTTATGCTGGGAAAAAAGTTTCTGTATCCAACAACTGATCTCTATGAGGATGCGAGTTTACTCAATGTTCGTGGTCTATATATATTAAAATCTTTAATTAAATTTCGTAAGTTTATAATAAAAACTGATTTACACAGTAAAGCATTAAAAAAGCGAGTCAACAAAATTCCTCTGCCTACTATAAAATCAACTTTCGCTAAATGACATAGTGCCTTTATGCATATATTCCTTTTCAATAAAATAGTATTATTACCAGATATTAAAATGGACAATGAATTTAAATTTAAAATTACTTTATACACTTGGCTGCAGCAACTGGACTATGAAAAGATCGAAAATTTTACTCAATCCGCTACTTGATTGATAATTTTATAAAATGATAAATGTGGTTAAAATTAAAATTAAATCAATACATATATACTTTTCATATATAATTTATACGTAATTTAACAAAAATAATTGAGAATCTTATTTTATTACAATTACTTATTAAATTTAATTATTTTTTTATTTTTAACACTGCATGATTAATTTCTTAAGATATTTTTGCATGAATAACTATATTTAATAAGTTTTACTTCATTCTAATTTATTATAAATCAATTAATTCATTTTGTATTTATAATAAAACATCAATTGTAATTATTAAGAAACGAATAGAGCGGGTCGCGAAAACGCTATATCACTTTCCGTGGCAATCGTTGTTTTGATTTCCGCGATACAGGCCTGTGCCTAGTGCGGGAATCGCTAGCAAACACTACCCTCAAATAATGATTTTTAAGCCTTTCTTTTGTTGTAAAGAAATAGCTATAAATATTTTTTGTATAACTTATTAACTTTGAGTATGTAAACCTGATTGAATTAAATAAATTATTATTATTATGTTTCTCAATACTCTTCGGTATCACGGGATGGAGCCCGGTCCTTTGAGAGGCGTGCGAGGGGACGAATCCAACTCGTAGAGGCCCTTTCGAGAGTTTTGCTATATTGTATATGGATCACCAACCAGGCATCGCGACTAAATGCACAAATAGATTATGCACCCAGAGGCGGCACCCAGTAGGTGATAGGAACTATTGTAAAATGGATGACAAGAAATTGTTTATGGGGGTGAACTGTTTAATGGACCGGTTAACTGGTGCTATGGAGTGAAATACCGGTATACGCCTGCCTTTAATGCAACATTTCACTAATTATCATGGCAGGCGGTGACTCGCTGTCCACTGGGTGGGCTTCCACTAAGTAGCCTATATATTGGCAACGGGTTGCAACACTGGTCGTGGACAGCTAAGGTTGTCGAGAGGTGAGACTGCGGGCAGCATAAGATGCACCCGGCGTTATGACATTTTACACTTCCAACCTGGAGCATAGGCTTCGCTCTTGCTACTCCACTCTGGCCGGCTGGTGAAGGCAAGCTCAGAGGCGGGGGGGGGGGGGGGGGGGGGGGGGTGATGACTGAATGTGAGTGTGCGTGTGATGACTGCGTGTGTCCCCCTGGAGGTATAGGGTCCGTGGTGTCGCCACTCACCATCGACTCGCCACAAGCCGTCCCTGCGGTGACTAATTGCAATGGAAGTTCCAGACCGAAAGTACTGGAATTTCCACTGGGCGATGGGGTCGTCACATCCCTACGCCATTTTATTATTATTATTATTATAGATCTAAAGTTAATAAAATAAAAACGCGTATTCCCGGTAACATCTGAATTAAAAAAAAAACATTATTCTTGCATGAAGAAAATGCAGTTAACAACTCTATATACCTACATATTATCGTCTCCGACCCTCGGGAATCAACCGTTGCCGAACAGTTACAAAGATTTCTATGCGCATTATAACTTTGGGATATAAAACTTAATTGCACTTCAATGCATGTTCTGATTCCATCAAGCCCAACCTGAGAAAAATCGTGGGAAATGCGCAGCGGCCTCAATAACAGCTCTGTAGCCCGCAACGTTCGCCATGGAGCTGAGAGCGTCGAAGGCTTGCGCGCGGCTGATCCGTGGCACACAATCCATTGCTGAAAAATCAAAAGAAGAAGATACTTATCATAGTAGGTTCGTTCGGTTTCTGACCAAATTTTTTATAGGTCTGTATTGTTATTTTGCACAAACCACTTGATATAGTGACTGTTATTTAAAAAAGAATGTTTTTTTAAGCGCAAGCGAAACTAAGAGCACGAGTAAGTAGGTACTTGTTTATTTTAAAGAAAGTTGTTTCTTGAAGAAACTTACCAAAAGCATTGACTTTTTTAGCAGCAAGCTGCCTAATAAGATCCTGATTCTGCGCCGGGTACAGAAAAGAGATGAGTGTGCCCTCTTCTTTAATGTTTTGTACTTCATTATTTACTAGAGGACGTACTTTTAGTATTATATCTGAAAAAACATTACATTATTATGTTATTGTTAACAGTGAAACTTTGCTATAATGAAATCATTTTATCGTGTAAATAATTTTGTTACGCAGTTGTAGCCTTGATTTTTCGTAGGTATAGTTGAAATGTTAACTCCTTATCATCATAATATTTATTTACTTGCATGCAACCAGATAAAATCCTCGGAATCTACCTAAGTATAACTATAAATTTGGCTTGACTTCTTGAAATGAAAGTAAAACTATAAGGTGATGTCAATCAATACATATAGTATAAAATAAAGTTGCTTCCCGCGTCTGTCCCGTTATTGAACGGATATTGATGCGGTTTTTTTAATATATAGAATGATTCAAGAGGAAGGTTTATAAGTATATTACATGCACAAAATAGTGATAAGTTAGGCGGGACGAAGTTCGCCGGGTCGACTAGTACACAATATATTGTTAAAGTAAGTAACAAACCTGATTGGAATGTTTCTTTCGGCGTCAGTATTTTGGCGCCAGCCTCTTCATAGGCTTTATTCGAAAAATTAGCTAGCACTCCGGCGTTTCCCTCTACATTTACTGCGAAGCCTTTCTTTACTAATTTGCTAACTACTGCTGGTACTACAGCAACTCTACGGACATACAAAGCTTATAAGTTAGTAAGCAAATAGGTACTTACAAACTACAGAAACGAAATAAAAAAAATGGGATACTATTACGGCGTCGGCTGTAAATTTTATTTTACTTTTTCAAAATAATGTTTCACAATGTAACAAAATTAGATTACAGTTAAGTAGCTAGGGGTAGGGTATAGGATGTTTGCCAGTAGTAGTACACAATTAGATCTGATGAGTAAGACCTAGTTTAACACACATTTGTTTTCACGAAGTACCGTGACACAAAATATAATTGCATAGCAACTTCTGTGGAAAAGCAAATTAGGATTCCGTAGTTTTTTTTTACCGAAACTTTTTTTTTTTACATAGCCTCTTTAGTGTCCCACTGCTGGGCAAAGGCCTCCCCCGCTTGCTTCCATTGATCTCTGCTCATTGCAGTCTCAGGCCACTTAGTTCCAAAGTAAGAGTCGAGATCGACCCGCCATCTTCGCCTCGGTCTGCCGCGCTTTCGGCGTCCATCGCGTGGGATCCACTCTGTGGCTATTCTCGCCCAGCGATCCGGTTCCATGCGGCAGACATGACCAGCCCAATTCCACTTTAGCTGAGCGGTTGCTACACCAACGTATTTAATCTTCGTTTGAGCGCGCAATGCACTATTTCGGACACGATCTACGAGTCGAACACCCAAAATGATCCGCTCCATTGCGCGCTGGCAAATCTTGAGTTTGGATTTTTGAGAATCGGTCAATGACCAGGTCTGGGCCCCGTAGGTTAGGATGGGCAGAATGCACATGTCGACGAGCTTGCGCTTCAGGGTAAGCGGTAATTTACCCTTCATTAGCTCCTTCATGGACCAGTACCCGAAACTTATCAACCTTTAAATATAGGCCTTTTATGTAAGGCTACATAGCTGTACATCCATCCTTTCCTTTTGAATTATGCACTGCATTTTTACGTCTTAAAACCAAAATGGCGGTCTACGACGGCGTAACAGATTTGTCTATGGTCTCGTGTGGCTTAGACTGTATTACCAAAGCACAAGAGCTATTTTGCAATACAGAAAACCCGGAAGTGTTACGCCGTCCTAGACCGCCACTTTACTCTAGGTACTTTCTTAGGTACGTAAATGTATAATATTTAACATTCCCCGTGTGTTTATTATGTCATTTTTTTAATAATGTAGCTAATTAAAAAGTGGGACGCGGGCGCTAGAGTAGCGCACACAAATGTTAAAAAATATGTTTGAAGAAGACTAAGTAAAATATCACTCCCTAGCAAGTACATACCTACCTCCCTTCAAAGTTCATAGTTAGCATAATACGTATATGAATACGTAGGGAGACAATAACATTACACGATGGTATCGAGCCGAATCGGGCCACGTCCCTTACCTCTTTTCACCCTGCCAAATCTCCTTAGGCACGCCAATGGTGAGTTTTGAATACGGCACCCCAGGAACTGATGTTGGAGGCACACTGCTGTTTGAAAACCTCCTGTGCCATGGTCGCAAGGGCTTGGTGGCTCGCAGGAGCCGCGAGCAGCCGCACATCTTCTAGGACGTCTATGGTGAAGTGAAGGTGTGGTATTAACATGCTGTTAGCCTGGACTTAATTAATATTTCTAACGTAACGTAATGTTAATTTATATGTAGGCACCATGCCAAATTACCAGTGTCAGCGATGTGGAGCTTATTAACGGTACACCGGTAATACTACAGTGGTAGTAGTGTACGAGTGTACGAGTAGTATACTGGCCCGGTGTCCTTTTTAGAGCCTAACAATAGAAATTTAAACAAAATTATTCGAATGCATGTATCATTCAGTGAAGTTTTATTAGCAGTTTTTGCGTGAAAGTGGAACAAGCATCCAAACATCATCACAAACTTTTGCATTAACAATAGTAGGAAAGAAAGGTAACATAATGATGTGGCCTGCTGGCCAGATCTGAATAGGACACACATTTCCTAAAATGGCCAAAAGTTAGCGAACATATAGTTGAATAGTAACAAATTTGCGTGTTCTGTATGTTTTGATTACCTACGCAAAGCCTACGCGCCATGAAAGTTATCACTAACATTATTAGGGAAGCATTAGGGTGACAAACTGACAACGCAACGTACATCCATGTACTATTATTGGAATCATAAATATGACTGGAGACGGGAGGTATTTCCAAAACGTTTTTTTTATGTATTTACTTGGTTAGTTCGATCCCTTCGGTCGCTCCTTGCTTACCTAACCGTAGCGTATTTAGTAGTTCACAAATATAATTTTTTATTTGACCTTTATCTCATGGATAACCTACAATCTTCCTACAATAATGATTTGGCCAAACGTGATTGTTATTTCATATAATGTGATGTGAACTTTTCATAGAATGGCCAATATTCGTTGGCCACATGATGTGGCCTGGCCAAATATCGAGGAGGCAGCCCTACGATTTCTGTGGGATGGCGCGGTGCAAAGCAATCACAACTGTACGCTTGTGGATTTCGGCACATTTTAGCAAGAAGCGAGCGGTGTCTGACGGGAAGAAGTAGGCTATTATCGTAGTAGGTATTAGAAATGTTGTATTAAGTGTGAAGTATCTGTGACGTAGTATGTAAGTATTTAGTAATCTATGATATGATATTACTAAGTATAGGCTGGCCAGAAATCGCTTGTTGCGGTAGGTCAAGAATTTAATTTACAACATAAAATCACTTATATCTTCGAATACACAGCATAAATCAAAAAACTTATTTCACGACAAAGTGGACCGACGGTTTCGCACGCAAATTTTGTGTAATTGTGTGTGATTTTTAATTTATAGCGGAGGGCCAAGGCTACGAACGCACAGGCGGTTTTATTTCCGCGCGGTGTCAAAGTTTGTTATTTAATTTTCAACCTTATTCATAGGCCTCGAACGCACAAGCGTGTTTTTACGGTTTTTTATCCGCTGGTGCGCACACTTCCATAGGATTCAATATGTTACATAAAATCCGCGCGGCAAAAAACCGCCTGTGCGTTCGTAGCCTAATTATTACGCAGCGCGCTATGATGAATTTCTCTGCATCATTATCGCATGAATATGCATTGCGGCTTTGGAGATAAGAGTGAGAGAGATATTAACTCAAGGTTATAGCAAACTTTAAAAATAAACACTTTCGCGAGAATATAAAAATCTCGAAAAATATTTAATTTCGCGCCACACCTTGCCGATCCCCATTTAATTTAAAGTCCCCATAATATGAAGGGGAAGGGGTAAGGAAGGATAAGTACCATGATGGCTCAGAATAATAATAACACAAGAACAAGCCTATACAGTCAATCACTCAGTGCGCAGTGTTGACAGATGAGCTATCCATACCTATAGAGATATGTGTATGACAGCTAGGGATGTTAATCAACTACTTACGTACCAATTAACGAGATGTCGACAAGTTATTTGCATTGGGTTCTTAAGTATACTTACCGGTTTTCTTTTGCATCTAATACTTTACGCAGAAGAAATCTTGCGGGAAAGCTAGTTGATTTATTAAATTAAAAAAAACGTTTTGTTTATGTTTTTTTTTATTAACAATTTATGTTTTTTAAAAGCATTTATTTAAATTGCATTGCAATGTATGTATGAATGATTGTTCGGATGAAATCTTACAACTCAATTTTGAAGCAGATATCTTTATCTTTAAGGTGGTAAGTAACTCTCGGCATGGCGCGAAACTCAAATTTTCTAACTTAATCAAAAATGAATACTTTTGCCAGAATAATTAAAAAATGCGAAAAAAATTGAATTTCACGATTAAGATGAAATTTTGTTCAAAATTTTGTTTATTGTTGATGAAAGATTGTTCTTCATCAGTACTGATAGTTTAGCTCTCTCTTCTTCCGCGTAGGTATGTAAAAAAGTTTAAAAGAATTCGCGCATGTAAAAAACCAGCTCCCACATACTAATCGTTATTATCACATATTATCGTTTTTGAAAGACAGAGTCACCGATTTATATCACCGTGTATATATAAGAAACTTGATTTGGTCTTTCACCCTATACAATACATACACAAAATCAGTAGGTCTGTCTTCCAAAACCGTTGCAACGTTCCAATGTGGGAAACGCCTTTTTTAGATACGCAAAGTCATTCAAATTCTATTAATAATTTCCTTTTTACAAAAAGAGACCCCTGCCTTCAAAAAAATAGGTACAGTCACGGACTAGGAGGCCGTAACAGATTTGTCTATGGTTTCGTCACTGTATTACCAAAGAACAAGAGCTATTTTGCAATACAGAAATAACGGAAGTGTTACGCCGATCGTGTCCGCCACTGTACTAAAACCTTTTCCTGAATGTAACAAATACTTTTGTGAAAACCACATTAAAATCGGTTCAGCCAAACTCGAGACAATCGCGGACAAACACACATACATACATACAAGTCAAACTGATAATCTCCTTTTCTGAAGTCGGTTAAAAACGAATACTTTCGTCATAATAAATAAAAAACACAAAGATTTAGGAATTTTGCGCCATACCGAGAGTTCCCACCATAAATCCCGGCCGGCTAGAGTTTTAGCGAGAAAACAAACCCCGATTGATTTTTATATCTTATAGTAGATAAAAGCTAGAAGATTATCATAAGATTTTAGTGATACAGTTACATTACTATACTCTGCAGATTATAAACATTTGATAAAAAAACATCGACTCTAACGTTGGTCGCGGCACATCACTAAAATCTCGAGTGGGGAGCAAGTGGGGAGTGTGGTTAGGTGCGGTGTGGAGGCGGGCTTGTGCGTACCCGCCTCTCGCGTCTCCTTCAACCCCGCGATTATTGAATTGTTTTTATAAAAATAAGTATGAAAATCGACTTACGGGTGAAATGTAACACTTGATTTCGATTTGGTGTGTTTTCTGTTATAATTTTTGCAACAATTAACTGCACATTTCACCATAGTGGCGGCGAAATACGAACAAAATCTCTCCAGGACCGCACGGTACAAGCAATCATCACAGACTATAGACGCTCGCGGCGGGAACGCCTTTTTGTTCTCACCTGTGTCTACTGTTCCCACTTGGATGTACTCCCTCTATAGCTGTAATATGTAAACTCTAAGCATGATGGTGTGGCTGGGCTGGTGTAAGGTGAGTGAGAAACAAGGATAGGTAATGAAATGGATGTCATGTCATTGACACCACATGACCCCTGATCATGACCTCAATTGACCTCACTTCACATGGTCATGTGACCACAACAAAAACAAAACAATCACAACAGCAACAACGATACAAAGTCGAAGACAAAACGAAACGAAGGGCCGGTTGCGTTTGTTTTGTTTATTTTTGGCCTCAGTTTTTGGCAAATTTAAGTAGATAGGTAGACAAGACATCGTTAGTTTTTAAAAGTAAAAAAAAGGGGCTAAGTACCTAATTATTATTTTTAGAGGCTATTTAAACAATACTGTGCTGAGTTAGAATTTATTTATTAAGTATTTAGGTTTGAAAACTATGAATTGAACACAACCTACACAAAAACCGAATATTGTTATGTTAGGCTTCATTTTTTTTTTTAATAAACGAAACGAATTATAGATTACACCTATCGTATGAATTTTTAAATGTAAACAAGTGTATGCTATGCTCAAAGCAAGTAAGTACTTAAAAAAAATCGATACTTTACCTTTATTATTTTGGAAATTCAGTAACCGGGTGCAGCGCTGCGTTGATCCGATGCAAATGCCATTCCTCACAGTTAAATTGTAGGTACTACCTAGGTATTTTGTTCGTTTGCCCAGCCAGCGCAGCCGCGCCGTGTTTTGCTTTGGGCCTGCCCCGGGCACAGATTAATTACTAACTCCCAAGCCCGCAGGCACAATATATTATAACGAACAGTAGCCTGATTCCCCTATGTTTTCCAGACGGTGCCGTAGCGAGGCCGTCGCCATCGACCAAATGGGTATTCCCATCCTCAAATTTTGTCGTGACGTGAAGGCCCGGCTCCTATCGCAAAACCGTCGAACCGTATTACACTAAATCGTTCAGACGTCGTTGGTCTGTAAATCGGTATTATCGTAAAAAAATGAATGTCGTTTCGATAGGATTGCGATTACTAAACGTCAAATCATTCGATCGACAGGTCGTTTTGCAAAAGTACCTTTTTATCAACTTTTCCTATAGAAAACGTCGAATTATTGATAAAAAATTAACAATTAAAATAAATGCAAGCATTGTTTCGTGATTCCATCATCATAATCATCATCTTATCTCAGCCAAAATGCGTCCACTGCTGGACGTAGGCCTCTCCTACACATCGCCACACCGACGGGTCTTGCTGAAGCGACTCCCGTCCGGTGTGACATAACAGAGTTAGTGATTTCATAATCACCATCATCTCAGCCGAAAGGCGTCCACTGCAGGACGTAGGCCTCCCCCACACATCACTACACTGACGGGTCTCTCGTCCGGTTTGACATCTCAGAGTTAGTGAGTTCATCATCACCACCCATCTCAGCCGAAAATCGTCCACTACTGGACGCAGGCCTCCCCCACACATCGCCACACCGACGGGTCATGTTTCGAGTGACTCTCATCCAGAGTTATCCCGCAGTCTATAGCCTTCTGACCACCTTGTGAAGGGTCTGCCTACTCTGCGTCTTTCGGTGCGCGGTCACCACAATGCGTGTCACTCACTCCCCATAGGTACCAATCAATATTGCATGGTCTACTTACAAACTTGTAAGTAGACCATGCAATATTGATTGGTACCTATGCCAAATTAACGTTGGTCCTAGGTTGGTCCTATTACTGACCATCATTCCGCCTCGTTCTTCCCATAATTTGGGAAAGGTCTTATACGAGCCTAGACCTTTATCAGGCGTTTCAATTTATTTTTTTTACTTTAGGGAGTGAGTGACACGCATTGTGGCGACCGCGCACCGAAAGACGCAGAGTAGGCAGACCCTTCACAAGGTGGTCAGAAGACCGCTTTAGACTGCGGGATAACTCTGGATGAGAGTCACTCGAAACATGACCCGTCGGTGTGGCGATGTGTGGGGGAGGCCTGCGTCCAGCAGTGGACGATTTTCGGCTGAGATGGGTGGTGATGATGAACTCACTAACTCTGAGATGTCAAACCGGATGAGAGACCCGTCAGTGTGGCGATGTGTGGGGGAGGCCTACGTCCTGCAGTGGACGATTTTCGGCTGAGATGATGGTCATTAAGAACTCACTAACTCTGAGATGTCACACAGGACGAGAGTCGCTCAAGACATGACCTGTTGGTGTGGCGATGTGTGGGGGAGGCCTGCGTCCAGCAGTGGACGTTTTTCGGCTGAGATGATGGTGAGTATGAACTCACTAAATCTGTTATGTCACACCGGACGAGAGCCGCTTAAGCAAGACCCGTCGGTGTGGCGATGTGTGGGAGATGCCTATGTCCAGCAGTGGACAAATTTTGGCTGAGATTATGATGATGAAATCACTAAACAATGCTTCAATTTAGTTGAATTGTTAATTTTTTATCAATAATTCGACTTTTCTATAGAAAAAGTTGATAAAAAGGTACTTGATATAATGATTTGACGTTTAGTCGTCGCAATCCTATCGAAACGACATTCATTTTTTTACGATAATACCGAATACAGACCAACGACGTCTGAACGATTTAGTGTAATACGGTTCGACGGTTTTGCGATAGGAGCCGGGCCGTCACGACAAAATTTGAGGATGGGAATACCGATTTGGTCGATCGCGACGGCACCGTCCGGAAAAAAATAGGGGAATCAGGCTAAGGTCTGGAGTCTGTGAATAATTTTAAAAAGTTTGCTACCGTTCTCCAAGAAGGGAGGAGTTTGTTGTTTGTTGCGAAACAAAACTTTTTGCTATAACATTTTACGAAAAAAATTATTGTTTAAAGTTAAAATGTCTGGATTCAATAGCAAGCGTTTTCTAAAATGCGTTACTGACATTAGTGTCACGCCTATAAGAAAATGTAAGTAACAATAACCTAACAAGAACCGAGCAAGAACCTAACTTAGGTTGCTTTTAATATTTTTGTTCGAAAGCTAACTTTTTGTTTTGGTTGTTAATATGTTATTAAAGATTAAATTAATTTATTCAATTGATTACTCATAGAAGCGTTCAACTAACTTATTATTTCAAAACAGTTTTTAAATCCTGTTTGGACTTTGGCATAGCCATGGCCATACACGGGCGCTCTGCTAGAGCGTGCCATCATTGGGCCCATGAATTGTCTGATTGAACCTTTAGTAGGTACCTACCTTCCTTGGAATTCCAATCGCAAAATCTCCAAATCCATCTACCTATTTTATAATTTTTTTTTCAATTATTTAAAACAGCTGGATTTTATAATTAAAGTAGGTATTAAATTTTTTTTAAATACCTAGATGGATATTGGAGATTTTGCGATTGGAATTCCAAGGAAGGTACTAAAGGTTCAATCAGACAAAACATGGGCCCAATGATGACACGCTCTAGCAGAGAGCCCGTGTACAATACAACCAAGTTTGGTTTAGGGTATGAGGTATGATAATAACAGTATACACAATGCAAAAAAAAACCTGTTCCTGACCATTGATCTATTATTACTAACGTATGGAAACAACAACCCTGAACTGGTTCTTGCGCAGTGCGTTGGAGCTAATTAGCTCCACCGCGTTTATGTGGCGTTTATAGCGCTTTAGCGCTGCATGTTATAATAGTTTAGTTAGACGACAATAGTTTGATCAAGCGCTGCAGCACAGACGGGGCTCATCTTGTCATTTGCGACACGATTTTTGTTAGAGCGAGTGTCTCTATACGTAGTAATTACAGCTCACTGTTCCTGACAGGTTTTTTTTTGATAATGGAATTAAAGAAAATAAATGATGATCCTTGTTAACCAGTATCCAGTGTTATGCAGGAAACAAGTTAGTTTCTGAATTCTTATTTATTTAATTGTTTTTTTTTTTAATTTTATAATTAAAATATAATTTTCAATTGTTATTTTAAATGTCAAGCCATATAATATAAGAAGAATATAATCCCTAACTCTTTATATATTTTATTTAGTAAAACATAAAGGAATAGCACCAATTGGTCACCAATTATTTTTTATACCTACACTCTGAATATTTTGACATAAAGCGCTTTAGCACATTCTGTTAGTACTCTTTAGGTGCTGGAAGGCAATTCTAGCACAAAATATATATTATTGAGTTGTATTGTACCATTAAGACAGATGCCAAGTAATTCATAGAAGTAATACAAATTTCAAATTAAATAACACTTATAAGCTGATAAGATCTTAGCTCATTTTTAATATTCTGTAAAACTAGTTTTTTTTTTTTATTCACACAAGTTTGTGCAAGAATCAAGTCATACACATTACTATGAATTTTTATATTTAGATGCGGCTAAGAGAGTGGTGGCGTCCAAACCTGTTGTGGAAATGGATGGAGATGAGATGACACGCATCATTTGGGCTAAAATTAAGGAAAAGCTTATATTTCCCTATGTAAAGGTAGGATTGTTAAAAACTTTCTAATAAAATGGTAGAATTACAAATGAGTTTTAAAATGTTAATAAAGTTGGTGTAGATAGAATTCTAAAAACCACTAAGCTACATCTTGATATAACTTGTGTTAGTGCAGCCAGTGAAGCTATAAAACAGTTTAAAAAATATATGTGTGCAACAGTTACTAAATTCACCCAGCATGGTAGCTAGCACTTATAAAATAACATGCAAAAATAATACCTAAATAATAATGTTGCAAAACTCAAATAATTAATTATTATCTTATAGGGTAAAAATTGGTATCTTTGTACTGGCTATTAAAAAAATTCTAGATCAAACTTTTTGATGTCGTCAAATTTTTAATTTTATTAATTCCAAAATTCCAATGCTCTAGTTATAAAACATCTTGTAACTTGTTATTAAAGTAAGAAGTAAAGTAATCATATTCGGCAGTTGGACTGCCTCTATTACGACCTGGGTCTGCCGCACCGGGACGCCACGGAAGATCAGGTTACCATCGACGCGGCGCACGCCATCTTGAAGCACAACGTCGGCATCAAGTGTGCCACCATCACGCCTGATGAACAGAGGGTTGAGGGTACGTATTTATGTACGTGACGTGCGGTACATGAAGCTTGAGCTCTGTGTACAGAACCAGACTAAGTTTTGCCAAAGCTATTGTAAAATTCATATCAGCGCGTTACTTGTTGTTGATTTGACTAGTGGCTCTTGATTGATGATCCCTCGCCTGCATTTTGTTTTTAAAGTAGATCAAATAAATATAAAAGTAGGTTTAATTTAAGTAAATTTTTTTTTCAATAATTAATAGGTAGCTTCGAAATGTGTTTCCTACTTATTGCCTTGGTCTTCCTCATTAATAAAACACAACACCAACTAAAAGTTCGAAGTGACCGATTAGCGGCGCTCCTATTCGACCTATTTGCGATCTTATTATTTATTAGGTTCTTAGTTATCGTCGGTTTAGTGTGACGTATGTGGTGAAAAGTTATAACTTACCTACATAGGTAGGTACCAAATAGTTGTTTGGAAATATGCATTCTATAATAACATCATGAATTTCCTTCAACAGGCAATAGAAGGATTTTAAAACAGAATTATCAATTGGATCATTAAACTGCAAGTTTTGTTTACTTACCTAATTAACAAATATCGCTGAACTTTCTATCAACTTTTAATATAATAATTTATTTTTTACAAAAAGAGACCCGCCTTCAACAAACTAAATCACATAAACTGAGGTCAAATAGGTACATACTAAAACCTTCTCCTGAATGTAACAAATACATTGCTGAAAACCGCATCAAAATCGGTTGAGCCAAACGCGAGATAATCGCGGACAAACATACATACATACATACATACAGGTCAAACTGATAACCTCCTTTTTTGAAGTCGGTTAAAAACAAGTGTTTTATATAAACATGATCCGGATACAACTACTTAAATATAAAATATTTTTTACTGTCGGTTTAGCACAGCGTCATAAAAACGACGCCTGCAGTGATAACGATAACATTGCACTAGTATAATTTATGTATGCGTCGGTCGTTTCACCTACAATAATGACATGGTGTATGTAGGTAGAGCAGATGTAGTTATTTTGACGAAAATATATTATTTTGTTTTATATTTAATTCAAACAAAAAAAATCTAAATTTTTATACCAAACTACAGCTGTCCTGGCGAACTTCGTATCACGCCGTACAATTTTATATGTAAAATTTAATTGTTGTTTTTACTAACTTCCCCTCAATTTTTTCTCCTAACTTAACCTTCCCTGGACTATTACGAACATTTCAAAGCCAAAATCAGCTAAATCTCCTCGGCCATTCTTGAGTTTTAGGGAGACTAACGAACTACGATTAATTTTATATATTGTAGATAGATATTACCAACACTAAGTGAAGACCAGACCACCAATTAATAATCAATAACTTCGAACAGAATCGAAACTGAGCAGCAATGCAAGATATGGGTCCGAGATGGAAGACACGTTGAAATAGCATAGTAGGCGAAGAACTTTAGAGAAATCGTATTCGTCTTTGCTTAGCAGCTTAAATATTCCTTGAGCCCCTGGTGCCTTTATCTTGCTTAAATTAATATATTTTAGAATTCAAACTAAAGAAAATGTGGCTGAGTCCTAACGGGACCATCCGTAACATCCTCGGCGGCACGGTGTTCCGGGAGCCGATCCTGTGCGAGAAGATCCCGCGGCTCATCCCGGGCTGGACGCAGCCCATCGTCATCGGCCGCCACGCGCACGGCGATCAGTACAAGGCTCAGGACTTTGTCGTCTCCAAACCTGGCAAGGTATTACTTTTATCTGCGGCTATATAATAATTCTACAAATGCTATATAGGTACAACTACTTTACACGTGAGATGAAAACTTTGTGATTTGTTCTAATTCGAAAATTGTCTTTAGGTGGAACTCGTCTATACTGCAGATGACGGCACAAAGATGACCAGATTATTATTCAACTTCAAGGCAGGAGGAGTAGCTATGGGCATGTACAACACCGATGAATCGATTCGCTCCTTTGCACACTCTAGTTTTCAGGTGCGGATTACAATGATTATAATTTGAAGGTTGAATTAGCTGTTATGCTCCATCATTTATTTAACTATACGATGCTTATCCAGGTGGCGCTACAGAAAAAATGGCCGCTTTATCTGTCTACGAAAAATACAATTCTTAAAGCATACGACGGACGATTCAAGGACATCTTTGAAGAGATATACATAAAGTATGTTTTTTTCCATACAGCTCGTGTGAGCATTTACGATAAAAGATGATGTTTTGGCTACGAATTAATGATGGAGCGCACTGCGTAGGATTAATTGGTTAAATGGAACCAATTTATATCATGTTACTTCTCATCCTACATTGGCTTAGTTACTTAATTATTAAGTAGAAGATGGAACAAATATTTTACACTTATAAATGACAGTGCTCTTTGATGCTTATTTCTTTCAATATTGAGTTAATAAATCAGACATATTACAGATGATTAGTTATAACATAGTCTCTGCTCCAGTTAACTCAACTTTTCAATTGTATTAGGCACTACAAGTCGCAGTTTGAAAACGCAAAAATCTGGTACGAGCACCGGCTGATAGACGACATGGTGGCGCAGGCGCTCAAGAGCTCGGGCGGCTTCGTGTGGGCCTGCAAGAACTACGACGGAGACGTGCAGTCCGACATTGTTGCCCAGGTACAGTCACAGTAGCAGCAACCCACATTAAAGACGATTTTTACAATAACAATTTGTAGCTTGAACCACAAAATACCTTAGTTCAAGACTAAACGCATATAATTATTTCTTTAAATTGTGTCTCAGTGTTGTGTAGTGTGTACTTATATCCATATCACTATTAATTATTTCTTTTCTTATATCGAATCAGTATGCATACTTTCTATCATCTTTTTTTCCAAGCCTTATAGCTTAAAGCTTCTTATTTAGACTGAAAACTAATCAGTAATAATAATAATAAAAATAAATGTATCAGTGTAACTAATACAGAGGTTTTAGTAGGTACTTTTGTTATTGTCGGCGTATTATTTTTTGGCCTGAATAGATCAACTCTTTTTTTCTCCATCCATCATTAAAATGCCGATGGATTAATGGTCGGAGTTTTGCACATATACATGATAATTATAGAATAAAATGTCTTGCCCTCTGTGGTATAAATAACCTGGTTGTTCTGAAAACAAGTTTTATCGCCAGAGCAAAACTGCTTTAAAAACTAAAGTGGGTGCAATCCATTTCTTACAACCTTCGAAGAAGCCTGTTCCGTCCCAGTCTCGTTTATCCAGTTTTTGGATGCCATTGGCCGTTCATTAAGGGGACCTTTTTCTTTCTGAAAACCTTTTATCTCAATTAGGAATTTATCATCGTTATATTAAAATGTCGAAATGGTTTGCATTGTCCTCTTGTTTTCGCCTTAATAAACGAATTTAAGACGCTATATGAGTTTTGAAGGTTTTTTTAAATCAAGTAATTCTCTTAATCTATAGGAGGTAAAGATCTGGAATTTCAATATAACCTTTTTGAGGATATAACAAAGTTTTTTATAATTGAGAAACACTAGTGGAATCAAAAAACCTTGATACATTATATCGTCAAAGATAACCTTTCCAAAAAACGGGAATAGCTAGTTCTTCGAAATGACTTACTAGTTTTTGTTAAAACTACCTAAGAATAAATGATAATAAACAAAATTAAATTCTGGTAATTCAGATTTGATTTAAAAGTAATAATTAAAAAGATATTCAATATTTACTACTTTTTCCAATGAAATGTAGTAACCGATGTGGGCGACTGATATATGACTGTCCCTTGCCCTCAGTATGCTATATCAAAGAGATAGACTCTGTTCATTCGCTCGTTCCATTTATTTGTCGTATATCGTCTTAATAAAGATGCAAAAAACGATAACGGCGGTATTTTCGAAAAAAAAATATTGTAAAAAATGCAACTAGACGTAGCTACGAGACGTCGCGTCGCACAGTTGTTTCAACAAGTATGGCTGCTTGTTTTTCTTTAAAACAAATTATATCTGTTTGTTTTTAGCATGACATCAATTCGTGTTATGTCAATATCTTAATTTACAACCAGCGAAAAACAAGTTTAGGTAGTACAGGTACTTACTTTTTAAATATAAATAAGTACCTATGCTAATAAGTCATCAAAACAATTTCCTTTTATAAGTTTGATTCAAATGGTGCTAGTAGAAAAGGTATTCTGTGCTAGCAGTAAGACGCTTGGAACCCTCGGAAAGTCCCCGGATGCCTAAATTGACAGAAACCTTACAAATTCATCATTAGAAGTGGCTGTGATTGCCATTGATCGATAAAACTTCACTTTAGCGGTCTCGCCTTTGGAAGATTTTTTTCCTAAAAACCTTGGTTAACCATCATTAACCTTTATTCTCATACACCTTGGTAGCATACGGCAGGATAATCAGTATTTTAATTCCACCTGGGAAGGCGTTATTACCAAAGTATGCTTCTTGGCGTTTAAGGCGTATCTTAAAACTCTACAGGGTTACGGATCCCTGGGCATGATGACGTCGGTGCTGATGTGCCCCGACGGGCGCACGGTGGAGTCGGAGGCGGCGCACGGCACCGTGACGCGGCACTACCGCCAGCACCAGCAGGGCAAGCCCACGTCCACCAACCCCGTGGCCTCCATCTACGCCTGGACGAGGGGATTGATCCACCGAGCCAAGTTAGATGGAACGCCGGACCTCGAGCGGTTCGCGCTTGCTTTGGAAGAGGTACGTTTTAGATTTTGCAATCTATGACCCAACCAGTACTATGTAATAAGTGTGTTCATGAAAACGCAACATGGTGAAAATTATTAGCTGATAAAATATATATTAAAAATTACCCGAGAAAAAAATTTGATAAACTATAATTAGGTAAGATCTATTCTACTGCTATCTCTTGTTTATTCTAGCAACTGAATTAATCCATTTTTATTTATCAGATAAAAATACTTATTTTATCAGTTACTAGTCGACCCGGCGAACTTTGTACCGCATAACCTATTACTATTTTGTGCATGTATTATACTTATAAACCTTACTCTTGACTTACTCTATCAATTAAAAAAACCGCATAAAAATCCGATGCATAGTTTTAAAGATATAAGAATACATAGGGACAGACGCGGGAAGCGACTTTGTTTTATATACTACTAGGTCGACCCGGCGAACTTCGTACCGCTTAACCTATTACTATTTTGTGCATGTATTATAATTAGAAACCTTCCTCTTGAATCACTCTATCTATTAAAAAAAACCGTATCAAAATCCGTTGCGTATTTTTAAAGATTTAAGCATACATAGGGACAGACGCGGGAAGCGACTTCATTTTATACTATGTATATTAATTGATGATGTATTGAAGTATATTTACACAATACTTGAATTGCACTTCGGCTGAGCAACGTTCTATAACGTCAAATTTTAATTTTCTATTATGACACAACTTTCAATCACGTCTTCAAAAATTAGACTCTCATTTGAACTACGTGCTATGACGCCCCTAGGTAGTGGGTTATACATAAGACTTCACTATTGTGCCGCATCACTTGCGTTTTTCAATTTTCTTGTGCCACAATGAATACATTTTGTAGCGCCTTTTTGTCCGGGGTCACTCACACGAACAAGTTATCTCGCACTTAAACACAACGTTAACAGACATCGCCTTAGAAGCGCGTCTGTGGGTAGCGTTTTTTAACCCCCGAACGAAAAGTTCTGAGAGGGGTGTTATAATTTTAACGTGTTTATCTGTCTGTCTGTCTGTATATCTGTCTGTGGCATCGTAGAGCCCAAACGGCTGAACCGATTTTCGTTTAGCTTTTTTTGTATCATAGATAATTTCAGGCCGAGTGTTCTTAGCCATATCTGATGAAGATCTTATCAGCGGTTTGAAGATGATCAGCTCTTGAATAATGGATGAGAGGATCTAACTAGCTTCCCTATGTCCGATCGATTTGAAATTTGGTACCATGTTACATCTATGATATAGAAAGTATTTGGAAGGTATTCATGACCTGATCTACCGTTTGAAGATGATCAGCTCTTGAATAATGGATGAGAGGATCTAACTAGCTTCCTTATGTCCGATCGAGTTGAAATTTGGTACCATGTTACATCTATGATATTGAAAGTATATTTTAAGGTAACCATGACCTGATCTGCCGTTTGAAGATGATCAGCTCTTGATTAATGGATGAGAGGATCTAACCACCTTCCATTTGTCCTATCAATTAAAAATTTGGTACAATGTTACTTCAATGATATTGAAAGTATATGTTAAGGTAACCATGATTTTTTTAAGATGATTAGCTCTAGTTCTACTTAAGCTGATGAGGGGTCTGACTGGGTCGGGGGTTTTTAAATTTTTTAATTTGAGTTATTGATTTAATAAATAATATATTTCTAATTTTACATTATCGTGTTTTGTAACTAAAGTAAAAGTAAAAAAAGTAAAAAATGATTTATTCAATACAGGATACAAGATATCGCTTATTGAAAGTCAATTAGACTAATCTAATTAATATTGATACCTTATTTCGTAAAGTATCCTATACTGATAGAGGCGAGGTAGTTCAGGGTGCCCACTAATTGGCACAGGCAAACAAATGTTTGCCTTGCCTTACGACAATGGTCGCCTGGAGACGCCCCCAAACGAGCCCTCCTCTGCCAAATGATTCTACTCCCTTTCGCAATGATTTTACAGCGTAGAGAAGAAAGGGGTAACAAACTCTACTTTACAATTTATCTCTCTCTTTTCATTTTTTCTTTTGTGACATTACAATTTAATTTACAATACAAAGAACATAAATTAATAAGATTTAAAGTACATACATGAAATAATGAAAATATCGTGCAGAGCTAGACTACTTCCATTCGTCTTTGTCGTTTTCATAATCATCAACATTGTAATAAGCTTTCTTAATCAAACCTTTTTTGATACGAGTTTTAAACTCATTATCATTCAGGATCAAAATGATGTCCTATTTTAAAATACTTATTAACCATTATTCACCACAATTTTTATTAATGTGAACGATGTAAAAATTTGTATGTATACAGATCCATACAAAGTAAACAGTTAATTTTTGGTGAACGTTCATAAACGTTAGTGTTATAAGATTTGTGTCGCAACACCCGTGATCCTTATCTTTTTAGAACGTCAACGTTAATTAACGTTGACGTTCTCAGACGTTGTGTCGCAACGTACGTAATCACTCCCTTAAGCGAGTGGCACAACTTTCATGAACGTTGACGTTATTAGACGTTGTTCTCTTTTTTCAATACAAAAATTTCAATTAAATTTACACAACTTCTATAGACGTCAACCTTATTTGTATGAGGAATCATTGTGTCATAACGCGTATAACCAAGTAGTGCGATGCTGGGCCGAACGTGTTGATGCATTACATTTGATTGCTTACCTATGAATTTTATTTATCTGTTTAGATTTTATCGAAGAACTAATGAAACCAACATAATAGTATAATAAGATACGTATCAGTTATGTTTTTATCATAATTGCAATTCGGTCACGTAAATAGTCGTACAAGATAAGAGCTCGTTCTAGTTATTTTATATTATAATCATTGTCAGGCAAATATGCAAATTGTGTTAAAGTAAATATTCGCTATTGTCCTGTCCGCAGGCTTGCGTCGAATGCATCGACAGCGGCAAAATGACCAAGGATCTCGTAATTTGTATTCACGGCATGGCCGGCACTAAGGAGGGCATGTACCTGAACACCGAGGACTTCCTTCAAGCTATTGCTGATCAACTAGAGCGCAAACTGTCTAAGTAAAAATAAATGTTGTATGTACTTGTTTGTATAAAACTCCGTAGCCGTAAGATAAGAATATCATAGAGTAAAAGTGATTTTTGATGTTCCCTACCTACCTAATAATACCTACCTTGCTGTGTCAAGGAAAGAAAGACTAACTACTTAGTTCTGTTTTTTCGTTCCCCTATCCTATGTATGATACAGTGTAATTAGTTAAGAAAAAAAGTAGATCAATTGTTATCTTTCAACATACAATCAATTATTAACATAAGTTGCTTAAAATACTGATTTCGGATTCAACTATGAAAATTTGATGAATTTTTTTGAAATAATTAAAATTAATAAAAACATTGTAAATAATATCATCATACCTAATTGAATACAATAGACCGGAGGCAAAGAGATATATCCAAAGTTTGAAGTCAAATGAATGGAGATGTTTTATAAACTGTACTGATTATGATAACCCGTCTATGAACTTTTAGACTGTAATTTACTTTGGTACCTACTATACATGTAAACAATTGTTTTGTGGAAATATTTTACAAACCTTGATTTTTATCTAAACCACATTGTAAAGAAAATTAATAAACTTATTTTTCTAAAAAAAAATAAGTAAGTATACTTATACTTATGTACTTTTATAAACTTACTAGTCGACCCGGCGAACTTCGTACTGCCTTACCTATTACTATTGTGTGTATGAATTATACATATAAACCTTCTTCTTGGATCACTCTATCTATTTAAAAAAAACCGCATCAAAATCCTTTGTTTAGTTTTAAAAATTTAATCATACTAGGGACAGACGTGGAAAGCGACATTGTTTTTTTACTATGTATTGACAATTATACGAAAACGCTATGTTATTTAAAATTTTATTGGTCTGAGGTTACATCAGAGAGATGGGGAAACGCTACGCTACAACACTCAGAAATCTTTGGGTTACATACAATAAAGTAGGACTACTTCATTGTGACTTCATCCATGCAGTTCAATGCAGTCATCTCATCGCTGACCGTATAGTCTTTTCTTAGTCCTGCTCCTGAGGTATATTGACGAAAGACGATGTAATATCCAGAGAGAAGGGATGAGTTCCTCGCTAATTGAAGATGAAGAAGTACCTATTTTTGTCTAGCGTGGAGGCAGCGAGTACTTACCCCACTTAAATAAAATCTTAAAATAGCAAAAAAAAATAGGCACTTTCCCCTTGGATTCATAGGATTAAGTCCTTTGTCAGAATGCTAAAAAAAACTTCTGACTGATAACATTGTCAGTCTGCTCATCAAGGAAACATTTTTACAGATCTGTGATCCGGGGGTTTTGGGGGGAAACGAAAAGAAGATGTCGGGCTTTTGTTTCTTAGTATCCTAAATTAGTTTTTCGTGGTGTTCACTATGTGCTAGTGTGGTGGAATTAGTGTAATAATGTGCCCTTTATGGAAAACTGTGTAGCGAAGTGAGAAATAAAGGAAGGCGCTCCCAAATAATTCTGATCAATGCCGTCTTTACCATAAGGGCCCTCGGGGCCCGTGCCCAGGGCCCCCCTTCTCAGGGGGCCCCCCGAAGGACCGTCCTTTTCTCTCTCACCACACATTTAGTTTCAAAACATTTTTGTCGGGCACATTACACTTTATTTACAAATCTATAATGTTATCAAAAGTTATTTACAAAAAACTGCGCCTATTTCTATTGTACTAATCAATTTATATAAAACTCTTCCGTTACTGACTGACTGACTGACAGACAACGCAGAGCCGAAACTACTGGGCGTACAAAGCTGAAATTTGGCATGTAGGTTCTTTAGGGAGTGTAGGTGAGCACTAAGAGAACTAGAGGCTGCCCCGCGGTTCTTCCCGCGCAGATTTGTCATAAACACAAAATTCCCGTTTTTTCCCGTTCCCGTGGGAATTTCGGGAAATCCCTTCTTAGTGCTCACCTACACTCCCCAAGGAACCCACGTGCCAATTTTCAGCTTTCTACGCCCAGTAGTTTAGGCTCTGCGTTGTATGTCAGTCAGTCAGTAACGGAAGAGTTTTATATATATTGACTAGAGGCTGCCCCGCGGTTTCACTCGCGCAGATTTCTCATAAACACAAAAATCTAGTTTTTTCCTGTTCCCATGGGAAATTCGGGAAACCCTTTCTTAGTGCTTACCTACACTCCCCAAGGAACCTACATGCAAAATTTCAGCCCGCTACGCCCAGTAGTTTCGGCTCTGCGTTGTCTGTCAGTCAGTCAGTAACGAAAGAGTTTTATAAATATTGATTGAAGTACACCATCTAGCGATCACTCACGCAACCCCTAAGATTCCAAAGTCAAGCTGCACCGTCTAAACAAGGCCTAACAAAACGTCCACATTGTCTATGGTTTTATCCCAACCATGAGGCAACGGCAACACGGCCCGCAACGCCTGAATGAGGCCATAGTTTTTCACAAATCAGTAATCTTATTAGGTGGTATTTACAAGGCATATTACTACGCCATTATATCGATAACTGCGCCTATTCCTACTGTACTAATTAAGAATATTTCTGAACGCATGCTACCTACCTATCTAATTTACTAAACACCATATAGCGATCACTAACGTAATCCCAGCGATTCCAAAGTCAAGATGCACTGTCGAAACAAGACCTAACATAAACGCCGACATCGGAGAGGTTGGAAACCGCCGCTAGCCGACATCGTCCATCGTCTATGGTTAAGTTGGGAGATCGAATGATGTATTAATTAGAGGTGGGACTCCAATCGAAAATACCTCAGAATAAAGACAAGCATAGAAACCGGGCTAAAATAAAAAGTTATTTTCATATTGTTACGCTCCTTACTAAACGGCAAAAAGACTATTAGTTAGAGAGAGATAAAATATAAGAATTCTTTGCAAGTTTTCTTCTTGTGGTATCAAAGTGGTTTATTGATGACACTGGTTTATTAGTACCGTACAAAATTAAAAACCAATAATTTGGTACATATTTGGTGGTTTGTTTATGGTTTGTTTTATTTTGACGTATAATATGACATTGTAAACATCGGTAGCAGCTCCAAAAGTTTTATGATTATTTTTTATGAAAAAGGTGTGATAAATTGGTTTTGTGATTGTGAATGTTTAACTTAATGTATAACAATCTCTTGTGTAGTGACGGGATGTGAATCAAACGCGTCAAGGAATCAAAATCTTGATGTTTCGGTCACCTACCATTCGGTAAATAATTTTGTTTCATTGTAGACTTCTGGGCACTATTTTGACTAATAAATTATCAAGAACATCAATTTTACACGCTGTTTGTCGAACTCGTACCTAAATTTATTGAATTATTACGGTAAAACACCTTCTGTAAAGGTTGTGATAGTGTTGTGCCAAAATATGTTTAGACAAAAGTTATCGAACCTAAATCATCCGTTCTAACTTAAGGACAAATAAAAATCAGACATAATAATATGCTAATTGTTGTATTTTTTTCAGTTTTCAAGTAATTTATATACTAAAAACAAAATGACTGGATGCTATAAAGAGACAAGATTTTAAACATTCACAACATACTGTTTTATCAACAAAGCTGATTTAAGATGGTGAAGATTATAACCTGAAACTGTAACAACAGTTTTGCTGCTGCAATTTGAATAAGTTGGTTGGTGGTAATCATAAAATATTGCCCTTTCAATTGCTTATTTTATATCAAATTAATTAAATGTTATTCGTTATCAACTTAATGTTAAAGGAAATAGGACAGCGACATTCAGCGGACAATTCATATTTCATATCTAAGAAAGAAATGCAACCAGAAAATGCCATCATCTCAGCTAAAAACGTCTACTGCTGGATATAGGCCTTAAAGAAAATATCGTGACATACAATTTGCCCATTCTGGATAAAACAGGTTTAAGTTTATCTATGTTTTTTTTCTGCAGATCCTCATAATTGTATATGAAAATTTCAAGTTTAAGTTGCGGGATGTCATCGTTTAAGTTAATATTCTCTAAGATACCTGTTTTCTAAAAAAAAATACGAAGGCTTTAATTAATATATATTTGAATAAATTATTATTATTATTGTCTTGAATATAATATTTAAGAACTATTTTCTTGCTTTCTTACAGGCCTCACAAAATACTTTGATAAAAAAAGCTACAGAATATATGAACCGTAAATTTGGGTAAACCAATGCTGTAAACTGTAAACAAATAAAATTCCATGAAAATTTTACTTTGTGATAAAAACAAAAGCGCCATTGTTGCTGCAGGATATCACTTACGTATGTATAAATTGTTTACACCCAGGTTTTATAATACTTACTCTCTTTTATAAGTTTTAATTAAAACATATAATATTTTTAGGTCTCAAAAAAAAACCACAAGCAGGGTTTTTTCACATACAAACAAAGTGATGATCAAGATCAACCCAGGCAAAAACAAACATTTGAGGTGCAGAGTGCAGAGCAAGATTATTGAAAATGAGTGTGTAAAGAAAGAAGCGCATAATTCATACATTTTGAAATTTCCAAAAATAGATTTGTTTTACTTGTTTTATATATACATATTATTATAGGCACACATCTAATTTAGTTTTAATTATTTTAGAGCTGTGCTAATAATATCTGATGTGACAGAGTTTTTTATGAACGGAAAATCTTTAGAAATAGGTAAGTATTATTATATTTTTATCAAGACACCCGTTTTATTCATTAAAATAACTTATTGTGTGCAGGTTTCCTGGAAGAAATCGCTTTAATCGATAAGGCACAATTGCCCTTATTCTTTTTCTGTTAAAAATGTTATACGGTTTGTTACATTTTGTATTTTTATTTGCATTTTTATAGAAATAAAGCGTTTTTATCTTTGTCTTTGTTTTCTTGTTATTATAATACCATACAATTACTCCTGAATTAGTTATGATAAGTTCCATAATAAAGAACCATGTCTTGTATAAAAGTATAGACAACTTGATTTAGGACAAGTTATTTTTGCCATCACTAGCTTTTTAGAAAATTAAAAATAAAAAGTCGAACCCAGGTACGGGCAAGGTGCGGAAGAGTCATACGACCCAGTGGAGAAAGTATATTGGTCTCTTTTTAACATATTCAATGGTTGCACTTGAGTAATTAGCGTAACACAATGATGTGACTTTTTATTTTAGGACTCCTTCTATGCTTGTCTTTATTCTGAGGAAAATACTCAAAAAATTGATTCGAATCACAACCATTTAATTCAAATCGTTGATTCAAATCAAAGTCCGATGAAAATATGATTTGCATCAACTGATGGATTCCAACCGACTTATGGGCAAAATTAGAAACAAAATTATCACGGTTCGGCAGGGTGCGGCGGGAAATTAAATTTTTTCGCATTTTTCAATTATTCTGGCGAAATAATTCGTTTCAAATAAAGTTTTAATGTCTTCCCGACGCTAAATGACCGTCTCTCTCATTTTAATACATCTAGATATAGAGTTAAAAATGTGTTAAACATTCCGCATTTGGCCAAAAGTCAAGCTATTGCAAAATATACAAAATCAGTAACTCTGTCTTTCAAAAACGATAAATAACAATGTGAGAGAAAGTTATTTAGCTGCGGGAAGTTATCTAAACTTTTCTAAGAACGAATACTTTCGCCAGAATAAATAATTTCTTTTTTACAAAAAAGGAACCCGCCTTCAATATACTGACACATAAATCAACCGATAACTTCCTCTTTTTCGAAGTTGGTTAAAATATGTACTAAAACCTTCTCCTGAATGTAACCATTACTTCTGTGAAAACCGCATCAAAATCGGTTCAGCCAAACTGGAGATAATCGCGGACAAACATACATACTTACATACATACATACAGGTCAAACTGATAACCTCCTTTTTTGAATTCTATTAAAAAAAACGCAAAAAATGTATATTTTTGTGCCAAACCTTGCCCATCCCCCTTAACTGTTTCCTTAATATACCACTATTCCACAAAAAAAAACTAACACAAAAAAAAAACTTTCTAAAAAAAACTTGGGTAACAATACTTTAATGCTTTCCAAAAGGGTCCCAACTTCATGTGTGCTCTAGGGCCCCCAGCCGGTTTAAGACGGCCCTGATTCTGATCGATGTCCCTCGAAAACTTACGTGTAAACATTGGCATGTGAGACCACCCTCGCATTTCAATGGGTTAGGTTAGGAATTAGGAACCTAGAACCTAGGTTAAGGAAAACAAAGAATCTAACTACAGAAGACTCGATGACAATAAGAAATAAACTACTGAAGACTTGGCTGTATGGACTGAGTTCCTTTGCCTGCCCAGAATGGGCGAATTTAAAAACAACAACTTAACCTCAAATTGACGTGTAATACTACGTAGTATCTCTAGTTGGTCTGTGGTCTGTGTGTAATACAGGTAAATGGTAAATACGTAAATACCTTCGTCCAAGTGTAAAATGATTCTTGTGAAATTTCTTCAGTTTTTACAGGCTTATACTCTTTTTACTTACAGTTCAGCAGCCGACCAATGTTTAGGTAATGAGTGTACAGATACAATTGAAAATCGTTACTCCAGAGGTATGTAAACAAAACACAAACAAAAAGCCAAAACCTGGCCAAAACCTTTTTCCTAAAATTTAACATAGGTCAGTCTGGGTAAGTCCGACATACTTTTATCCATATTCACTTTGAGATTAAATAAGTATTGATATTTGCATTCTACGCCGATTTATGTGCTCGAAGGTAATAGAGTATGAAATGTTTTTTTATTTATCAATGCAGAAAATGTATTCACTTTCATAAGCTTCGAGATATAGATATTTAAAAAAAAAAATTGAAAATAGACGGACTTCCCGCACATGAAGGGCATGTCCGTCTAGTGGTTTATTATCGGAATCTTCTATGGAAATACCCTTGAGAAATTATTTCAGATGATAACGACAAATGGCTTGGCACTTTAGATCCATTGTAAATAGAGTTGAGATTTCGATAATAATCCAATTTTATCATTTTTAGGGCAAGACGGTCATATTCAAGCAAGCAGGGGTTGTAAACTTTTTTTTACTGTAACTAAATAAATAATTATGTATATAATTGACCCCCATTATAATGAATTGAACTGAAGGCAATTTCGCCGTGAAGTTCATCTTCATATTTCAATAATATCAAGCTCAAAGCTGTTCAAAATTTGATTTTCAACAACCTGCACTATACTCAAGGTTTACATTATCTTATATTAAGGGAATTCCGTCATAGACGGACTTTCCGATTTTTACTAGACGGACTTCCCAACTTTTACATTTGAATGTTATGATTCTTTTTGGATGAGAAAATGGTTTAAAACAAGTGATTTTATCAAATCCAGTGTAAGAAAAACAAAAAAGGATAATTAAATTACCTATGTAGAAACAGGAAATGGCAAAACTACTTCAATTTTCATTTTTTCAAAAAATATTTTGAAAGTAAGTCACCGCTACACTTTAAGTTCACATATGCAAAAAAAATGTTTGCCAAATTTCTCCTAAGATAATGCTTGTAGCGACATCTATGATAATTAGCTGAAAAGTAATTTACAGATCTGCTTTACCAATCGAATCGTAACCGCTAAATTCCTTTTAGAACGGAAGTTATTGCAGCTAGACGGACTTCCCCACATTGACCTTAAGTATAATAACTTCACCATTTGTGGAAGAGTTGGGGTCTCTTAACACAGGTATTTTCATACTTAAATAGAGATCCCTTGTCATGTAAATTTAAACTGTGTTTTTCAAATAAATATTTTATTTATTATTTATTTATTTTTTAGATAATAATGAACGATACTTGAAATTAAACAGAGAATTAAAGATTGCTTTAGACCACTATACACCATGTAAAAGAACAAACTGTAGTTGTCACCAATTTGTTATCAATTCAGATTTACTACCCTTCAGTAATGGTGTTACAAAGCAGGAATTTGATACTGCTAGGGGTAAAGCGACAAAGTACCAGGTGAGGTTAAAGTTCCATCTTAGATACCATGCACAATACATTTACTTACATTGCATTTCATTATCAAGCAAAATTAACTGAGACATGATGTGCAAGATATCTGATAATCTGAGTTTAGATACTGCCTACTTATTGTCTCTTGCCTAGTAGTCACAACTGATTCAAGTTTATTCTCAGCTGGATAAGCTGGTCCAGCAAACAGGGCTCATGTATGTTGATGAGTCCAAGCAAGTGAGCTCACAGACATAAAATATGCTTTATGCATTCTTCTTTAGAAATGAGAATAAAAAAAAACTTTTGTAATACATATGGGGTAGGCAGAGCTGACTGCGCCCATTAGAGGCATCAGTGCATCAAGCTGGACCCACATTTGTCAGGTTTAGAGTTCAGCATCCTAGCTTTATTTTTTATTTCATTATAATCTTATTACTTTAGATTATGAATGGCATACTGTATCGAGAGAAGGACTGCCATTTTCCAGCGAGATGTTCTGGTATTGAGCATTACTTAAAAGGATTGGCTCCAAGATTGCCAGACATGGACTTGGCTATTAACACAAGGGACTGGCCTCAACTGAACAGAGCTTGGGGTCAGCCAAAAGCTCCAGTCTTCTCATTTAGTAAGGTTATACTACTTATATAAAATATATGTCACCGGAAAATAACAAGAACCGTAAATTTATAAATTTCCTAGGAAATTTATAAACTTTCATATGATTCTAAACGAGAGATAAATTGTATTATTTTACGCCCACTTTTTTGCAACTTTCGGCGCGTCGTAGTAAATTTATATTCTAACGGATATCAATTCGTAAGATTCTAAACGGATTGACCAATCACAGAAGAGCTTTTATTTTACGCTTTTTAAAATACGGAAAATAACACACTGCTCTCTGATTGGTCGATGTTGACAGTGAAAATGCTTGCGTCCATAGACTTACGTACAATCAGACTTCCCAAACAATTCGATCACACTAAAAGTATTTTTCTGGTAATAAAAAGAAGGTAGGTTAATAAATTAAAATGTTACCGCTAATGTGCGAAATTCAAACTTGCGAATCTTATTATTTTCCGGTGACATATACAATACAAGCCCACACTAAATCATACACCTATAAATTTTTAAATCATACTTTAAAGTTTTGCCAGTCCACAAATACCTTTTTTTTTCTAAAATCTAACTATAATACTTTACGATTTATTATTTGGGCCTTTCTCTACTAACTGGAAAATCGTAGTCCAAGTTAATTTTTTACTTTTTTGGCTTTATAAGTTTATATTTTTTTTATATTAAAATACTTAAATTTAACCTTTTCTATAAGGGGCCATGCTTATTTAATAATATAACATTTTAATTATTTTATAAATTCGGTCTAAACACCACTAAAAACAGTCCTCTGTTATGTCCCATTTCCGGATCAATTAGAATTCGGGTAAATATTTATTAATTATATTGAAAATTTTAAAATCCTACTTAATACCATAAACATAAAGAATACTGAATGCATGTAAATAAAAATCTATTTTAATTTTAAAGTATTTTTTAATACTGAAAACTGGTACTCGAATTTTGTCCATAAATTTTTTGAACAGTCCTCTGTTTCATTTGGACCATCGCGCTACAAGCTTATTTAGCACTAGCTTTTGCCCGCAGCTTCGCACGCGCTTTTCATAAAAATCGTTTATTACTGGTTGATTTACGACTCAGGGTTTTGGTGACATCATTTCTGATCGCACCCATACCCCCTAAAAATATGTATCTTTATTTCAGTTCCCGTGGCAATTCCATTAATTCATTTCTACACTCCACCATTCAGACACTGAAACTTCTAACATTTCTATAAGCTGGTTGGGTTAAAGTAGTTGGATATACGTACCTACATACCTAATATATGTACCTACTCGAGTAAAAAAAAGTTGAAGATTTTTAGGCGCTTTATGTTTTTGGGAATGTTCCGTTACCATGTGAATTTTGGTTAATTTTTACTTAATAGAACTCTAATTACACCCACTGAAGAACCCGTTTTCCTATTTTTACGTGGAAATAATGGAATATATATACATTGTTTTAATACAAACTAAAGAGTCCCGTTTTACGTTCCCGTAGGAATTTAGTATATTTCTTCCTTCCAACACCCTTACACTTTTAGACCAAATTTCACGTTGGCATACTCAAGGAAATCGATTTTTCATACTAAATAATTAGTTCCGTATCCCCATTCCCATGGGAATTTAGTTTATTCCTTTCTTCAACACCCTTTCATCCACTGAGGAACCTGTATACAAATTTGTATTGTAATGTTATGTTATGTTTTGTTTGTATGACACAGGCTGCTGTAAATAAATGATTTCTTTCTTTCTAAATTTCACGTCGAAACACTCAAGGATGTCGATTTTTCATTCTAACTAAAAAAGTCCCGTAATTCCCGTTCCCGTGGGAATTTTGTAAATTACTTTCTTTTAACACTCTTTCATTCACTGAGGAACCTGTACACCAAGTTTCACGTCGATACACTCAATAATGTCGATTTTTCATACTAACTACTGTCTTTTGGGAAATCCTTTCTTAGCGGATGCCTACGCCATAACATCTACCTGCATGCTAAATTTCAGCTTAATCCGTCAAGTAGTTTGGGCTGTGCGTTGATAGATCACTATGTCAGTCAGTCAGTCAGTCACCTTTGAATTTTATATATATAGATTATTGTGGTTACATTTCGGGTGGATCGGAACCTTAACAGTGTAAAGTTTGCGCGAACCCAAAGCTAAACAAGTGGCCGCCTCTTTGTTCAGCCGTAACTCAGCATATGTAAGAGAGCCAGGCGTCCGGACAGGTTGTATGAACAATCCTCTGGTAAGTATATTTAATTGAGTTTTAAGTGCTTAAATTATATTAATTTCACACAAAAAATACTCATACGGATCATTTATAGCTGCTTCCGTGTTTTTAAATTATATTTGATATTATTTTGTGCTACGACATTTTAACGTAAAAATAACAGTCCTCTGTACACCAGTCCTCTGGAATTTTATGTTACAGAGGACTGTTCTATGCGACAGAGGACTGTTTAACTTAACGTCTTTGTACGTTATTATTATACTTTTCAGCCTGCCCGCATCTAGCCATGGACAAAACATTCATCGGCCATGTAAGAACATCTCCAGTCAAGATCGAAGAATATACGCTCGAAGTTGTCGACGAACACATGTACAAAAAAAAACCATGTTCAACGCTCATGTTAGAGCAACTCCAGTGAAGATTGGAGACAATATTAGTATACTAACAGTCCAACAAGGTCGGTTCAACTTCGAGAAAGAGGTCGATCGTCGAATCAAACTCGGATAGGCAGCATTTAGGAAGCTTCTCAACATATTCTCGTCCATTTTACTACTGTGCCTTAAGACGAAAGTCTTTGAACAATGTGCGTTGCCAGTGATGACTCTAGCTCATGGGACTAATTAGATAGCTCATGGTCACTCAAAGAGCAATGAAAAGGGCTATGCTTGGGGCTGCGTGATCGAATCAGAAACTATGCTATCTGCAGAAGAACTACAGTCACCGACATAACAAAAAGCATTTCGAAACTTAAGTGGCAAAATTGCGAAACTTTTTCCACTTAAGTTTCGCAATTATTTGGGTTATGTCGGTGACTTAAGTTTTTCTGCGGCCCAAAAGTTTCCGAGTGGCGACCGCGCACCGGAAGTTGCAGAGTTGGCAGATAACCACCAGGTCAGAAGACCTGGAGAAGACTGAGATATTATACTAGATGCGGGTCTCTCAGGACAGGTCGGAGTCCAGCATATGTCCAGCAGTGGCTTATTTCGGCTAAGATGACAAAGCTCATAAAGCTGCTAAGCTCACAATCACAATGAAAATTTTTAAGTTGCTTTTTTAAACGTGAGTTTTAATTAGAAATAGGTCTGCATTAAGAAGTTTTTTTTTTTTTTTTGTAATTTATAATTGTAAAGAAAATATTTATAAATGATACTTAAAGAGCTAGGCTTGCAAGATTAATAATATGTACTTCAGTATTCAGATTCTGTATGTCATACTACGGTGTGTTCATTAATAAAAAATAATTTATTTGATGATATTTGATAAATATTGAGCAATAAAAAATTGACAAACTTTTATTACTTTAATAAACATTAGAAAAAGCTGTTTTATTAGTAGAAAAAACAATAATTTGTTAGGAAAAAACAGTCTTCTGGGTGCCAAAACAGTCCTCTGTCGCATTTTTCCACAAAATCGCCTATAACTCGAAAAATAAGAAAAATTTACAATGGTTTTTTGTATATATGCATTGATTTTACTACCTTTCAACTAGCATTCAAAATTTCTTAATTTTCAAGAAAAAATTAGTTGGACAACTTTGTATGGACGAGTTTCCAGTTAGTAGAGAAAGGCCCATTTAACTTAATGTAAATTAGGAAATATTTAATACTTACAGACAAAAGACTACTATGACATAATGTATCCCACTTGGAGCTTTTGGGAAGGTGGGCCAGCCATCTCATTATACCCGACAGGCATTGGGCGATGGGACAAGCACAGAGAGAGCATCTCTGCTGCTGCCAAAAAGTAAGTTTTTCTTTTATTGCCGTTTCGATCGCGCAACCAAGTTCTGAAATAAAAAAATGATTACGCTCAGATTCTGTCGAAATTTGTCAAAACTGAATGGTGAAAACCAGGAATTTGTCAAAGCATAAATAAAGAAGTTATGAAGGTTTGATGGTGTCCGCGCGAACGAAACAGGGAGAACCGCGCGGACATTGAGATCTAGACTTCTGGAAGATTTAGAGACCTGGTTTTTTTGTCAAAGCAAGGTTCAATTTGTCAAAAAATGTCGAAGTAATAAAATTTCGGCTACCTCTAATACTTGACCAGATAATGACCCTTCAGTCCCATGGCCGCGCGAACCTCCAATTAAGATTCCTTTAGGTACAATTATTTTCGTAACTATGCGTCCAATACAGCCGGAATCGGTGTTCAGACCTTTATCTTAATTTGTCGAACCCTATGAAGGCCGAAAACCGCCGATGTCTGTTGTTAGTCACACAAAATCCCTGGAAAACTTAACCTTCTTTCCGCGCCAACGAAACGCTTCTTAATATGGTGATAACTAGTTAATTAAGCTAGACTAAGATATGTTTCATATATCAAATTCTTTGACATTTAAGGCTCCTTCGAATGACACCTAGCTAGACCGCTCAAGCCCACTGCAGCGAGAGAAATTTAAAAAACTTTACCTCCTAAATTTGTTAAGTAGGGTGGCTTTTTTGAGTAGGAACTTGCAGAACTTATGTGCATTACTTAACTAAAATTTTTACTTAAAAAAACTTACTAAAAAAAGTCTGTTAAAAATAAAATAAAAATATTGTGTCATAGTACTACTGCTTACTCAGCAAGTGTTGCAGTTGGACTAGGAAAATCTTAATTTTTCTAATTTTTTGTAGGTGGAGTTGGGATAAAAAAAAGAACCTAGGGTTTTTCAGAGGTTCCAGGACTAGTGAGGAAAGAGACGCCCTTGTGTTGCTTTCGCGCTCAAACCCTGATCTTATTGATGCTAAGTACACAAAGAATCAAGCTTGGAAGTCTGATGCGGTAAGTAAAGATTCATTTTGGCATTAGTCATTTGCTTACAAAGCTTATTACATAAGTAAGGGAGGGGGTTAATGTAGTTTTTTAATGTAATTTGTCATTTGCTCCTAATCGAATCTGAGATGTAACATAAGCGTGTTTCCTCAAGAAGCGATATCGCTCGCTCGATAAAAGTTCGATAGCCAATATGAATTGCTCGTACATCCGAATGATGCAATTCTGTATCGTCGCGATATCGAGCCTAGTCCCGTATGTTGTGGGGGCTGGGCAGGCCCGTGCCCCGGGCGCCAAGATCAGGGGGGCGCCAAATTCACACTACAGACGAATCAAATCATGTGTTTGATGTGTAAAATCAATGAGCGCTCTAGCGCAGCGTAAGGTTAGCGCTCCAGCGCGACGCTATAGTGCCGTCATTTTGACAATCCTGGGTGACAAAGCATTTGAGTGAATTTTTAAACAAATCCATCGAGTCAAAGAATATATTATCCTGGCCCGTTTCTTGGCACTAATGGATGGTCTGACATGACTGTTTTGACATATTAATGCGGAAAAATGTATTGAGATGATTTCAAAAGAGGTCAAAAGTGACAGAAAAAATCGACAAATAGTCGGTCATGCTACGGCCGCTGATAGGTGAAATTATACACTTAAAAAAGGTAAAATTTAATATAACTGGGCAGGGGAGGGCGCCATTTTTCAGTTTTGCCCCGCCTAAAAAAAATTGGAGATCCGGGGCTGTATCGAGCGCGCTGTTTGTCAGACGAAAACGTCAACGAAAACACTTTTGGGGTACCTACATCCATACATAGAAAAAAAAACCTAGACACAACATATAGATAGAAAAAAATATATTTTTACCTTTGCATCGAATAGGCTCCAAACCTACTGAACCGATTTGAAAAATTATTTGACTGTTGGGAAGCTACATATTACTTTTTTTTTTAAATGTGCTATACTAGCGCCACTTTGATAAATAATTAATCAATATATATAAAACTCTTCCGTTACTGACTGACTGACTGACTGACTGACTGACTGACTGACTGACTGACTGACAGACAACGCAGAGCCGAAACTACTGGGCGTAGCGGGCTGAAATTTTGCATGTAGGTTCCTTAGGGAGTGTAGGTGAGCACTAAGGAAGGATTTCCTGAAATTCCCATGGGAACGGAAAAAAATGGATTTTTGTGGTTATGAGAAATCTGCGCGAGTGAAACCGCGGGGCAGCCTCTAGTATCTTATAAACCATGGCCGAAATAAAAAATATGCATCTTTGACTCCCACGATAATCTTGCTAATGATCTTAGAAATATTATTTTATGAAACTAAAGTAGCCACTTTAGGCAATAAACGGTTTATTCCTTAGATTATGAACCTGAAAGCTACACAACAGGGCCTTAAAAACCTCTTAGCAATATTATCTAGCGACTCAAAGACCCATATTTTGACTTTTGCCATGGTTTAGAAAATATACATTTTTTTCGGAAGTGGCGCTAGTTTCGCACTATTTCTAAAATAAGATAAGATAATGTAAGATAGGATATGGTAAAATAAGGTAGGTAATGATTATAAAAGCACAGATGTTTTTAAACATCTTGAACAAATTTTAAAATTGTAATCTTCTTCTCCGTCAATCCAAAACTACATCCAAAATAAACATATTTGTTTACCCGGTAGGTACCTACCGGGTAAACAAAGTTCGAGCAACTGAATTGCTTATCGATTTTTGCGTATTTGACGTCGCTTGCAGGTCGAATCGATATCGAGCGCTCGACCTGCCTTCATACTATTCAATCTGTATCGCGCGTCATGTGAATGTACGTGCGATTCGATATCGAGCGGTCGTGTGATCGATATCGTTCGCTCATGAGGACACACACGCGATTCTCCATATTATTTGTTAGGACTCGTGACGTTTTCGATATCGCACCGATATCGCCTATCGACGCAATTCTGTATCGAATCGCTGCATGAGGAAACACGCTAAGTGGTGAATGTTCTCTAGTAAATAACGCTTAGGTGCAAAATTTACATAAATAAAAAAATTACATAACCATAATATCATTCAGGGATCTTGTGTTATAAAATTTAAGATTTGCTAGCCAGCACCTTTGTTTTAGCCTAATATAATAATCCCAAGATTACCTAATATGGTATCGTTTTTATGTTAAAAGCTAAATTTTCCACAGGATACCCTCTACGAACCGCCAGCTTCTGAAGTGTCGTTCGAAGAGCACTGCAAGTACAAATACCTTTTCAACTATCGAGGAGTCGCGGCCAGTTTCCGCTATAAACACTTGTTCCTTTGTAAATCTTTAGTGTTCCATGTAGGCGATGAGTGGCTAGAGTTTTTCTACCCTTCCTTGAAACCCTGGGTACACTTTGTGCCAGTCAGTGCCAAAGCTTCTCAAGAAGAAATAAAGAAACTTTTAGAATATTTTAAAACAAATGATAATGTGGCTAGGGAAATAGCTGAAAGAGGTTTTGATCATATTTGGGATCACCTCACAAACAAGGACGTGCGATGCTATTGGAGAAAGCTCTTGAAGAAATATTCTAAACTGTTGCAGTATGATGTGGTAAAAGATGCGAGTTTAGTTCGTGTTTAGTATTAAGTGAAATGAATGAATCTCAAATTGTGATATCAGTATTAGGTACTTGTAATGAATAGTAAAATTACTATTACAGTAATTGTTACTTACGTTTACTTACAGTAAATGTCTACTTAATTTGTTTTTTTGGACTCACTTAAAATAAAAATAGGTATGTACAGTGGCGGACTAAGAAGCCGTAACAGATTTGTCTATGGTTTCGTCAGCCCTAGACTGTAGACCAACGAACAAGAGCTATTTTGCGATACAGAAAAACCGGAAGTGTTACGCCGACCGTGTCCGCCACTGTACCTATTATTTTACCCCATCAATAAAATACTAATTTCAATAGAAAAAAGTTTAATCAATTCAAGCTTACAGTAAGTTTATAGTAATCAAAAAGAAAGTAAATTACAATAGATGGAAAGTAAAGAAAAAATTATAAATAAATGTATAAGAATGTATGAAAATCCAAACTATATTTCTCCTTACTCTAAAAGGGTTTAATATATTTTGTAACATTAACCTGATAAATTACCCACTAATTTTGCTAAAACTTAGTATTAATTTTATTATTATAAGTAATACCACATTTTCGGAGATGAACTTACTCTATTGCTACCGTTATTATTTTTTAACTCCGACACGATTTTTTTAAAAATATGAATGATTAAAAATAATTTTCTACGGTTTCAGATATTTTTAAAGCAGACAGTCCTGAGATATTTTTGGCCATAAAGTAGCACAAAAACCATTGCGAATGTGTTAAATTATTAACTTACAATAAGGATAGTGTCTTAATATGAAACCACTTGGTATTTAAAAGCCGCCGTAATGCCGGCACATTAAATTTTGTTGTCCCGTAAACACTATCTAATATTCTGGAATTATTCAACTGATTTTTTAGTACTGGGTTCAGTAATTTTCATACAATCAATTAAGTACCTACCTAGTGATAATTGCCGACTGACCGAAAATTCAAGAGTTATTATCAGAGTTCGATACATTACTAGACTAGGTTCTAGGTAAACATATAAGCGCGAAGCATACATGTACAACCGCATAAGATATTGCCCCAGTGGGCGGTCTGGTACGACTGCTCCGAGAGCCTAGCTGAAGTCCCGGTCGGGGAAGAGCGCGGGCGCCACGAGGCTCCACACGTAGAGGCCGGCGCACAGCCACGACGAGCTCACCTTGATCCACATCGACGCCGAGTTTTCCTTCGACAGCTGCGAGCTGGGACTGGAGTGTTATGAAATGTTAGTATCGATTGTCAGTTCACACGAGTTGTCAGTGCTAGTATGTAACTCAGCAAGTAGTCTATTGTTGGTCGAGTACAAATTGAGGTCCAGCCAGACCCAGGCCGCAGGCTACCTTGGGGTCGTTTGGATCCATATAATTTAACAGCTCCGAGAAGATCGACGTAACGCGGGTGTCCCGTGCCGTCGTTAGAGCGTTGGGAGAGCATCACGTTCCGGCGGGACGCTCACCTTGTCCCCCCGAGAAGAGGCTCCACAGCCTTTCGCTGGAGGGGGTCGCGGTGTTTTTATTCGTCACCGATTTCTCGGCTCCCTCAATCAGCCGAGAAGGATACCGGTGGCCGTTACTAAAAAAAACATACATTGGTACTTACTTGTACCAGTTGGTGAGCGTCATCATGACGTAGAGCGTGGCGAGCGCGAAGATGACGTGGAAGAAGGACCAGGAGTAGGCCACCGCCTCGCCCTCGTTGTCGAACGCCTTGGCACCGGCACCTGCCTCGGCGTCGCTCGCGCCCGCGCCCGCGCCCGCGCCCTCTATACAATCATAGCCTTGAGCGAAACATGGAGGCATTAATGTGAGCTACATCTTAAAGAGTCGAATGCTGCCGTTTCGGTTCCCTCAAGTTAAAATGTTCTATCGTAAGCATTGAACTTTTAGAAAGCCGATAGATTAGCCGAGATCCTAATGGTTTGGGAATATAAGATTTGATGTGTCAAGTGTGCACTTTCGTATACTCTCTAATAATAAACTACAAAATAAAAAGTAATCGCTGGGGACAAGGTCAGGTATGTAATAAATAGAATTTACATGTAGATTGTAAGTCTCAAAAAAGAGAGAGTTAATAAACAACATAGGCATTTAATTTTTTTTTTAGATATAAAAAAAATGGGGGCCGCTTTTGCAATAAGTATTGCTTTTGGCCCTCAAAGTGTCAAAGTCGATACAAAAAAACGCAAAGTGCACGAAAAGCAATATTGCAAATGTGGCCGTAATAGGCCCTTGTATAGGTAGCATAAAAAAACCAAACAAGAAACTAAAAGTTCAAAAAAAAGCTGTGCACGGGTATTTTCTTGTTAGGCTTTGCTACACAGACATTTCTGTATATTTATATACTATCGTATATAAAATTATCAGAAAAGACCATAAATAATACATTATTTAAGTAAGTCAAATGTCTTAGAGCTTGAAATTACTTCTATGCAGCAGAGCCCGAGGCGGGATATTACCTTCGTTAGCAATAAGTCCGCCTTGCCCTGCGCCAGTCACCGCCACGTTAGTTCCAGTAAATACACAATATTTATGTTAGTGGCACATTGAGCGAAATAGGGGAACAATGCAATATTACATTTTAAAAAAATCACTTAGGTTTTCTTAAATAATTTAAATAATTGTGATATGGACAACATTTCATAAATAAGTACTGTATAACATTGTATCGGTGATGTCGGTCTAGCTATCTCATTTCTAGCCTTATGAATATTGAAAGCGGGCAGCTTAACTTTGTTCTATCTACGCAGTGTAAGTAACACAACTTTGTTGTATAATATCTTATGGTAAGTGACTAGCTGACATGGCAAGCTTCGTACCGCCGCACATGTATACATAACCTACGTGTTATTCTGTGCTTTTGAATATATTGTATACTAGTCGACCCGGCGAACTTCGTACTGTCTATCCTATTACTATTTTATGCATGTATTATACTTATAAACCTTCCTCGTATCACTCTATCAATTGAAAAAAAACGCATCAAACTCCGTTGCATAGTTTTAAAGATATAAGCATACATAGGGACAGACGCGGGAAGCGACTTTGTTTTATACTATGTATTGATTTTAGGTTCATCTGTGGTTATGTGGAATTTTTCAAATCGGTCATGTAGTTTGGGAGCCTATTCTAAACAAACAAACAATAAAATATTTCCTCTTTATAATATTCGTGTAGATAAATAAATAAGTCGTGTGAGCCACCTTGTTTGTCGTTGGCGAGCACGTGGCGCGACATGCCGGCGCGCGCGGCGCTGCTCGCGGTGCGCAGGCACGAGTACAGCACGCTGCACGCCCACAGCGCCAGCCCCAGCACCGCCTGCTTGTCGAACGCCGCCGCCTGCCACCGCACAACAATATTATACAACTACTCACATATGGGCCTTTTCAATAATCTATCTATCGATATAGATTGCTTGTCAAACATTACATAATCATAACAACAGCATTAGTTAGTTAACACATCATCTTTAGTTTATTAAATCGTACCAAAATTAGAGCTATCTATCTCGTTAGATATCATTGTGAACACTAGGGTTAGGGGAGTACGCTAACCATAGGAGTCGAGGCGCAACTAAAAGGAGGAATAATTTTGACAGAGCATGCTTGCAACTTGGCTCCGCTCTATACATTTTTGGGACCGTCTCTCCACGAGCGAGAAAATCGATTTTATTCGCCGTTACACGTATTCTTTTACACTCTTAGCATCTGTCTACAATCGGCGATCCGATTCTTTCGCTACTGGAGACGGACGGTCGTCAAGAAGGCCACTCCAAGCCTGAGAAGATACGCTTCAGACCCACGATACCCCTGACGATACCCCTGGTGGTATCGTGGGACTTTTCAAAGTTAAACGATACCCCCAAAAGTAGTGATGTGATGTCAACAACATCATCAATGGTTGAAATATCACGCACGATTATTATTTTAACATTAAGTTCCGTTTAGGCAGGTGGAGGTATGCACGCGAGGCGCACTGCAGACGGCAGGCAGGCCGTAACAAAATCTCAGAAACGAGATAAATCTGACCTGTTCATCGCCAAAATTGTTAAATTTTATTTCAATATCTCTAAGTTCAAAATAAAAAGATAGATCAATTATGATTTGCCAATACAAAGCCGTAACAGAGAAGTTTATCACAATAGTTACAATTTTACGCCATGTATGCCTTTACTATAACAAAATAAGAAAAGCAAAGGAGATGGAATAAGAACTTGTTCCAAATGTAGTAAATTTCAGAATGCGCGATTGTACGTCAAGCTGTGAGAGTGGGAGAGGTGCGAAATACCAAGTTTTCTAGGAATGCAATACGTACCCAATACATTTCTGTGTTTGCTTCCTGGACAAGCATACAATAAAGAAATAAGTAAATATTATATACCGCAGGTATAATGTACATCATCTAAAACATTTTTTTCTTTTAAAACATTGTTTTGAAGTGGCATATGGGCATAGGCCTCCCCCTCTCGTCCCCAAGCATCCCGATCCTGTGCGATCAGGCCAATTCTTTAGATGTTTATCCAGGTCGTCCCGCCATCTCCGCCGCGGTCTACCACGCTTTCGCCGGCCGTCTTGCGGTACCCAATCATATCATGTACATTAGCGGATAAACCTCATTAGGTTTAAGCTTAATGTTTAAGTAATTAAGTACATGTAATTTGAAAAAACTTGAATAAAGAACTTAAAAAATAAAATAAAATATAAATTATGATGTTTAAATTTGCATGCTGTTATTTGGAGGAAAAGTTAATAGCCCTAGTGCATCACGCGGACCCAATGGATCCTAACGTTGTCTAAATGTGTCCTACCTATCTATAAACATAAAGTAATAATTAAAGAAGTGTAGGAAAACCATTTCAAACATCATGTCGTCTCGCTCCGCGATATTAATTTTGTGCGAGGGAGGACGCAGCCCCTTGACTCATGAGGGCTAATATATTTTCAAATCTTTGTCTTTTCTTTATTAGCGCCTAGTATACCGTACCGTATCGTTGGCAGCGGGCGCGACGGCGGGCGCGGGCGTGCACTCGGCGGCGGAGTTCCCGAGCGCGGCCCAGGTGAGGTAGGTGACGTAGAGCGACACGACCGCCGACTGCAGCAGCCCCGAGCGCGGCTGGTGCTCCTGCACGCTCGGGTGAATGCTCACCGCGCTGAACGCCACCATTAGTATTAGGTTCACTGATATTATGAACTTTGATAGGTCGCACCCGTCCGCCTAGAGAAAAAAATTGTGTCAATTAGCTTAAATTTAGTCAACAACGGCTCCACCACAAAAAGAGGGTAATCTAAATCAACAGACTAGGTTTAAGTCACGAATTCGTCGTACAAACTCGCGATTTAGACAGGTCTAAATTTTGAAAGTTGGTGAGGCCGTGTGGCTGCGAACACTAGATAGGGTGCGGAAAACACCACATCAGCTGCCACATCGTCACTGCTTTTGTTTGAGCCTTAAGAGTATACATATAACAATTGAGAGAACTTATACAGAAATCACTCAGTGCACAGCGTAGACAGATGAGCTATATGTGAGCGTCTATGGCTGGTCATGTAGAACGCTCACATGTGGTTTAAAAATTAGATCCCAATTGCTTCAATTTAGTTTCTACACTAAAATATTTGCTTCCTATAGAGATATGTGTATGACAGCTAGGGATATAACTATTAACTACGTGCCAATCAACGAGATATCGATAGGTTATTTGCATTAGATACATAAGTACTTACCGTTTTTTTTGCATCTAATACTTTACGCAGAAGAAATCTTACGGAGAAGCTAGTTCATTTAGAAAATAAAACAATATGTTTTGTGTAAGTAATTTTGCAAAGTCGTTTGAATTCAGTTAAGAAACTTGACCCCCTGGACTACGGCAAACATTTCAAAACAAAAATCAGCTTAAATCCGCCCGGCCGGGGCGGCCGGCTCGAGTTTTAGCGAGAAAAACAAGCCACGATTAATTTTTATATATATAATGAAGATAGTAAATAGAAGATTATTTTATTACAAGATTTAAGTTTTAAAATTACGTAAATTATACCGTGCAGGTAACTTATGAAACATTCAATAAAAAAATATCGACTCTAACGTTGGTCGCGTCACACATCACTAAAATATCGAGTGGGGAGTGCGGTGTGGAGGCGAGCTTGTGCGTGCCCGCCTCTCACATCTCCTTCAACCCCGCGATTATTGAATAATTTTTATAAAAATCGATTTCCCAATGAAATGTAATACTTGATATCGATTTGGTGTGTTTTCTAGTAAGTATCATTTTTGCAAGCGGCTACGGCGTGACGGCGAAATACGAAAACAAATCTCTCCAGGAACGCACAGTGCAAGCTATCATCAACGACTACAGGCGCTCGCTATATAAGTAGATAGATTATACTCAGAGCCCCTAACTAAGAAGAAACTGTAACGAACCAAACACCCAGATTGGCAAACAAACATTAATATTCAACATAATTATGTTCGTCCCATTAGTTCAATTCCGGTACGTTGCAGTCCACATCACTGACAACTGAGCCACGGAACAGTCACAGTACACTATGCATAATGCCATGAACTTTTGCAAGGTGTACCTTGGTGTAGTAGACGTAGAGCAGCACGACGCCGGCCAGCGCGGCGGCGTAGCACGCCAGCATGGCGAGCAGCAGCGCCGCGTACCAGCCGCGCGACTCCGACTCCTCGCACTTCGCTGTTTACAGAGGTAGAGCGGTACTGTACCTTGGTGTAGTAGACGTAGAGCAGCACGACGCCGGCCAGCGCGGCGGCGTAGCACGCCAGCATGGCGAGCAGCAGCGCCGCGTACCAGCCGCGCGACTCCGACTCCTCGCACTTCGCTGTGTACAGAGGTAGAGCGGTACTGTACCTTGGTGTAGTAGACGTAGAGCAGCACGACGCCGGCCAGCGCGGCGGCGTAGCACGCCAGCATGGCGAGCAGCAGCGCCGCGTACCAGCCGCGCGACTCCGACTCCTCGCACTTCGCTGTGTACAGAGGTAGAGCGGTACTGTACCTTGGTGTAGTAGACGTAGAGCAGCACGACGCCGGCCAGCGCGGCGGCGTAGCACGCCAGCATGGCGAGCAGCAGCGCCGCGTACCAGCCGCGCGACTCCGACTCCTCGCACTTCGCTGTGTACAGAGGTAGAGCGGTACTGTACCTTGGTGTAGTAGACGTAGAGCAGCACGACGCCGGCCAGCGCGGCGGCGTAGCACGCCAGCATGGCGAGCAGCAGCGCCGCGTACCAGCCGCGCGACTCCGACTCCTCGCACTTCGCTGTGTACAGAGGTAGAGCGGTACTGTACCTTGGTGTAGTAGACGTAGAGCAGCACGACGCCGGCCAGCGCGGCGGCGTAGCACGCCAGCATGGCGAGCAGCAGCGCCGCGTACCAGCCGCGCGACTCCGACTCCTCGCACTTCGCTGTGTACAGAGGTAGAGCGGTACTGTACCTTGGTGTAGTAGACGTAGAGCAGCACGACGCCGGCCAGCGCGGCGGCGTAGCACGCCAGCATGGCGAGCAGCAGCGCCGCGTACCAGCCGCGCGACTCCGACTCCTCGCACTTCGCTGTGTACAGAGGTAGAGCGGTACTGTACCTTGGTGTAGTAGACGTAGAGCAGCACGACGCCGGCCAGCGCGGCGGCGTAGCACGCCAGCATGGCGAGCAGCAGCGCCGCGTACCAGCCGCGCGACTCCGACTCCTCGCACTTCGCTGTGTACAGAGGTAGAGCGGTACTGTACCTTGGTGTAGTAGACGTAGAGCAGCACGACGCCGGCCAGCGCGGCGGCGTAGCACGCCAGCATGGCGAGCAGCAGCGCCGCGTACCAGCCGCGCGACTCCGACTCCTCGCACTTCGCTGTGTACAGAGGTAGAGCGGTACTGTACCTTGGTGTAGTAGACGTAGAGCAGCACGACGCCGGCCAGCGCGGCGGCGTAGCACGCCAGCATGGCGAGCAGCAGCGCCGCGTACCAGCCGCGCGACTCCGACTCCTCGCACTTCGCTGTGTACAGAGGTAGAGCGGTACTGTACCTTGGTGTAGTAGACGTAGAGCAGCACGACGCCGGCCAGCGCGGCGGCGTAGCACGCCAGCATGGCGAGCAGCAGCGCCGCGTACCAGCCGCGCGACTCCGACTCCTCGCACTTCGCTGTGTACAGAGGTAGAGCGGTACTGTACCTTGGTGTAGTAGACGTAGAGCAGCACGACGCCGGCCAGCGCGGCGGCGTAGCACGCCAGCATGGCGAGCAGCAGCGCCGCGTACCAGCCGCGCGACTCCGACTCCTCGCACTTCGCTGCAGAGTAGACAATACCGTACGGTATTACATTCACAAATACTTCCATTACATTGTATTGATAGTTATGTATGTCGTATAATTTCAGTCATATTAGAGCATACCAACAGTTCTCAATGATTGTCAGATAAATTATTATTCAACTCATGATAATTTTGTAAGAAAAGGTACTATTTTGTAAATTATCAGAGAGAGTAAAAGACCGCCTTATCAAACCTATAAATATAAATCAATTGCTGTTCGTTTGTTCGTCTGAATATGTGTATAAAATGCACGTCAGGGCATATAAAATCATGTCGTAATTCAGGGTCTAACCTGCATCCATTCCCAATCCGTTAAAATGTTTCATTGTGAACAAGTAACAAACACACACAAACTTTCAAGTTTATACACAAAAATATAAATTGAATACTTACAAACCCAATTCTCGGCCCAGTTGTGAGCAAAATCGACGAGCAGCACCAGCTGTATGATGATGTAGCCGAAGCCGCCGATCAGCCCGAACACCATCCAGGTGGCGGCGAACGAGCCCTCGGGGATGAAGAACGCGCCCACTATGCCTCCGATCACTATCAGGTACTTTATTCCCCAGAAACTAAAAATACAGGAAGAAACTATGCATTTAGCAGCCAGACCTTAATGCATCTTTTGAACGCGAAATATTTCTGAAAGCAGCTTTGTGATCTAACAAACTGTCAACAGATCGGTTTTGTGGTTGTTGTAGTTAACTGTAAAGTGGTTAAGTTAGACTATTTAAATGAGACACAATAGATTTAAACCCAAAAGCTATAAGGCTGCCTGCTTTACATAAAATTGCTAAGTACTTCATAAATTTTAAATAAGAAATTTAAAGTAGCTGAACAAATTTCAATAAAAGTTTTATGTATAATATTATGTGGGTATTTTTAATTTCCGATATTGTAGTATTCCTCTTGGTCTTTAGTTATGAAGTAATATATTGCAAGAAAAATTCCAATGTCCAGATAAATTTGCAAAATAATAATAAAAAAAATAAGTATTACCAGTTTTACTGTTTAACTTACCCATTTTGTAATCCAGCTCGAGGGTCCTTGGAGGTCTTTACGCCAATCATTATCATGGCCATGAGCAGAAAGAACATGCATGTTGCGAAGCAGACCCTGAAATGCAAGAATATTTGAATACTTTGTAGTTTTTTTTTTTTAAACCTCTATGTAGTTCAAAGGCTAACGCTATAGTCGGAATAGGAAAAAAAAACATTTTGAAACATTGCAAGTGAGACATGTTAAGACGGCTATAGTAATAATAACTGAACAATCATAAAATATTAGTTACCTGTATACAGCCAAATATCCAACAGCTTGATCACAGTCAACTTTAAAGTTTGCAGGTGTGATACCAGTTGAATTAGCGCAAAAAGGCACCTGAAATTATTTAAATTATTATTACAAAATTTGTGTTGGTGAATTTTAATAGTTATTTTTAACTAATAATAACCTTTTTCAGTTCATTATGCAGCCCCGGCGCGAGTGTTATGCAGGCAACAACCATGACAAGACCAAGCATCAAGGAGTACATTAGTCTTGTCGACGTGGAGTTAGCGCAAGACGGGCACGCGGAGCAGCAGAGTGAACATGCCGCGCTGCCACAGCAACATGCTAACTGAAATTATTATATTAGACATTAAACAGGTTTTTTTCTTTTTAATAAATAATGTATTGATTAAGACCATTTGGTCAGCAAACTTTTGGCAGGCAAGGTGAGGGTCACATAATGGAAACTTAAAATAAAGGCAAGGGCCTAACAGTTAGGCCCTAACTTGTTCAAATTATTGATAATTTGGCATAGTAATTAGTAATTATAAGCATTTAGTTTAAAATTCATAAAAAAATAAACAAGAACTTCAAGTAGAACTGTTATTTTACAAACATGCATGTAATTTTTTGTATTTCAGGGGCATATACGTGTTGTCTCCTCCGGAACCAAAATGCCAATGGAGCAGACGCCGAGGCTTTCAAAAAGCTTGGCGCTGCCTGGTGGTGGGGTGGTGGTCATGGCGTGCGTCATATCCAGAGCAAATTTATGGAAATTGAAGGAGAATTTGACGGGAAACGGAAGTGCTATCTCAATTTATATGCTTTGAATAACGGTACAGTTATTTAATATGAAAATATGGTCTGGATCTTGCATCTATTATTGTCATCTAGTGTGTAGCCAGAACAAAGAAAGATGATTTCTATATTTCTTTATTCAAAAAACAAATTAACATGGTAGTAATAGTTTTACTACTAAAGCCTGTAGGTACTTTGAAGTCTTCTTAGAGGGTCCTTATTTTATGAGTTTTTTTAAGAAGTACCTAAGTCTTTGAAATAGTCTTCATAATCATTAGTATAATCTAAAGCCAGTATTCAGGACCATTTTTCACGAAAATTTGCCTACTAATTGAAAATGCAATATATTTTTACAATCAAACAAATACAATACAAACAAAGTTAGACTAAAATAGCAAAGTACATACCTGCGCTCCAGTACAAAGAGCCAATACAGCACCCATGGTGGCAAGGGCAAGAACTTGAAGTGAAGAGTGTTCCTTGTTCAGGCAGAAGGCGTAGCGTAAACAGTGGATGTAACACAGACACAGAGTTTACAGAGCATTTACAGAGTGTCCCCCTAATTTAATTTATCAAAATGACAAAGCCATTCACAGAAATTCCAAATCAATAACAAACAGCAACACAGACCAACTAGAGATAGAAAAAAAACAGATTAGGGATGGGAATTGGGATTGAGATATTTTTGTTTAACCGAGGTTTAACCGATATGATGATATCGATATTATTGCGTTTGACCTTTGACCGATATGATGATATTATAGGCGGCGCGGCTGCGGCGTCGTCTGTTTGAGCGCTAATTCAACAAGCAAATGTTTAATATATTTAAGCTGTTAAATTAAAATAAAATAAAAATAATCATTTAGCAAAAAAATCGATATTTTATAAGAGTAAACTATTTAATTATATTTTTAAACAAAGTTTTTAAAAATTATAACAGGCCCCTATTGTTTTCATCCCATTCGCTCGTTAGAATGTGTATATCTTGATTTATAGACGATTCCCAAATATACACAAAATCGTGTATCAAATGTGAGTCATGGTTTTTTTTACATACGCGAAAACATTTAAATTTATTAAAAAAGGAATATTTTCGCAAGAATAAACAAAAAACGCGAAACATTGAGACGTATCCCCTTAACATTAAAACAACAACCTTGCAAAGCACCCAGAGGCATAAAAGACAAACCCGAACTCAGTCTTGCGCAGAGCTCAATCTTGCAATTCTAAAAAATACTTAAAAGATACTAGGAACCAAGCTTGTATGCACTAGAGCACTTGAAAAAAGCCTTACTTTAGAAAAAATAATAATTCTAAAGTGGCGCCACTGTTCGCGTATAAGGACTCTTAATTTAGGTCTAGATCAAAGGCCTACCTACTAAGCCTTAGTAGGTAGGCTACCTGAATAACTAACAAAAGAATTAAATATAGACTTTTTTTTCTAAAGTGGGTTAATTAAACTGAAATCTTAAATTAAAAGGTAAAAGCGAAGGGTCTTTTTGGTAGTTGATAATTTCTGAAGTAAGAAAAAATCTTGTACCATTTTGGGGAACAACTCACAAGCTAACAATAAAACACAAAAAATAAAAAAAAGTATCTGCATTGTTTTGTGTTAACTTTGAAAAACGGTAAAAAATGCACAAAAAAAGATTTTATCAAAAATCGATATAACCTCAGAGTAAGGAAACAGCCGCTACGCTACAATCATTAATTCATTAATCTGAGGATTTATCCAACTTGTATGTATGCCTAAATTTAAAATGGACCATGTACAGACAGACAGATTGATTGATTGATTGTTTGCCTTTATTTTTCATCAACCCATTCTGGGCAGGCAAAAGAACATAGTTCATACAGCTAAGTTTACAGTTATTGTCATAGAACTTTACCCAAGTCTTCTGAACATAGATTTAATTAAACCTTCTGAAGCGTATTTTTAACCCCTGACGAAAAACAGAGGGGTGTTATATAAGTTTAACGTGTGCATCTGTCTGTGGCATCGTAGAGCCCAAATGGATGAACATGGGATGAACCGATTATCATTTAGTTTTTTTTGTGTCATAGATTATTTTAGCCCGAGTATTCTTAGCCATGTTTCATGAAAATCTTTTCTGCCGTTTGAAGATCATCGCTCTTTTCTAGTTGATGAGGGGATCTAACTAGCTTTCTTATGTCCGACTAGCTTTTGCTAGCGCTTTTTCATTAAAATCGTTAATTACTGGTTGATTTACGACTCAGGATTTTGGTGACATCATTTCTGATCGCACCCATACCCCCTTAAAATATCTATCTTTATTTCAGTTCCCGTGGCAACACCATAAATTCATTTCTACACTCCACCATTCAGACACTGAACTTCTAACATTTCTATTAGCTGGTTGGGTTATAATAATGTACAGTGGCGGACTAGGAGGCCGTAACAGATTTGTCTATGATTTCGTCAGCCCTAGACTGTATTACCAAAGAACAAGAGCTATTTTGCAATACAGAAAAACCGGAAGTGTTACGCCGAGCGTGTCCGCCACTGTACCTATTCGAATAAAAGAAAGTTGAAGAATTTATAAAATTATAGAAATCAATATATATAAAACTCTTCCGTTACTGACTGACTGACTGACTGACTGACCGACCGACCGACCGACCGACCGACCGACCGACCGACCGACCGACCGACCGACCGACCGACCGACCGACCGACCGACCGACCGACCGACCGACCGACCGACCGACCGACCGACCGACCGACCGACCGACCGACCGACCGACCGACCGACCGACCGACCGACCGACCGACCGACCGACCGACCGACCGACCGACCGACCGACCGACCGACCGACCGACCGACCGACCGACCGACCGACCGACCGACCGACCGACCGACCGACCGACCGACCGACCGACCGACCGACCGACCGACCGACCGACCGACCGACCGACCGACCGACCGACCGACCGACCGACCGACCGACCGACCGACCGACCGACCGACCGACCGACCGACCGACCGACCGACCGACCGACCGACCGACCGACCGACCGACCGACCGACCGACCGACCGACCGACCGACCGACCGACCGACCGACCGACCGACCGACCGACCGACCGACCGACCGACCGACCGACCGACCGACCGACCGACCGACCGACCGACCGACCGACCGACCGACCGACCGACCGACTGACTGACTGACTGACTGACAGACAACGCAGAGCCGAAACTACTGGGCGTAGCGGGCTGAAATTTTGCATGTAGGTTCCTGAGGGAGTGTAGGTGAGCACTAAGAAGGGATTTCCCGAAATTCCCACGGGAACGGGAAAAAACGGGAATTTTGTGTTTATGAGAAATCTGCGCGGGAAAAACCGCGGGGCAGCCTCTAGTATAAGTATACAATACTTAATTATAATAGTTTTTATGTGATAAGTGACATGGTGGTGAAAAAAGTGAAACCAAATGAAATTAAGAAGCTTTAATCCAAAGCTTTTCTAAATAAACCTGTGATAATTTTAACGAAAATAAGTAATACTTTGCATGTATATGTTAGTCATTGCCAGGAAGGGTATGTCATTACCAGGTTATACAGTGTGTCCGGGGAAGTTATAACATAATTGGGTGTATTCTATGATCAATTTCATCGATGAAAACACCTCATATGGGGTGTCGCAGCCTCACCCCCCCCTCAGTATGACGTTTTTAATTATTTTTTTGCAAAAATTGACCCCGCCTACTTTTAAATTCACAGTTAAAGATCTAAGGCTCACAGAACCTATATTAAGGTCTTGATCGAAGGCTAAATAGTTAGGCTACATAAGTTACTAACAAAATAACCAAGTATTGCTTTTACTTTTTTTTTTTAAAGATGATAAACAAAAAAAAAATTTTTTTTTGTGCATTTTTTACGGTTTTTCAAAGTTTCCACAAAAAAATGCAGATACTTTTTTTTATTTTTTGTGTTTTATTGTTAGCTTTTGAGTTGTTCTCCAAATTGGTATTAGATTTATTTCTCTAGGTCTATTACTTCAGAAATTATTAACTACCAAAAAGACCCTTCGCTTTTACCTTTTAATTTAAGATTTCAGTTTAACCCACTTTTATAAAAAAATAAAGTCAATATTTAATTATTTTGCTAGTTATTTAGGTAGCCTACCTACTTAGCCTTCGTACAAGACCTAAATTAAGAGTCCTTTTACGCGAACAGTGGCGCCACTCTAGAAATTTTTTTTTTTCTAAAGTAAGGCTTTTTTTTAGAAAAAAGTGCTCCCTTGTGCATAAAATCTTGGTCCCTAGTATTTTTTTAGTATTTAAAATAATATCTAGGTTTAGAATGTTTATGTTTTACTGTTTGTTGCTAAAAGTGGCCACTTTAGGTTTATACTGTTTCATGTATTACTGTTTGTTCCTAAAAGTAGCTAAAAGTGGCTACTTTTAGCAAAAAACAGTAATCCATAAACATCCTAAACCTAGATATTATTTTATATACTAAAAAAATACTAGGGACCAAGATTTTATGCACAAGGGAGCACTTTTTTCTGAAAAAAAGCCTTACTTTAGAAAAAAAATTTTTTTCTAGAGTGGCGCTACTGTTCGCGTAAAAGGACTCTTAATTTAGGTCTTGTACAAAGGCTAAGTAGCTAGGCTACCTAAATAACTAGCAAAAGAATTAAATATTGACTTTATTTTTTAATAAAAGTGGGTTAAACTGAAATCTTAAATTAAAAGGTAAAAGCGAAGGGTCTTTTTGGTAGTTGATAATTTCTGAAGTAATAGACCTAGAGAAATAAATCTAATACCAATTTGGAGAACAACTCAAAAGCTAACAATAAAACACAAAAAATAAAAAAAAGTATCTGCATTTTTTTGTAGAAACTTTGAAAAACCGTAAAAAATGCACAAAAAAAAAAAATTTTTTTTTTGTTTATCATCTTTAAAAAAAAAAGTAAATGCAATACTTGGTTATTTTGTTAATATCTTATGTAGCCTAACTACTTAGCCTTCGATCAAGACCTTAATGAAGGTTCTGTGAGCCTTAGACCTTTAACTGTGAATTTAAAAGTAGGCGGGGTCGATTTTTGCAAAAAAAAAAATAAAAACGTCATACTGAGGGGGGGGTGAGGCTGCGACCCCCCATATGGGGTGTTTTCATCGATGAAATTGATCATAGAATACACCCTTAAAATTATGTTATAACTTCCCCGGACACACTGTATAATTTACTGGTAATGATTCAACCGGTAATGATGTTTTGTCAAATTATAACCCAAAAGTTTTTTATTTTAAAAAGAGGGCAGTTGAAAAAAATAAGGTCCGAAGATGCATCTATTGCAGATGTTCTAATTAAAACAGATTTTTTTAAAAGAATTCACTTACCTTTAAAATTAAATATCTGGGAATGACGCAAATTATGACAAATCGTTTTCTTATGTTTTCGGAGCAATTTTTTTTTCATTACTCTTCTCTTAATTTCTTGCGCACTCACTGTCCGTCTAGAAGAATCCTAGAGGAAGGTGTGAAAGAAACTATCTGGGCAAAAAGCTACCCAAATAAAAAATAAAATCGGTTTGACGCACTTTCCTGGGGATGACGATAAAAACGTGACAATTTTTATTATATTTTTAATAATAATAATAACATACTCTTAATATATAAATTCCCAGCATTTACAACATAACTTTCCAACTGTATTTACTTTCAAAATAATTATATAAATTTCGAAAACGCCCTACATATACTGTGTTTTAAGTAACTGATATATTTTTGACATGTCATACATTTTTCCTGCTACTGGAGATGACTTTTGCAACAAACAAAAAATAATTTAACAAAAATTTTACAGCTTTTGGGTATGTTTGACATAGACTACAGAAAAATAATTGCTTAATATAGTCTAATAAAAAATATCATAAAATTATGACAAGCAGGGAATTTATTAAATGCAAAAACGTCTGGAGAATCAAATTTATTTGATTTACCCTAAAACGACCTTTATGTACGATTCAAATCGAAAAATAATATTATCAGCTTAGTAGGTATCTCTTCTGAGACTAGCGAAACACGTGGCCTCGTGACGTCATCATGCTGAGACTGAGCGAGAAGACAATAACAATTAACACGCGTTTGACAAATGACATGTTTACACACGAAATAAAATAAATCTATAAGTACCATACCAATATTATAAAGAGGAAAGATTTGTTTGTTTGTTTGTAACGAATAGGCTCCGGAAATACTGAACCGATTTGAAAAATTCTTTCACTGGTAGGAAGCTACATTAACCCCGAGTGTCATAGGCTATATTAGATTTTCAAAAAAATTAGGATCCTTACCTAAACTCAAATAATGTAACCTAAGGTGCAATATTTTTTCCGTTGTTTACATATTTTGACAGGTGGTTTGTTGTTGTTGTTGGTTTTTTATTCGGCCATTCTGGGCAGTCAAAAGAACATAGTCTATAGAGCCAAGTCTTTTGTAGTATCTTATATTATATGGCGTAACGAAGTAAGCCGGGAAAGCTCGTCAAATATAAATAGAGAGCTAGAGAACAAAATCGACGTGCGCTTCGCCTCGCGACCGGGGCGTGCGTACTGACGTCCGAAGTGCAATTTCGTGCAAAATTTATCCGGATTTTTGAATAATAACTAATGTAATAAAAGAAATACGCATTGTTTTTTAAATATTTGCCACGTAACTTATAGTTTATACTTTTTTCGTCGTTTTAAGTATCACAACTGGAGGGGAAAATATTTGTTTTTAATATCACAAGCCTAAAAACTCCGGCGCTATAACTTTCCCGATTTCGGTCGACTTTAGACATTTATAAGTATTTAAGGCCTAGACTTATGCGCCGTTCCTAGCCTTTTCTCCAAAGATGACAGCACTTCCACAAAATAACGGTTTTTATTTTTTTGTAGCTTTATTACAACAGTTCAAAGGACTGAAATGCGGTTCGCTAAAACTTCAATAACGTAGAAATGAATTATAATGCTTAAAATTGATATTGCTTCACTAGATTTTGAGAATAAATATAACCCCCCAAAAATTTCTAACCTCATTCTTGGAAAACACACGTATGTGTGCGTTTATTCCGCTTTCAAATATTCGCGATTAAATCTTTTCGTTTGAGTAGTCGAGTCGGTGGGACGGTAGTACATTTAGAGGACTCGGGTTCAATTCCACCCTGGGCAAAAGTTTCTAGTTTTTTTTCATTTTTTTAATTGTATTATTCTTATTTTAGTGTTTTTAATTTATCATAAGATTAATACGTAAGTGCAAACATTAAAACTTATTATAGTAGAACCATGTCTAGCCCTCTGCCGTCAAGATCGGAAAACTTGTGTGTGTATACACGCACACAAATGTAAAAAGTACGAAATTTTATTGCTGAAATTACGAGTTTACAGTGAAAATAAATAAGTTTCCGTTTGTTTGCCACTTTTAATCACATGTACAAAGTTTCAGTTTTTTTTACAGTAAAAAATACTTTCCGGTTTTCACGTCTTAGGACCTTTAGTTTAGTATGGGAGAGGGTTCACCTTAACTATTGATGATACTACAAATTGGCGTACGTAAATCGATAAACATGTTTATAAATATTTTTTCATATTTTTATGAACGATATTAACCTTTTCGGCGCCGCAGGAAATAAACGAAGGTTACTCCCTCACGCCAAGGCATTTTACCTTCAAAAACATTAGTGATTGCAAAATTCAATCGACACACAAAATCAACCAAAATTTTTATGTGAGATAAATAAACAATGGAGTGATTAATATACGAAAAGCTAAACATTTTCCCGTTTTTTAAACTTTTGTAATGCTAGAACCCAATTAGAATTTGCTTTTATGGAGTTTTGTCTGATTACTTTCAACTGAATTATATAACAAACTAAAGCGGTGGCACGTCACTAACTACTTCATATCAAGTACTCGGCGCTGGAGAGACACAAAAACTGCGAAGTTCGATCTCGTTAAAGGGTTGTTAATCACAGAGTCGATAGTTTTTTTGTACTATATTTTTTAATCTTTTATTTAATCGTATTTAAATCTTTAAAATTATGCAACGGATTTCGATGCGGTTTTTTTAAATAGATAGAGTGATTCAAGAGGAAGGTTTATAAGTTTAATACGTGCACAAGATAGTTATTGGTTAGGCGGTGCGAAGTTCGCCGGGTTGACTAGTTTTTAATAAAACGATTTATATACCAATCAAAATAATCTCACTCAAGTAACTTAATAATTTTAAGTTCATGAGTCACATGTCATGTGATGCATTTCTCGTTACAGTTTAAGGCACCATTTTGTCATGAGCGTGGCGGGATATTTCATTGAATCATACCTGGACAATGGGCATGGAAACACACCTCAATTTTACTCCAAAAGCTATAGTTGTTAGTTAAAAAAACGTATAGTAGTGTTATAAAGCTTATAATTTGAAAAAACCAATAGCCGTCAAGCTTTATTAAATTGAGTTGTATTGGGACATGGAAGTTGTTGGGTAAATTTGTCTAACACTCGTAACAACAAAATAATGTTCACTTGGCGTTTTCGCCACGGATCTAGGCTTCGCACGCGCATTCTTTCTATTTTTGAATAAATACGTAATTAAATCTGGATAAAAAAAATATATAGTACCTATACTTAGTTTTCTTTTGGCAAATTATATTTTTTTTAATTATTCTCTTTCGTCCTCAAATACAAATATGTACAAAATTAAAACTATACTTTCTATAAATTTAAAATCTAAAAATTAATATAATTTATGTTTGTAGCTGTTCGTCCCGCGACCATTGCCATAAATCAATCATAGATAACATCGTATCCAAAACGTCATTATAAAGAACTATGTAAAATCAAAGGTTGTTTTAATTTTGAGGACATAAATAACATTTAAATTAAAAATTACAAATAATTGTAAAATACTATAAAGTCTCTTTTTACAACCTCTACACTTCATCAAAGAGATTTTTTAATTTTCATCAGGAATTTTCTTAAGTATGTCATTTACATACGTAAACAAATATATGTTGTAGAGTTTTTTTTAATGAACTTTTAACTAGTTCAAAAAAACAACTTATGAGGTAAGGTCCCAATGGTTCTCTGCAAATCTGTATTCCAGTAGTAGAAGCCGTGGGAAAGAATAACTTTTAAGGTAAACAAAGTCAAAAATCACATTTTTGTAAAGGGTTTTTTGCAGAGTATTCTTACCTGGAATCGACGCTTTTGTTTTAGCATAAACGCATAGGCGGGGTGCCTTTCCAACATACCTTACACACAAAGACAACATAATGCGACATCTATTTGTCTCTGAGCACTGCTACCTAAAGCTTTAGCAAACAAATCAAATCCATTTATGGAATTAATTGCCAATATTATTTTTTTAGTTTTGCTGGGTATTTCCTATTACTTTGTGAATACCGTTTAAAATGTTGAAAGCTTTTTTAAAAGACGTGATTTTGTTCTATAGTATAATATTCAATTACCATATGGTGTCTATTTAAGCGTTTACCCAGCTATGTATGGATGTTTGTAAAAAATCTGTGATGACCATTTGTAGATCTAAGTGTACACGTTTCGAAGTAAACGTAGTATTAGTAGGTAGGTACTTTTACGACCAAATCCAAACTGACTTAATTCAATTCAACAATATTTTATTAGTTTCTAATTAGAACCATTGGAAAATGCGCAGCGCAATTCATCTGTAGATGTACTTTCACTATTTTTTACGCTGAGCGTACTAACAGTCTGGACACAATGTACCAAAATGTCCACTCTTTAGCACAGCACTAAAAAACTTGTCTTGCGTATGTGACGTCACAGCAGCACTTCACCTCAAGTGCTTGGCGTACGGGATATATCAAACAACTCATGAACGGGTTGCTACGCTAGAGCCGCCCGCCTACCTTATTAATTGTTGTCGACATTTTCAAAGGCGAGGATGTGTAATGTCTACAATAAAGGAATCAATAGTTAATTCTAATAGAAATTATATTATTCCAGTCCGCACTATGCGTACACGTTACGAGATGGTTGAAAAAGTGTATAGTTATAATAATTTAAAAAATATATTTGTTAGGAATCATCGAAAATTCCGAGTAATGTCACAACACTAGACCACTTCCAGTAAAGTACTTGGCGTGGGAGAGCACACTATTTTTCATTTGAAAGTTTCTTAAAGTTTATCGTCTTATTATTCTAAGTTTATTAACTTTTCACAAAATCTGTTAACATGAATTACTTCATAGAAGCTTCAAGAACAGTATCCAATTGGATTTTTCTCTTTAGAACATATAGTTGGGTCATAAAATGTAAAAATGTAAGCTACTTCCAGAGAAGTGCTTGGCGTGGTGGGAGAACTTTGTGACTACTTCATATCAAGTGCTTGGCGGTTAAAAGGTTAAGGCTAGTAAATCCTGAACCGCGACCACCGTTTTCAGTTTTTGCACTCTGCGGGGGCAGATAATTAATTCCTTAATTGCAGCGCTAGACTACTTCCATGTTCCATGCGTCTTTGTCGTTTTCATAATCATTGTTATAAGCTTTTTTGATACGAGTTTTAAACTCTTTAACATATAAGATCAAAATCTTTTTTGGGATCATGTTATAACATCTATTATTTCAGTTGGCAGTGATGTGGACTGAGTAAGCGTGTGCACCCGGGTTCGATTCCCGCGCGGGGCGAATATTGATATGATGAATATCGATGTTTGTTTCCGGTCTGGGTGTGATGTTCGTCTCTGTGTGTGTTTCGGGCTCCCTACATACAGGTTCTTTCTAGTTAGGGGCTCTGGCTCTGAGTGTGTTGTGTTATTATTATTGTTATTATCTTATTTCCTTTTTATTTATTTTTATTTATTTCAATGGCACACAAAACAGCAGTTACAGTTAAAATTAATATAAAACTTGAACATTACAGATGCAACGCCAAAAATTATGTGTGCACAGCATTATACAAGTAAAGGCAAGCATGGGAAATTCAACAATGTTTGTATTACTAATTATCAAATAAGCATGCAGGCATAAATATTATATATAATAAAGTTAACATTAAGTAAGTATTAACAAATAAAATTATCAAGTAGAATTAAAATAAGTAATTAAAGTAGGTACCACATTACACAATGTACCTATTATAAGTAATAGGTACATCTCGAATAACTTATTATAATAGTATTATGCATTGTATTTATGTATCATTATTATTATTTTTATTTCTCAATATAGATCTTTTGAATGTTTGTAGCGAGTCGTGGAAGATGTCCGGCGCAGCAGGGGGATCGTGCCTATATTCATTAAGCAGGTTATTGTATGCACCACACATTCTATAGATGGGATTGTTTGCCGCAACGTTAGTGCGGCTGGCAGGCACGGTGAAGATCTGCTGATAGCGGACCGACCTGTTACACGAAATTTGATCTCCGAGAGAAGGGTTGACGAAACTGTGCCATTTATTAGTTTGTGTAAGAATAATAAGTCGGCATTTTTGCGTCGAACGGATAGGTCAGCAATGTGAGCTTGCCCTTCAAGTTATACCGAGCAGAGAGCATTCTTAGAAAGCGCTTTTGTACTGAGTCCAGGCGGTCCTTATGTGTGTCATATATTGGCGACCATGCCGTAGAAGCGTATTCCAGTCTACTTAAAATCAAAGATTTATATACAGAAGGAAGCTGGTTGGTTTCTTAAAGGACTTAGTGACTCGAAAGATGAAGCCTAGAAGCTGAAAACATTTCTTGACGACCGCAATGCCGTGCTCTATAAAATTTAATTTTTCGTCAAAAATAACGCCTAGGTCCCGGGCAGACGTTTTTCGTTGCAAGGCAGTACCTCCTATGTGGTAAGAGTGTGTTATCTTGTTTTTGTTGTGGGTGAAGGTGATTACGAAGCACTTATTGGTAGCAAGGGTTAATGGGTTTTCTTGGCACCACTTAGCTAGTTCATTAAGATCAGACTGCAGCGTGGCGCAGTCATGGTCGTCTTCAACACGAGAAAATATTTTCATATCATCAGCATACAATAATGCGTGGCACTTCAGGTGCGTGACCAAATCATTTATAAAAATTACAAAAAACAATGGACCGAGAAGCGATCCCTGTGGTATACCTGAAGTGACACACACTGGCCGCGAGAGATAACTCTTTAGGACTCTTAACGATCTGACTGCGATTGTTGAGGTATGATTTTACCCATCGGAGGAAGTTCCCATGCACACCGTACGATTCCAACTTGTTACACAGAATTTTGTAAATAATTTTATGAAATGCTTTTTGAAATCAGTATATATAGAATCTACTTGTAAGCGTTTGTTATATGATTTGCATATATAATCAGTATATTCCAACAAATTTGATACTGTGGATTTACCCATAACAAATCCATGTTGAGATGATGAGAGATGAGGCTTTACATGAGAGTATAGAGAGTCATAGACAAGTGATTCAAATATTTTACTAAAAGTTGATAGAATACTTATAGGCCTATAGTTCTCGCAGTTGTTTGTATCGCCAGACTTGTGTATCGGCACTATATAAGCTTGTTTCCATTTACTAGGAAAACAGCCAGTACTGAGCGATTTGTTATAAATAATATTCAGTGGAATTACTAGTTCTCGGGCGCAAGATTTAATAAAACATGGCGGTATACCATCCGGCCCTGCGCCTTTATTAGTACACGAGCTTTCCCGGCTTACTTCGTTACGCCATAGAATATAAGATACTACAAAAGACTTGGCTTTATAGACTATGTTCTTTTGACTGCCTAGAATGGCCGAATAAAAAACAAACAACAACAACAACAAACCACCTGTCAAAATATGTAAACAACGGAAAAATATTGCACCTTGGGTTACATTATTTGAGTTTAGGTAAGGATCCCTATTTTTTTTTTTTGAAAATCTAATATAGCCTATGACACTCGGGGTTAATGTAGCTTCCTACCAGTGAAAGAATTTTTCAAATCGGTTCAGTATTTCCGGAGCCTATTCGTAACAAACAAACAAATCTTTCCTCTTTATAATATTGGTATAGATAAAGTTTGTGTTTTTTTTTGGATAGCCTCTAGCGGTATGGTAATGTTAGCGAGAGTGTCATGGCAAAATGTGTCTTTAAGTTTTGAGCCACTAATACTTTGATCATCCATAACGAAAACCGAAGAGAAGTACTCAGCAAAAAGTTCACAAACCTGATCACCACCAGTTGCAGTTTTGCCATCAAATGTCATGGTCTCAGGAACCGTTGGACCCACCCTTTTTGATTTCACAAATGAGAAGAAAAAGTTTAGTGCTTTCCTGAAGTGAGCATTCGACGCTATTTAAAAAAGAACTGTAACATGATTTAATTAGTTTCTTCGAGCGGCTACGCAATAACTGAAACTCGTCGTAGTCTCGAGGATTCCCCAATCTCTTAAATCATTTATGTATTTTGTTTTTTAATTCAATACATTGTTTTAAGGGTTCAGAGAACCATAACGGGTATCTGTTATCACCCACCTTTTTAAGGGGCGTGTTCAATTTAATAATGTTGTTTAGAACAGAATAAAATGTTTCCAAGTCATCATACAAGTGTTATTCAGAACGCTTCGCCAGTCCACATTATTAATCATTTGACAGCATTTAGACACATCACACTTTCTAAAGTTTAATTTTTTTTTGATTTTGTAGGCAAGGGTTTTACATTTTTTACGAAATCAATCCAGTGCAATTCCAGTGCAGGGTGGTAACGATCTTCCTTAGAAAGTGCGAGCGAACTACTAATCAAACAAAATTCTGTTCATGTGATTTTCCACATGATTAAACTGATTCAATCCACCAACAGAGACAAGTTCGATAAACGCCTCTGATTTAGAATCGGGAGGATGGCTCGGGGTCATTATGAAGGAGGAGGCCTTGTCGCGCGACCAAGATATGTCAGGTAAATTAAAATCACCTAGTAATAGAGTGTAGGCATTAGGCCGTCTGATATTCATTAATATGTCCGAGCAGTTGTTAATCCAATCTATGTATGGTCCAACCTCAAGGTAGGGTGGGAGGTACACTAAACAAATATCAATCATGAGACTCGAGTCTGCAACCAAGGTTTGTTTCAGTTAAACATATAAGGTCGTAGTTTTCATTTAAAATATTAACATAATACTTTGTTTAATTTCGATCTCATTCTGTTTACATTCTGATAAAATATTAGCATATTAATTAAGATTTAAATAAATTGTACATTATATCATTATTAATTCAAGAAATGAAAAGAAAAAAAAAAAAGATTAATTATAAAGTATTAAAAATATTAAGGCTAGTTTATTTTTCGAGTTATGGCTAGTTGTTGCGACTACTGGATTATCTGGAATTTTCGGTAGACAAGACACATTTATAGGTAGTGAATGAGAATTAAATAGTGGATGAGGGGATCTTACTACCTTCCATAAGTCCTATCGATTTTAAATTTAGCTTCGTGTTACTTTAATTAGATTGAAAGTATATATGGTAAGTTAGCCAGGACCTTTTGAAGGTGTTCAGCTCTAGTTATAGGTTGATGAGGGAATCTGACCCGGTCGGGGAGATTTTTATATTTTAAATTTTGGTTATTGTTTCTTGCTTGGTGTTTTCCTACGTTTCTAATCACATGCGACAGTTGCCTCACATATCACAGAAACATATCCCGGGCCATGCATCGATCAGAGGAACAAAACAGAATCCAGATACATTCGGAATTGGTTTCCTTTATTTCTCACTTGCGCTTACTGTTATTTTATGGCACACAAATCGACCCGGCGAACTTCGTACCGCCTAACTTTGTTGTTTTCTCGGTAATTATTCGATTTTTTCTCGCGGTAAAAACCATCCTTGGACTTCAACGGACATTTAAAAAAGAGAATTGGTAAAATTAGTCCCGGAGTTAGCGCTTACCAACACATTTTGCGATTCATTTTTACATTACCTATAGATTATTAGTGTACTAGAGGCTGCCCCGCGGTTTCACTCGCGCAGATTTCTCATAAACACAAAAATCAATTTTTTTCCCGTTCCCATGGAAATTTCGGGAAATCCTTTCTTAGTGCTCACCTACACTCTCTAAGGAACCTACGTGCAAAATTTCAGCCCGCTACGCCTAGTAGTTTCGGCTCTGCGTTGTCTGTCACTCAGTCAGTCAGTCATTCAGTCAGTAACGGAAGATTTTTATATATATTGATTTCAGCATGTGCTACTACTACGCTGTATTAAACAGCTGTTTTCAAGAGAAAATAGCAAGTTGCATACAATATATTTGAACGTCGTCGCGCGGATCGAACTCTCTCCTACCGTAATTCAATTCAACTGCAACGAGATGATAAAACACTAAACATCAGAATACTATACATAGCTATACTAGGTTTATGATATAAAGGCGTACATACTATTACCTCTCATGACTTGGGAGGTTTCGTTGTCGTAGGTATATCGACGCCGTCTTGAGTTTGGATCCAAGCAATCCCTCAAAGCCCTGCTGTACAGTGGTGGACACGGTCGGCGTAACACTTCCGGTTTTTCTGTATTGTAAAATAGCTCTTGTTCTTTGGTAATACAGTCTAGGGCTGACGAAACCATAGACAAATCTGTTATGGCCTCCTAGTCCGCCACTGTACGTGTCAAGGATTTCCTTACGTAAGGGTGTTGACTTTCCTTGTGGCTTCGGTGATTGCTAGAAACTCCACAGGGGGCCTATTACGGCCACATTTGCAACATTGCTATTCGTCATTCGTCCTCCAAGTATCAAAGTCTATACAAAAAAACGCAAAGAAGACGCAAAGCAATATTGCAAAAGCGGCCGTAATAGGCCCTCAGGAAGGCGTTAGCCATAAAGGCAACGTGGGCTGGCAGAGTTAAGGAGGGTTGACTTTTCTTCTCGCGGCTCTAGTAGGGGGAACTAATTGTTTCGGGACTGTGGTGTGGGTTTGGGGGCTAGAAAGTCAGCGACCGCTCTTGCCATGGTGTCTTCGCGTTCGATGGCTTATAAGCAGACGTTGGGGTTTTTGACTTCAGGTGGAGAGGAGAAGGGCCTGTGTTTCGTAAACAGGGATGAGTTTTGAAAGCCTTGAAAATGGATCTCACTGCGTCCGACTTTTTTCTCGTTTGTATGTGAGTTTTATGGGAGATGGATTGTCTTTAATTTGTTTTTTTTTTGTGTTATAGGTTTTGTTTCGCAGCTGGTGTTCAGTGGCGCTCTGACTTCTTCATCTTTTGACTCTGACTTCCTGATCTAAGGAGTCTGCCAGGTGGTGGTGAACTGCTTGTTTGTGGCTGCATTGCGGCGAAAGAAGCCTGCGATGGTGTTGGCAAGGTGTCGTTTTTTAAAGCGGCTCTAAGGAATACTTTTTTAGCATATTTAAGGAAGAGGGCTTTTTCTGGAATCTGCGAGGATGAAGTGTAGATTCTCCTTAGTGACATTGAAATCCAACTGGAACTCCAGGTCCAATTTCAGATGTGCAAATCGGGGGCACTTGAGTAGTTAATTACGTGCCATATCGATTCGCTCACTTCGGGGTCGGATCCAGGGATATATTTCAGCCTAAAGCAATGTAAGTATTCTGCGATCCCTCCGTGTCCTGTCAGGACTTGATAATGGTGGGGGACAATTTAGATGATCGCACTATGTTTTGGTGGTGACGCCAGTTTCCACTCACCTACTTAGGTTATGTTACTGATTGTTCCTATCTTTAACTCCGTTATAGATTTTAAGAATCTTTACCTACCTAATGGTAGCGCAGTTTGTGGAAGTCGTTGCGTGTAACTAGGTACTGTATTACCTGTGGTGGTAGTAAAAAAATATATACAAATAATTTCATTTGTAAGATATTGATTTAAATAAAAAAAAAATGAAATTCCGTCAGATTTCCAAATATTCCTCGCGATTGGTCCGCAAACAATAAAAAAAAATTTTGCAGTGAGTACATATTTCATGAGATATTAAAAGAGAGCACGTTTATCGGGTTTGGTAGTTCTAGATACTGGATAAGTCATTCAGACACTACAAATAAAATGTTTGAACAAAAACAACGTATTTTTTTAATATAATATATATATATATTTCAAGAAACACACAAAATTAATTTAACTTATTTGAGGTATACGTATAATAATGCTTCAGGCAAAACATCCTATTAATAGCACAACATATTTTTTTCCTGCACTATAAATATATACGATTAGATTTATTTAAATATACTTACATGTAAGTATATATTTATGCAGTTCTTAATAAATAACAGTAGATTTTGTAAAGTTCATTTGCATCGAGTACTAGAATCGTTTACGAAATGCATTATTGACAATGCAATAATTATTTTTCAATAGAGAGCGCAAATTATAGCAAATACAGATTGTATGTAGAGTTGTGATGTTTTATTTGATTGTACAATAGATACAACATGTTTTAATTTTTTTCGATTTCTTTTTTATATTTCAACATATACTAACAAAAACAGTGCAAATTGTATTAGTAATAACTACTCACTTAATTAATATTTAAGTAAATCAATAATTTGGAACACATTCTGGACCTTCATCTTTAAACGAACATTTCTACTCTAATTTGATTTTAAAATATATAACTCACACACTCACATTCAATTTTACAGTCATCATAAATCAAACTATTCTAAAAAATAATTATAAATAGAATTATGAATATCACAGAAGATTAAAACTTCCAGCCAGTTTCTACCAAGGATCTTTCTTTCTAAAAATATGGTGTAGCAATACAGGAAATCTCAGCAGGAAATGGAATCAGATTTTTATTAAATATTTTACTTGGTTTCTGGCTAAAATACAGAAATCAGGAAAGTGTTGAAAACTCCAAGTTTTTCATAAAGATGTTTCGTGTTTGTCACATTTGTAGACCCGACAGTTTAGGTAAAAACTGCTGTGATATTGACAATAAATGGAAATAGATCCAAGCATATACTTAGATCATTTATTATTGTTTTGATCATAACTTAATGAACTTTAACCTACTGGTAACGAACAATTGGCGGTGAGCCGGATACCGGATTTAAAGGCGATACTAACATTTTCTTACGTTTCTAAATAACTTTAAAAATATTGCGTTTGGTTTTTTATAAGACGTTTACACTACAACAATAAAAATACAATATTGCCTGGAGGTATGTAAGTACCTTAGTATATGTTATAATACAACAATGTTTTAAAATTGCACATCTTTCACATGCTATAAAAAAAGGAATCGTTCATTCAATAACCATAATTATGTTAGGAATTTACGAAGCGGTTTAAAAAACATATCAATTACAATGGTACTGTTATTTTGCAGATAGGTGCTAAGTTTAAAAAAAATTGGTTTAATTATTTATTATAAGAACATACCTATCACTTACATTTAAACCTTAAATAAATGAATACGGACCATATGTTAATATTTCATTAATAATAACCAGATAAACAATACAATATTAACCTCTCGCCTTCCCTTATCAATAAACTATCTACTTAGGTAACATAGTTTTTCTCGCCCAATTAAGTAATGGTAAAGTTTACACGAAGCGATGGAGCGACGAATTGGGAGCGCACGATAGGGACTGGTGGGAATCTACCCAGGACAGGAAAATGTGGAAGGAGGGGAAAGAGGCCTTTGCCCAGCAATAGGAAAACATGGGCTAGTAATAATAATAATAAAAAGTTTACACGAAGCCGGTGTTCTGTTCCCCAGTCCTACAGACAAGCCAGCGCTGGCCCGGCTTGTGTTGTTTAGACGAGGGTTATTTTTGCCAGTGCTGGCAGCCAGCGCTAACTTGACTTGAAAAAACTGTTTATATGAAGCTTAATACCAAGCCAACTTCGTGTAGTCCATACTTCAGGCTCAAGCAAACCAAAGGAAGGAGTCTCATCTTATAATATTGAAATAACAAAAATAAAATTTAGGCGGTATACACAACTACTACCTCACATTATACATCTAATCAAATTTTTACAAAGAAAGATTAGGCGGTTCGTTTTGAATCAAGAATAATGTATAAGGGCGGCTCGAGGATAATATTAATATTACCTATTACAGTGTTTTGAAACTAGGTAAGTATCTATCCTATAAAAGAATAAGAGGAGACATATTTTTCAAAATCTATGATTGCCCACATAAACAAAAAAATGCAAATGTATACCAACCACCATGAGTTTTGTAGGAGTATATGTATTTACAATTTAAAATATACGCTATTTACTACACATTTTAATATCTGAAAAAATGATATCCTAATAAATATTTAATTAATTATACAATAACTAAACAATTCAACACAAATGTAATGGTTTCAATAATTTCAGATTTGTTCCTGAAAATAATAACTTATACCTACGATTATTTTGTATGGGGCGTACACAAGATTAATAAAGAAATGTGTGTACGCACTGCGTACAATGAAGGTTATTACATTTTTAAACATATGGATACACAGATCTTTATGCTATTTTATTTTACAACGATAACATTAAAGGTTAACAGAAAATGGAGACCGATTAAATTTATTTTCAAAGTTTTACATATTTACATTTAAAAGAAAAGAAACAGACTCTACGTTCATAATTAGTTTTATATAGGCACAATCTTTTTGTCACTATCAAACATTTTAAATCACATTTTATAAGGGGAAAACACAATTTTCAAATATTCGTAGCCTTTAAAAATAGTCATTATGCAAGATTTTTTCTTTTGATATTTGAGTTTTCATTGATGATTTTAAATTAAATTAAGAGTGAAAATAAAAAATCCATCGAACAATGACTTAAATGCACACGAGCATCAAATAAAAGAGAAAGTGTAGAGGCTTTAAGGCACACCCATTGCGTAAAAACGAAAACCCTAAGAATAAAGAAAGACTTAGAAATCGACTAGTGCGAGCCCACTAGTAGGTTACTTGAATGTATTTTATTTATTTATTTTAGATCGCAGACCGCTAAAATATTGAGACTACCTTTTTTCTAAATTATGTGATTTGTAATCCGTTTGGTTGTTATCCATTATGCATTCTTTGTACTGATATGTAATTGTATTTATATGTGCGTATGTTAAAAATGACTTTGGTGTTGAGTGCAAACAACATTGAGCAAAAATTTAACTAATAAATTATAAGGTACACGAGTATGTTGATGAATTATTTACAAATTAGCTCTACTAACAATAAAATCTGTCTTTATTTTTTATTAAATAAGGAATTGGCTAGGCATTTAATGAAAAACATTAAAAAATTATAGATTCCTAAATTATAACTTAATGCTAAACGAAATATAAAACTCTAATAGCTTCCAATTTATTGAGATCGGTAAATCAAACAGTGTTTGGCTAGAGCTGTCTAAATTTTGTTTTGATTTATTGAATAATAATGGAATATAAATTAGGATGTGTTTTATAATGTTTTCTCCGATATTTTCAGATCAACATCACATTAGAAAGGTGTCTTTAAATATTAATAAACTCTATGTAGCTTTACATTTTTATTAACATAAAATAAATATCTATCATGTACCTATAAATGTATGTATGCATATAGTGTTCCTTTCTACACGTTTTACTTAAAAATATCTAATACTATCATTATGACTTCAACTTAACCAAATATGACTTACGTTATACTCGTTACGTTATTAATAATATCGTTAACTTAGTATATTTCCATTACCTTATGGCAGTAATCAAATCGCTAGCTGAGTTGTTTGGTAAAATTTAATTTAGGGCCGTAAATATATGTGAGCTCGTATTCAGCGTCTCCGCTACAAATGTATGAATGTAGAATAAATATATCACAACCATTATTGCAATAAAAGTATGTACCTATATACTTATTTTTGGTTATTCGTGCAGGTACGAAAGACGGCACTCAAGTGTTAGAGCATCACAATGATAAATGATTAAAAAAATGACCGACCAAAACAAGCATGAAAAAAATATTGTTCATATTCCAACTATTAGGTACTAAAATATAATTATGCATGTATGTTAAAATAAAAACTTTTTAGTTCGAGAATGACAAAACGACAGTAAAGTTAAAAGTTATGTAATGGGTACCTAGCTTTTTAACACTTACAAACAACTTTAAGCCAATATTAAATATTGCAAATACAAAGTTGAAATGCGGAATATAAAAATTCGCACAAAAAATTATTTTATCAATACCACATAAGCAAATCAAGATCTGGCAAAGTAAATAAATTACATTTAAACAAGCCAAACAATTGGTTATAAGATTGGCACATCTGCGTCTAAGCTACCTCTAAAGTTGAAAAAAGTAAATTTTGAAGAAATTTTCGGAAGTTTATGTCCAAGATGCATGGCTGATGACGTTGTTTATATTTCGTTTTATAATATACTAGTCGACCCGGCGAACTTCGCACCGCCTAACCTATTAGTATATTGTGCGTGTATTGTACTTATAAACCTTCCTCTAGAATCGCTCTATCTATGAAAAAAACCCGCATCAAAATCCGTTGCATAGATTTAAAGATTTAAGCATACATAGGGACAGACGCGGAAAGTGACTTTATTTTATACTATGTATATTGATTGATATTGGTAACTATCGCGATTTGATAATAATATTACTAATGCATATAGCTTTCTAAAAGTAATATATTATATCTTATTTTTATAATAATTCTCTTAAAATACAAACATGAAAACTTTCGCGCCCCATCGACAGTGTTTTTTAAACTATCACAATAAGTAACATTGATTGCAAGAATCAAATTATTATACCTACCTATACATTTTATATATTTTGAAACTCTGATACTGTTTTCAAATATAATCAAAATATCTATATGTACAATAATAATAATAATAATACATTATTTTAGTATTGCAGTTTGCAATCGTCTCAGGTTGTTTACTTCATGTTTTGTTCAAACGACACATGCATTGTTTAATAATTATTTTCCTATATCAAACTTTGGTGTCAGCGGCTCTCGCAGTGTTAGTTTAATCAACAATTTATTCGATCCTCATACATAGGTCCGCAATAATAGTTATTAATTTTCTTACGGCATGGGTTTTTAGCCTAGCTGACTTATACTATTTTGTCGTAATATTGCCATTTGTCAAGGGGTCCCTCATCGAGACAGACTCGACTGCAGGCTGTGGTGGCGCTGGTATTAAGTACGGGACCATAATGAAGTCTTGAAGCACCGCAAACGACACTGAGTATTGTCTCCTTGATCTATACAGAACAATTGTAAGTATACCACGAAGATATGTTACCCAAAATTAAGTCTAAATATGTCATAGTCTTTTAGTCAAATCTGAGATAACTTAGGTATATTTTATTAAATGACTTATTCGTACATTATTCAGTCGATTCATATTTAAGTGATATATATCACTGAAGTATAACCCGATGTCGGATTGTGTGAGCATAGTGGCGACGACGTCAACTCACTGAGGCAAAGAACAGTGTGAAAACAAACTTTTGAATGCCAATTACACATTCGAAAATGTGGACGGAAATCACTGCGATATTTCGTTTGTGGTTGTTAAGAGGGTTCCAACACCGAAAGTTGCAGCACCACTTTGAGTTTTGTAACGCTACTATTATTTGGTTCTAATAAAAAAAATAAGCTTTTTTCGAATAGTAGGTAAGATAGGAGGTTCTTATAAAAATTTAATAAAACCTTAACAACGCAGAAAAATATTACTTATGAAGTAAAATTTCATAATCGCGTAGAAAAATATATTTTCGTATGTGAGTGCAGTATTTTCATGTTTTCACACTGAGTTTTTCTTCAGTCTAACAGTGTTATTCATAAAGATACAGTAGATTTTAGGAAGCTTTACTGGAGGTCTACTTCTCTGGTTTGTTGTATGGTAAATACGTGACATCCAGTCTAAATTGACATACGTCAAATAACTTAAATTCTCTTTAACTTTTTATGAATAACAGGGTAACTTATTACTAACTTATTAATAATATTCACAGTCTCACACCTTCGAGAGTGGCGCGCTCGTAGCCTGACGAGTTGACGAGCTCCCGCCCGGCCGCCGGCTCGTCGCGTCCGCCGCGGCCGGCCCACCGCCCCACAGTCCGGCGGCGTACCAGAGACCTATCAAATACGTGGGCAATGTCCAATATATTCAAAATGCGAGTCACATTTCTGATAAAAATATGTCTCCTAAGTATTATGAATAATTATAAACTGAAATTATATATATAATTAATCTGTTTGAATTTAATATAAACTGCTCTTCTATAATTATAATAATTTCACAAACTAACCTAGAGTTATAATATAACGCGCACAATTAAAGTCTATATTCAGGGCGCTTGTTTTAATATAAAAATCTTTGCGCATCTGTCCTGGTGTGGCTTTGAGATGCGATTAATTTGGGCCGTGCAACTTGCGCAAGCGAGCGGCGGCGGCGTCGGCGCTAGTCACCGAAGCGCGAGCAGGCCTTCTTCCACTTGCACTGCGTGCACCAGAGCTCGCGATGCTCCATGCCGTACACCTTGCGGCACTTCTTGTTCTCGGAGCGCGCGCGCCGGCCCGGGCTGCCCGGCGAGCCGCCCGCGCCGCCCGCGCCGCCTATGCTGCCCACACCCGATAGCCGCATGTGCTTCTGTTAAAATTAGAGACAAACCGTTTAAAAACAATTAATTAAATGTATTATTTAAATAACAGTATGAGTACACAGGTACGGTAACAGTAAATATTATATTATTTAATTCTAATTACCGGAGAATGTGAACTGGACCAGGAATGCATTACGGGTATGCTAATAGGCCTCGCGGATCCGTTCTGTTGCATTGTCGACAGTAAGCCTTGCCTGAAAGAAAAAATATTGACATTATTATCCATAACACATCAGATTAAATATTAAACAAAAAAATTAATTCTCTTTCTCTTTGTTCGTTTGGGCGGAGCCGCGGCGGGCAAACTCTAATTAAATAAAATGTCGATTAAGATAGCATACCAATCCAATCAACCATCATGTTTTAAAGAAATTGAAGAGCTCAGTAGCGGAGCCTAGCTGAGCAGAGAGCACAGTTTGATTAGTTACCTAAAGGAGCCGACCAGCTGGCGCTGGTAGTCGGGGTCCTCGTGCGGCGGGCGGCACATGTCGCGGTGCGACAGCGTCGGCGCCGCCGCGGGGGTCGCCACCTCGCGCTCTGTGTAGTAGAACTCCTCCTCGTGGTCGCTCTCGCCCTCTTTCTTTGGCCTGAAAATAAAACAACTACTTTTATAATTTGCTCTGATTTGCTTGTTCTTTCTTATTTAACGGATACGTTTATGCTTTAAATTAAAATTTGAGATATCCTACGTGAATGTGACAAATTTAAGAAAGATGCAATATAACATTCTTCAGGGCAGACTGCGTTACGTAAGCCGCGTGACCTTTCAGGCCGTGGGTGCCGGGCTGGCGGGCTGGCGGCGCGGGCGGAGCGGAGGCAGCAACCTTGCCACAGAACCTTGCTGTTTCCGGGTCGGCGCAGGGCCGGCCTTTGTTACCTAATGCAGTATTTCTATAAAACTATTCCAGCAATTAATTTACCGTTTATTATAAGTACAGTTTAAACGTTAACACCGAGAAGGAGAAGACATCCTTACCTAAAATGAATTCAGTAAAATCTAGAAATAAATTTAAAAATACTGAAGCAATTTTATCTGATAGGCACATATAAAGTTTTATAGAAGCTAAATGCTGCCTCTGTCTAGGTCTGTTACTATTTACAGATCACGGGCAGAGAAATGAGTTGTTGTTTGCTGGGCTGAAGCCGGCCGGCTAGTTGCGCAATTACGCGGTCCCTACACGTGTAAGGCGGCACGTGTCGCGTGCACGTGATGCAATGCATATTATTTGCAGCTTTATATTTACTCGCTTAAATAGAAACATATTGTATTCGTAATATACGTATACTCGGTCTCTATCTTAGATGATAGTTGTTGCGAAGGATAGAGTCACTTATCGATGCAAGGTCTTTGGAGTACAAAGTTGATTACTTTTTTCAAAAACAATTATATACCGTACTGTCTATGAATAACATCGGTAAGTATTTTTATTTCTGAAAAATGAGGCTCACATCGAACTATCGAACCCGTGCTATATAAAAAAATAATGCACAATTTCTATTACATACAACCTACCCTAGATGAGTGTTTCTGATGTGTAGTTCTATTGAGGAGCAGCTGTTGGTGACGTGCCCGCAGCCACGCCAAGTGCACTGGAACACCAGGCTGTTGATCTGTAACAATAAAAAATATATTTATCGCTTGTAAGGTGGAGCGGACGATTGCAGCATTTATAATCAATTACTACCACGAGGTACTTGGTATCAGATCTAGAATAGGTAGGGACTTAAGGAATATATTTTATTAAGGTGCAACACTATTAAGACGTACAAGTTTATCAAGCGCATTAACTATTTCAAGGCCATCCTTGATATTTCCTGTTTACGACCAATACGAGTCATAGATAAATAAATTATTGGATTACAAGGTCAATCGTTTGGTAACAAATAGTTAGATGAAATTCAATGATTATGTGTTATTTACTATCCTAGCTGAAAATGTTATAATGTTATGTATGTTTTCAATATTATTATGACATTTTAATTTAAGTTATTAACCCAAATAAAATAAATCAGGCTCAGGATTAAGTTAAGATTAATAAGAATTATTACTTTACTTTAAACTTTTAAAAGACTGAGTTTTAAGTTTTAACTTTGTGTTTAATATTAATATAACAAGCGCGAAGGTTTTTGCAATTGTTATTAGGTTTGTCTTGACATAATACTTTTGTTTATTCAATAATAGAATAGAGCGATGATGTAGAGACGGAAGCGACTCTAGGTCGTGGCCTTGCTGCTAGAGCCCCGCGCCCTGCGCCCCGCGCCTTGCCGCCGCCCACCGCCGCGGACTGCGCACAGCTCGCCTAGCAATGCATTGCATCGAACTACCGCTAAGTACCTACTTATTCATTATTATATCAGCAGCCGAATCCGAAGATTCTCAGCTGAGAAGCTGTTATATGGCTTGGGCCGAAAAGTGTTGCAAGTTCAACGAGCGATCTGAAGTCAGCAGATTTCACTTGCATTATTTTTTCACCTTGACTAAATATTAAGGTTACGAGGGGTTATGTAATCTTGAAAAAGCACTTACTAATAAAAATGCAATGTAAGTAAGTATAAAGTATTTTAATATGTAAAGGCCTTAAAAAACTGTTTTAGTTGAACATGTAAACAAAGAAAACTGCGCTCTGCACCATTTGTTTAGTGAATATATATCTACTATCAGCTACTAACTGTAGATATCTGGGGCACGTGTCGAAACGGTGGAGGGTTTGAGGCGCGGTGGCAACGCGGAGGAAGGGGGAAAATGGCGAGCGAGGGCAGCAGCGACTTGCCAACGATTCTGCACCGACCTTCCAACCAATGCCATGTTATTTTGGCCGACGACAGAGCTCGACTGCTGCGGTACATTACACACACACATACACACACACACACGCTTCAATATAGTTAGAGACCTTGTTGCTAAGCCGAGTATTTATTTTATTACCACAAAGAATTGTCTTTACATTTACTGTCTTAAATATTAAGTACTATTAATAAAATTACTTTATGTACATCCTTTTTTATTTTAAAACAAGCGCATGCCGGCGAATCGGTTCTGTTATTCCGTTAAGGGCGCACAAACAGACAAAAAAAAAACTCAATGGGATTCTTGCGGTACAAATAACACATTTAAAAAAAATTGTTTTGTTTTATCTTCAACTAGTCGATCAGGCGAACTTCGTACCGCCTAACCTATTAGTAATTTGTGCTTGTATTATACTTATAAAGAACGACAAGAGCCTAGCTCTTAAATTTGAAGAAGAAGAATACTTATCAACCTTCCTACACTTGAACCACTCTATATATTAAAAAAAACCGCATCGAAATCCGTTACGTAGTTTTAAAGATTTTAGCATACATAGGCACAGACGCGGGAAGCGTCTTTAGTACTATGTACTAGTTGACCCGGCGAACTTCGTACCGCCTAACCCTGCTGTGCATGTTTTAAGCACATTACTCTTGTACACTCTATCTATTATTGAAGACTACATCAAAATCAGTTCCATCGTTTTAAATATTTTAGCATATAGGACAGACTGCGCGATCGACTTAGATTAGATTTTTATATAATTATGTATTGATAATTGATGATGATGTACAGTACGTCGTAACACATTTTTAATACTTACTATAAAGGTAGATATGTAGGGTATACTGGCTTATACATAGAATATAAAAAAGGATTTAGTGAAAAAATAAGTATCACTATCACACGCACATAATTTAATTGGGAATTGTTTACCTTGCTACGCCGCTGCTACGCGGCGTAGCAACTTAGCTACGACTTCAGATATCGTAAAAAAAATGTAACTCAGAAGTACGTCTAAGTAACTTTTTTCAAATTATGACCTTAATTTGTTCATGTAAAATTATGAAATTGTTGAATGAATAGAATGCCTTGTTCAGGGCCGTTTGTTAGAGCAGTTTAAAGTACGTAGTTTAAGTAGGTCAGGTGAAGGGGGACTGGTGCGGGTGATGGCATTGCGAATCAGGTCACATCACAACCCACGGCCAAGGATGATGATCACTAATAGCTTTTGACTTATATGAAATATTTATAGAATTACCATAAAATATAGCATTCTTAATGTGTACAGTTATTTCTCAACACCAAAAAATATGAAAACATATTTTATAATATCTTTTGTGTTTTAAACATGATTAATGTTTCATTTGTTTCAAGAACCGCAGTTGCTTGTTATGTGCAATTAAATTCGTAGAATTGTTAACAGTAAAGAGGTAGTTGGAAGATCACTACTACGAAGCTTTATTTCTTTATTTATTTTTTATGCACAGTGCGCTACTGGCAAAAGTGAAGTGAATCATACTTAGATGACGTCATGTCATGGGCTGAAATTGCACACACCCACACTGAAGCCACTCGTGTGTCCTTGTCTTATTCCCAGATCTTACAGTTTATTCAGGACACATCTGCGTCCTTAATAAACTGTGAGATCTGAAACCCATTTTAAAAAAAAAGGCAAAGCAATACATACAACTATTATGTATCGCTGTTAAAAAAACAGAATAGATAAACTTTCGTTGACGAAAAGTCTTTATTCTTTAAGTTTACCTAGGAACGTTTATTGAAATTTAGGAAGGAGACGTTTTGCTGAAGTTATAGGTAGAAGTGGAGCGGGCAAGGCGAGGGCACGAGCGCTCCGCCCTCCAGCCCCCGCCTCCCTCGGCAGTACACCACTGACCTAGTTTCAGCTCTCAATGGCTAAACGCTTCCTATAGGGTGTAGGTGAGTCTTTGTGTGGTTTAACCCTTCAAATATTTTACCTATCTTTAAAACAAAGAAAACGAATTAAAACACAATCACCAAAATACCAGTGAAACACAAGATAATTTTGGAAACAGTCAAATAAAGGCCCAATTCCTATTATATCTAGGTCAAACTGCAAGTTCTTTGTTCTCAAGTCAAGACAGATAAATGAATACTACGCATAGAGCTATTTAGTGTGTATTAGTGTTAGATAGATGAAAAGTGTAGAAGTGTGTGTGTGATGCATTAGAGTGCAGTCGAGGCCGCTAGAGAGGTTTCTCTGTGTGCGTTCGTTTGTTTCAATGTTTGAATGCAGAGCTCGGCGCGGGAAGAGTGTCGGCGGGGGACGAGGTCTACACGTGTCGCGGGCTGTGGGAGGGAGACCCTGACACGCGGAAGAGGATGAAGCCGGGAGGAGGGGGCCCTTGCCGCGTCCATAGTGCAATAACATACATATTTGTTCTCGCCTGTCCTAGTTTAGCCGGTACCGGCCGGACTGGAACTAATTAGCGCGATGCTGAACGTCGCAGCGGCAATTTAATGTGCATTCTCTTTAAACATTATTGTCTACGTGCTTTAAAATCAGAAATAAATGGACTCCAACTAGACATTTTTAGCTGTATTAACATTAACAACATTATATTATTTATCCAAAGAAAATATGTATATTTTAGTTTTTTTCAATCTTATCTTGAATTAAATCAAACATTATTTATTACTACTATAATAAAAATGCCGGCACAAACTTTATCTAAGATTGCAAGATTAATCATAAAAAATTATAGGGATAAATATATATACCAGATAGCGAGATATTTAAACTTTGCACCGCCCTGCGTTCTAAATTTTTGAGAATATTCTATATAGCCTACAACTTCCGGGCTAGTGTAGTGAAGTAGTAAACAGATTTTTCAAATAGATGACTTGGCCGAGTTTTTAATGAAAAAATTAGTTAATCCTGCGTTCTTATTTAATAATTAAAACAAATTAGAACAAATTCATGAAATGCACGCTGAAAATCGAGTCGCGCAGGCCAGCTCGCCTCATCCTTTATGCAGGGCGCCCGGCACAAAATGCCGGTTTGTTACTGGTTTGTTATTATGCTATCTCTTTCCCTCGAGCTGCAAGCCAAGATTCGTAATCATATTGATTTGTTTTCATTGCATCTCTTTTCTTCTTCTTTGTCCGAATATGTTGATCTTTTTCATTCTAAGGATCTCAATTTATTTCTTTTGTTTGGCTAACCAAAAACGTAATTCGTTATGCATTTTCTCATGCATCTCTAAAAAATAAATTTGGCAAGTTTGTTTTGTGTTTTCTTTGCTATGTATTTAATAAATGAGATAAATACATGATGGTTATGGTTAAGGTTTATGTAGATTTATTCCAAATTTATCTTTAATAGGTACATAATTTAAATTTCTAGACAAGACTAAAACAATTTCTTACCTAAGAATTATACTTCCTTTTTAAAATTATTACCATATTAATCATTATTAATATGGTAATGAGCTTAGTTAATCAAAGATAGAGGTTAGGTCATTACCTAACCTCTATCTTTGATTAACTAAGCTCATTAAATTTTCCGGTTTGGCTTTTTGTGAACAAAGAAAACTGTTTTCATTGAAACAAATTTTGTAAAATGGCCTTCTGATTCAAAGATGCCCTGCCATGGACACAGAAAAGTCAGATAAACAATTTTAACTGAATCCTTGAAGGAATATCAAATGCATTATAATTCTTCAACCTAAAACGACATGGTGTTTCAATGGAACAAACGACACAATATTTAACGCGAGAACGTATCATGTAGAAAGAGATGGGGATAAAGCGAACACCCCATAGAGTCGAGGGAGGTATTACGAAGCGAACAGGTCAGTGAACTGCCACTAGCTACCTACCCCTGTCTACTACTTGCGAACACTTTGAATTCTTGCCTCTTTGTTGTTGATGGATAGGCCGCTGATAGATAATATTTTAGTAATTAGTTAATTTTTAGTGGGTTCATTAAGTACTATTTTTGTCTTAGAATTTGCAAAGTTTAAAATTAAAATCGTTGTGTAGATATTTTAGTTTTTTAAATCATTGATACTAAACTTACCTCAATCCAATACTCAATTCAAAAGTTCTGACTTAGCGTTTTTATTGACCAACATCTAAACTTTCATAATTTTCAGGTATCTGTTTATTATTGTATAAAGATCAAATCTAATCGAAAATAGTAAGTTAGAAGGATAAATGCTACAGGTGGTGCGGTAGGTACCAAGATCAAAACAATGCCTTGTCCCGCGCCGATCTCCTCCGCTCGCTGCGCCCCGCAGCAGGCGCAGGGAGCCGCAGGGAGCACCCTCCAATTATCCTACGAAATGCGTCACAACAAAATTATTGCCATGACTGACTGGAATCCTGAGATTAGATCGCCCCGCGCGGAGCACATTGTTTGTGTGCATGAGAATATTTAAGATAAGTTTACGTAAGAAGTCAATAAATATTATGCGGGATAAATAGTTTGATTGACATTGGCATTGGCATACTTACCTATTATAATTTATAATCGTAGGCGACATTGCCTTATAGAAGGAGTCAGACTCTCACTTCGAATTAATTTCATTTGGAAACTAATCTTGAGACGGACAAAGGTAGGATATAGCCTATATCTTCAATATCAATACATAGTATAAAATGAAGTCGCTTCCCGCGTCTGTCCCTATGTATGCTTAAATCTTAAAAAATACGCAACGGATTTTGATGCGGTTTTTTCTAATATATAGAGTGATTCAAGAGCAAGGTTTATAAGTATTATACATGCAAAAAATAGTAATAGGTTAAGCGGTACGAAGTTCGCCGCGTCGACTAGTACTTGTATAAATGACGGAGCGATAAGTTTTTTTTTGGGAAAGCCAAGATTTAATACGAGCTCACATAAAAAAATTGTTAATAACAAACAAATAATAGCAGTGATAACTCAAATTATTAATCGCCTAATTAGACTTTATGTCATGAGTCCAGCATCAGGCCGGCGAAGATCTTGGAAGGTTGTTGATAAATCAGACGCCCCGGTCGGACGAGGCGCAGTGGTCGGCGACCCCGACAGGTTTCGACTTGTTACAGTTTCACTTTTTTATTTTTCAGAGGTTGGTGAAGCCTCCAGTCTGCTCTTTTATATTAGCTTATAAAATATTAAATTTAACTTTGTACAATTACTGATATTGTTCAGGGGTAACATATATTCATGGATTCAGTAGTCAAAATAATATCAACAAATAATTAAGTACCATTTATATACAACAACAATTTTTACTTTGAAAAAGTTCAAGGTATTAGACTTTATTTTGTATATGAAGTAAATATTGCAGTAAGATTTTTAAAAATTAAATAAATCCGTTAATGAGACAAAGAGACTACAAGATTTCTCAATCTTAATAAGTAAGAATCTTTAGAGTGCGATATGAAAGAGCTTTATCACAAAACTTTGATATAAGTATGTTTAAAGTAGCCACTTAGTTATAAATTTCAACTTTGTATTAATTTATCAAGTGCAGTTACATAATAAATATAAAGCTGAGCGTTTAAACAACATACGTACATTGTTTCAATAAATGTTTGTCAAATGATGAGACATTAATCGTGAAGGAAACGGGCGCGGGCGCGGCGCAACAAGGCTAATCGTCACAAGCTCAATACAATCGTTGAAACTGAATTCGACATCGCATAAACATACAATAATTTTACTTTTAAAATTGGAGTTTGTTGAACTCGGGACTACTCATTATCGCGTCTGATGAACTCGGGGCGCCGCCGCCCGCCGCTGCCGCCATTGTTTCTGATCAAAATTATTATGCGGCTAATAAATAAGTTTATGATAATTTCACCGGGTGATTTAGTGACAGTGAAATACTTACATTCCTGTGTTCTCAAAAAATGTTTAAACAAATGCAGTCTATGATTATTTACTTTAGTTTTCATATTTATAGAAAGCTCTCTTCTGTATGTTGATCGAAGTCTATAAGTTACTAATAAAAATAATTATGAAAAATAAATTTTTACTATTTAATATGGCTTTTCAAAGGATATTGTTAAAAATGAGTCAAACCCCTCGGCAACTATTTGAACTGTCAAGAACGGGCAAAGCCCCGGCCGCCCGGTGTCGTGTCATTGCCCTCCTCACTCCCCGCCGTAAAAAAACGCATACCCCGGCTTGTGCCCGCATTCTAACTCTACATCCTCCAACATGCCGACATTATCGCGTCCACTAGCTTTTTCACGATCATGTAATATTACCGATTCTGGAAAAATCAGAGTCCTCCGTCCTCATTTCCATACTACTTAATCTAATGCTGCTTTGTTGGTGAGGAGTAAACTAAAATTTTTACTAAGCGATGTAACAGACTTAATATTTTCAATATACTAGTTACAAAAATTATAACAATGGCTTCTTATAAGAAATAAATTTAATTATATTTGATATAACCAAGCTCTTAAGCTATAAGCTAAATATTTATTTTTTCTGATTCTAGGTAAGTAGGTATTGGTTACAAATATGAAGCATGAATTTATTTACCTATGTACCTGTATAAAACATATATGTACATGGGTAATTATTTATATATAATTAATTATTTTTATTGGTTCTTTTTCCTTGTTGAATTTATGTCATTCATAGTGTTATAAAGTGCCGCAGGTATATAGCACACTGTTCTGAATAATCAATTAATTGTGCAAGGTTTAATCATGGCCCAAATGCGAATTAACTGACCAGAGAAGCGGCCGCGCAGGAGCCGAATACTGGTCAATGTCTTCGCACCGCACAGTGCCTTTGACCGCACCAAGGCCGTCAGGATGAGGTATTTGAACTTTATGGTGCTTTGATATAAATAAAGCCAATGAAACAAACAAATAGTAACGAAAAGTCGGTTTCGAAACACTAGTTAAAATCGGCGGTTAAGGCAAAGAAAATAAGTGAATAAAGTATACTTTGCGGGGGTTAATAAATAGGGGAATTGGAATTAAAGGGCGATGACCCATAGAGCAGGACGGAGAGACAACAGCAGTGAAGTTGCAGCGCGTTCTTGGGGCGATGATGGCAGCAGCGAGGCGGCGCGGCAGTGACGCATTTTTGTTCTGAATTCAGCTAACTTCAGGCATGAAAATTTACTTAATTTATTTAATTTAAAAAGATCTAGGTATTCTATTGAACCAATAGAAAAGAGAAACACATACACAAGTTGTATACTTATACCTAGGAATAAAATAAAAAATATTATATAATATAGGAATAAAATATAAAATATATGTATGATTATATTACATTTTGGAGATATGTTTGTAAAACTACAACTGAGTTGAGGACAAGGGACCAAGCGGGCGAAGCGTCGAATAGAGTAATCGCTGCAAGTGGGTCACCGCGCCTGTGTGGACGTAACCTATTTTCGCTGTTGTGTTGCACAACTATTCGGAAATATATGTTTTGCTTAGGTACCTACTCTCTCAGCTAACTTATTATGTATTCTTAGGTTAATTAAATTTGGTTGGTATTACTTTATTATCGACTAGTCGACCCGCCGAACTTCGTACCGCATAACCTTTTACTATTTTGTGCAAGTATTATACTCATAAACCTTCCTGTTGAATCACTCTATCTATAAAAAAATAATGCATCAAGATCCGTTGCATAATTTTAAAGATTCAAGCATACATGGGGACAGACGCGGGAAGCGACTTTATTTTATACTATGTATTGATATACCATTGGTTTTAAATAATTCTAATTCAAATTGTTGCCAGTTATTTCGACTTCAGTTTTTTTTTTCTACAGACCAGTACATTACGTGAATAGTTGGTCGTAATTTTTAGATGAGCAAACCCTGCAATCGCGTAGCTCTTATGTAATAACAGTAATTTTGTAAGATAGCTTAATACCTATTTGTTTAAAACAGCTGCAAGAAGAAAAGAACAATGGCCTCATAATTTCAAACAGCAGCAACAAGTGCGCGCGACCAAAGTTCAAAATGACGACGACAACGGCGGCGGTCCACATTTGTTTGTGACCCACATTGATAATACCTACATAAGTTATTGCTTTTATTTTTTAATAGATGATGCGGTCTTATTAAAATAGTTCACTGTCAAACTAACATCAAAGCCAAAATATGCAATAAAAAGTAGCAAGTACATACACAAGTTTAAAATGTGAACGTTATAAAAATATTCTACATGCATATATTTTTTTAAGGCTATCCCTGTGAATAGGATATAACGTTTGATCAAGAATAATGTTATTATGCGTTTTAAATGGATGAATAATTGGTTAACAATGTGTTGGTTAGATGATCGCGTTTGTAATCTGAGACAGATGATGACGCTACACGCGCGCGGCCGTTAGGTAAGGTACGGCTGAGATCGGGCTGAGCGAGCATGCGTGCGCGCAGCGGTGCCGCCGGCCGGCCGGCGCGCGGCGGCGCGGGTCGGGGAACCGTGCCGACAAGGGTCGCCGGTCGCTCGCACCGCACCCACTTTTGCTTGCCGCATAACGTATAATACACAGGAAACAAAACCACCATAAATTAGCAGTTGAATGCCCAGTGCATGTTACGCGGTTGCGCGTTAAATTGTACCGTTTAATGTATGTTGATTATGTAGAATATAACAGTGGAAACGCCGCATGCATTGTATGTATGCATCCTTATGCCTTGGCGGCGGCGGTCTTACGTATCTTAAGTAATTTTTTTATTAAAATGAAATATAGAAGAAGAGATAAGTTTTTTTTGTCACTTGCTAGAGTTTGCTATAAGTAACAGTATCGTAGTGTGTTGTAAGTAATTGACGTATGTAATGGCATAGGCTTATCTAGGACCAGTTTCCTCACCATTTACAGCTTTAACGGTTTTCCAAGTGCAGATTGATCTGCGCACACGCGTAGTAGTACTGTAGTCTTCCGCGTCACAAATATAGAACGCGAAGGCCGTGCCAACGCGGTGCTGTTGCGTAAAGCGAACCTAATCGCCAAATACGTAGATGCCTAAACAACAGTTAACACTTACAACTATTTACAGCGTAATTAAAGATAACTTTTGCCACGCTCTTTTATATTGTAGTGAAAACGAGTATCAGCCAATATGATTTAAATAATTGACATCGAGTTATGACTTATTAAAAACAAGGCTTTAAGGTAAGACCGCGATGGAGGCTGCGATGCAGTGCAGCTTCGCGGTCACGTTGGACACGAGCAAAACGAGACTCACGTGAAATCGATCGGTGCGTTGCGTTGCTATCTCTGCTACGCACAATACGTTATCTAGGTAGAACTGATTTGATATTACCTTATGTGAAAATGGAATCCATTCTTGGAGTGCACTTACAGGCTGAGAAAGGACAAATGCGCAACCTCACAATTACTATTGATGATAATGGAAAGGAAGGAACATTCAGAGTTTATAGGCTACTCCCGTTGAGCTAGAGGTTTGCGTCTCATTACGGCGACAATTACAGCGGCCGTGAGGCCTCAGGCGGAAGTAGCCTCGAGTCATGATAACAATTGAGTATTTTATCAGCAGTACGATAAACTGGCCTTCAACGTAGCACGCACGAATGGAACGCCTGCGAACGTCAGCTTTATTTCATATTTGTTCATAAGGTGAGAACGACTGAACGGAGAAGTTTAATCTTAAAATGGATTTAAGATTATTTTTGCTTTAGAGTTTATCCGTTTATAACATAAAATATGTAAAGCTCAGGTGAAGCTTTATTTAAGAGGAGTTTAGCAAAATTAAAAAAAAAAAAATTGTACGGATCTGGGACCAAAAGCTCTCCGCAACTGACTCATTTTTCGTTTCGCTCGCGCCGAGTCGCAGACACAGCTCGAACAGAAAAGGAGTGGAGTCGACGAATGAGGATCAATATAAATATGTAGATAGTTATGGAAAATTTAAAATAATTATTAACCACGCCAATTATAATTATTATTCATGACAAAACTTTTTTTTATTATGAATTATCTTTTCTAATTATTAAAATCAGACTATTTATTACTGAATCAGAATATTTTATTTTTTAGCACATGTAAGATTAATGCTAATAATATTGTTATTACATACGATGATCATAAGAATTTAAGTTAGTTAGTGCACACCGCTAAAAGTTGCAATTTTTACTCGGATGGGTGTGACGTCATCTCGTCTGAACTAAAATCGAACGAACGCAATTTTCTGCGAAGGCGACTCTTTTTATTATATTTCATTTTAAAAGTTCATTGTTTAACATGTATAATTTGAGTTCTAAATTTGAACGTAGTTAAAGTTTAATTATCGACAAAGTCAAGTACAAATTAAGATGCACACAATGATACAGGTTTCTTTATATAGGCCACTAACTTGTCGTTTCTGAACATGTTGTAGGGAAGTAATCATAAGGATGTAGATTAAATGCAATTCCTTCTGATACCAAGCCGGCCTGTAAAGAGAGATGCAGTTTTATAAGATAAGAAAATATAGGTATAAAGCAGTGGCTAAGGTTGTTTTTTAATGTCATTTTACAAATGGTTTCATACATATAGAGAGGTGTTTGTTTCACAAACTATAAACGTATAGTTTTTATTATTTCAAATTACCAGAATTTAATTTACTTTATTATCATTATTCCTATGTATTTTCAGCAAAAACTAATTAGTAATTTCGAAGAACTAGCTATTCCCGTTTTTTGGAATGGTTATTTTTGACGAAATAATGTATCGAGGTTTTTGTATCCTCGTTGTGTTTCTAAATTATAAAAAACTTTGTTATATCCTCAAGAAGGTTATATTAAAGTTTCAGATCTCTACCGTCTGTAGTTTATGAGAATTACTTGATTTAGAAACGCCTTCCCAGCTCGTATAGCGTCTTAAGCGTTTCCCTCCAGAAAGCAGCACGGGCTAGAAAGCTAAACATGGTTCGCTTACAAAATAGTTTAGTTAAAATAATAGCATTAGTTATTCGCACACAATGATGCTTGTTTTTAATGTTGAACAATAAAGAATTCAACTGAATTCTGTTATAACTATATATCAAAACATAGCGTATGTTATGTTTATTGAAATTCATTTCAGTAATGTTGACTAAGTGTAGAGAAGTTTGACTAACCATTTATTGGTGCTGTATGAATTAATTAAAAAAAATACTGTTTAATTAAATAATGTGGGTTGCCATGCAGAAATCGCTTTTAGCGTAAAAGGTCGCACATTGAAATGCAAATTGAATTACTAGTACAAGAATTGTATAATGTACTTTTGTATCTAACTTGAGAACAATACAGTGTATAATATCCTATTCTATGTCTAGGGGCTGAAAAGTTTTCAATGAAAACTGTTGGATTCTGTTAGTATTATAATTAGTTAAAAATTACTCAGCATTAAATTGAACGCTCTATCAGAATTCTATATGATATGTTAAAGCATATCAAAAGTCAGCATCAGAACTAAAGCAGTTAACCTTTATAGACTTCCACGCTGCGAGAATGTTACACGTGCACCTTAGTGTGATAATGAAACACGTGCGCCTGCACTCAATACCTATTCTATTGCCTCGACTTCATCGACTAGGATTTACTTTCATGAAATTTCTCCGAGACAAGCCAAACCACGTAGCTGGATATGACGTTGGATGTTGGGTATTATAAAGTGAAAATCAATTATTAATGCGATGAGATAATCATGCGCACATCTGCTACGGCCAGAGGCCAGGGGTCGGTCGGTCAGCGGTGCGGTGGCTGTTGCGCAAGCTAGCTCGGTGCGGCCCAAGCAGGCGTGCGCGTGATGCAACGATCGACGATATTGTTACGATAGCACTGATGGTGGACGTCAGCAAAGTGGGCGACGCTATGAAATGCGCGCTTGGGAAATTATCCGATGTTTGTACTGTGGTGAATTGATAATAACTGACTGAGATAAGGAGTATGCAAGTATCGTGCTCGCGTGTGGGTCACTCAACATCGCTCATGTTATGCGCTGTGCAGCACTATTGGACTTTACAAACTTTGCAGCTTAATTGTGACGATTAGGCGGAATTAATTATTTTAAACAAAGCTGCAATCTGCCAAAGGAACTCACAGTTTGATAAATGACAAAGTTAACTTTGTAATTTCTTCTTCTTCTTCCTCAGCACATATCAGCCCACTGTTGAGCAAATGCCTCTCCAATTATTTTCCAGTTCGTTCTATCGGCTGTCAATCTCATCCAAGTCCTCCCCGCAACAGTCTTTATATCGTCGGTCCATCTGGCTGGTTGTCTGCCTACACTCCTCTTCCCCTCTCTTGGTCTCCATTCAAGGACGGCTACGACGACTTTGTAATTTAATTTGTCTGAATTTAATGCTTATAAGACCCAGCAAACACAAATACTAAATAATAATTACATATTTTAGTTTTTATTTCCAGAGTACAGGATAGTTGTATTGTACTGACACTACACCTTAAGTTCTGATTCCCAAAAATTATGTTCGATATTGGTTGCACATTATTTTCCGTATGTAACATTCATTATTATTTTAATATAATATCTAGCATTAGATGCTATAGCGGCACTTTGCGGCGTACCTCGGGTGCCGCTGGGTAGCTAGCTCATCGTTGGTGTTGCGAAGAAACAGGTTCCACTCAGATCACATGTGAGGGTCACTGAACCACCGGGGACGTTAGTCCGGGGACCCCGGGGAGATCCGGTCGTCTTGCCGGCTAACTAGAGTGGAAAAATTACCGCAACCACAGAGGGCTGCACCCATTATCTTTGTTTACCGGCCGCAGCACATCAGACCAGGAATTTTTCGTCAGTATATCGTTAATACATTATAAAGTTTGGTATTTTATCTTCAATCATTTGGCAAGACAACTGAGATACTTTAGCCGGGCGACACCGCGTCTGGGGCATGCTATTGTATTTCGCTCGCTGCACTAATAATAGGTGATTAGCATTGACGCGTAGGCAGCCAGCAACTAGAACCACTATACCTGCGCCTCTGACACACGCTACATACCATATTTCTAATGTACAATCGCGTACAATTCAATTTGTTTGTACCCTGAATTTATAAATGTACTTTTGTATCTTAAATTGTATGCAATAAAGTGTTTTCTATTCTATTCTATAATGAAATATATGTATGTATAAAAAAAATCAGTCTAATAATCGTATACGCTAGCAATCTATACGAGCTATCTTGTTCGCATTACACCCTATAATCTGCCGTGTCTAGCTCAGTAGCAGTATCAGCAAATCAACACGTGTAATTTTTTATCGTTTCTTGCTCATTAAAGTACGATGCATTTTGTTGCATTGATAGTGAGTCAATGACCACAGCGCATGTATTGAGAATGTTTGCTTGTTTTCTTTGTCCCCATAGATAAACTTAACACAAGTGTTGAATTGAACGTCGATTGTTATTGCTTGCTAAATATGCATTTCTGTATTTGCTAGTTGAAACAAACAGAAAATATTTTTCAAGTTCATTCCATTACCGTTCAGGGCAAAGAACCACGGACTTGTGAAGCCAGTAATTACTTTCAACAGAAATTGCTGTAGCATTAAAATGTGAATTAAAAACACATTTCAGTTTGCAACACTTCAATAACGTTATGAACAAGTCATCGGTGGATAATTCTGTTTTATTATTAAAATATATATAGAATTCTACTACAATATTGTTTACCCGACAATTACTATCGTATCTGGCTTACATAGGCGTCGAGTTGGTAATTTCTAAATGAGCTGAACCGGTTAAATACTAGCAACGTTTACTTGTATTTAAAGTTGAGCATCTGTTGCATTAAGCAGGTTTTGCTCATTACGACACTAGAAGTAGAAATTGCATAGCCAAACCCTCGTTTGCCGTGATATCATGGCATTTAACGAAGTTAGCGTTAAGTAATTATTTAATACATTATCCAAAAACGGTCAGAATGTATTTCTTAATAGTTTAGTAGGCATGCATTTGAGCATAAGTACCAGCACAAGGTTCCGTTTAATTTCAGGTTTTATATTATTCGTTTTCAAAATATTATAGTAGTTTAGAAATGTTGAACAAAATACAGTACATGAAATCAAAAGAGGAAGAGAAATAGCTCTATCCGATTATGGGCAGTTTCTACTGTTTACTGACCTTCTTTTTCCTTGGATGGAGATCTTCATAGTCCATAGCGATGCCCTCGTCGCTGAAAGAGGAAGAGACTGGCGGCGGAGACGGGGTGCCGGAGCGCCAGGACGAGCCCGAGCTGCTGCTGGCGCCCGGCGACACCGAGGACCGCCCTCCCCATGCGCCTGCCATAAACAAAAACACCACACGTTGAAGGGGAAAGCCATGTTTTTTATATCCAGCAAGAGAAATCTTCAAATGAGATAAATTTCAAAGTGGCAAAGTCATATAATGAGTGTAATTTCACAATTTAACTTTCACTCGCGCACCGCTGCGATTTTCCCGCGGCACACATAACGCGTGCGTCCGACTCAGCTCCGCCTGACGCGGGTCGGGCCGGAGATCAATCATTACAATTAAGCGGTCCTTCAATATACAATTACATAATAATACAATCTTAGCACGACAACGGTGATGAACAACACCGTGGCAATCATTAACGTTGTCCTAGTTTCCCCATTGGGGTTTAAAAACGGAGAGCTTGGGTAGTGCACCAAATACCTGATGTGTCTAGACGAACGAAAGTCTAGACTTCGTCGTCTAGACGCTTATATTAGCTTTTCGTTGATATAGCAGTATTTTACAGATTCAGACACCCAGTAAATTATTTCTATTTAGTTTACTGGTTATTTTTTTTCCAGAAAATATAAGATCGGACCAAAAAAAAAAGAACCGTCTACTCTTAAGTTAAAGCAAATCAACGTGACAAATACACGTTCATGTATGACATTGAGTGGTTTCGTAAAGAAATTAAGTTGCAGACTCACTTGGTCGTGGAGAGTTGGGAGAGCAGCTGAGGGACATGAGCACTAATGCAGCGTTGCACTCGTTCATGTCGTCGCGCTCGCCGTAGCCCAGGTCGCCGGAGCTGCTCGGCCGCCGCTTGCGGGACCTGATATAACGGAAACATTCCTTTTTATACAAACTGATAAGTATTAATCGTTAATAACATAATACATACGATCTTGGAATAAAAAGAAGAAAAAAACATCACTATCATAGTAAGTAGAGTTAGAAATCCCTGACAGACCCTCTATTACGGCCGCTTTTGCAATATTGCTTTGCGTCCTCTTCGCGTTTTTTTTGTACTGACTTTGACACTCTAGAGGCCAGGATGCTGTAAAATTACTAATAAATAGATAAATCAATAGAAACACCTATTGAATTTAGATGGAATATTTTAGGTTTCTTAGAAATGAGTAAGTAATTGGTGTAATGGAGGCTAGAGTGCGTACGAAGGGTGAACCGGGAGCGTAGGGCGCAGTGACGCAAGCGAGCGACCCACAGACGCGGCAGGCATCGGTTCGGCGATGTTGCGTAAGGACGAGGCCCGTGCTCCCGTCTGGCCGATCACCCCATGCAACCTTCAGAAAGTACGGTCATTCACATTTTTCTCAATTCTTCAGTTCAAGAGTATCACACACGATAAGCAACATTGTAACTATTGCTATGCAAAAACATATGACAACTCGCTCTACAACTTTGTTGATTAGAAGCAGTGCTTTTTTATCATAATGGTAAGATATTGAGTTTTTGCAAAGACGAAAGACGTTTTAATAATTGATTAATTGCTTTGTATCTAAAGATTTAGCGTAGCTAGTAGCCTGATCATCAAATTCTGTGGGCCTTGCAGATCTGCCCTATGAAATTTCTATCAAACGATTTTCAAATGCTGATGAATTTACGTATAGGGTCATTGATTGTTGGCAGCTTGTTATTAACTCGGGCTTCGACCAACTTCACAAGGTGTTCTTCACGGTATTTAGTAAACATTATACCTACTGATAAATTTAATAGAAAAAAATATAAAAACATTTATTTATATCCAGGCGGTCTTTGTAGTGAACGGCTCAATGCTACATCCGTGACGCAGGATGATTTTAAATTATTATTGTTAATACTTTGTTTGTTTATAAACGTAAAACGGCCATTTGTTTGCAGTTGCATAGAGGCTCTCGTTAAGCATGTAAACTTTATTATAGAAACATACATGATAGCTCTAGTTTCAATCATTAGATAGCTCTTTTATAATCGTTGGGAAGTAAGAGTAACCTGAAGAGGGGACGGGGCAAGCCTGGTTGGGCGATTTTAGGCTGAGAGGGTAGGGACCGGGTATCGGTAGGCTGTCGTCTGGAGCAGCGTTCATCGACTCAGGCTCGGGCGCGCTCGGGGCGGCGGCGCGGCGGTGGCACGAGTCAGCGACACGCGCGCGACCTGCGGACGCACCCCGTGCGGTGCTTCACCTCGCCGCGCCGCCGCCGCCCCGCTACTGCCTCGCGCCTGCCTACTGGGGTCGCCAGTCGAGCGACTTTCTGGGATGTTCGCTAAGTAAGGTCGTACATTGTACTACATGGCAAAATACCGCAAAGGTTACATACATAAACGATGAATTGGCAGTATCTTTATAAGCATGTGTATTTTACAGTTTAATTATTAGCAAAAATAGTTTCAGGCTATCAGCGCGAACTATAGTTTGTTGGTTATCAGCCGTAGCGTCGAACGCGCGCCCCCTGCGTCATCGACGTCATCGACGTCATCGGCCACCGCGAGTCCGAATTACCCTTGATGATGCTATGATATGAGCTAGCTCACTATATATAGTCCGCTTGCTTTCATTGTCGACGACGCGACGTAACACCGCACACGCTAATTATGACGCCTGCCCGCTGCTCGAGCTCAACAAGAGGACGTTTAGATGTTATATGCTTAACATTCATCGCCGCTGCTCACGCTTCTTTTGTTTACAAGATAATGACTTAGAACAAGTTTAGAACATTGAATGGAAAGTGACTGACGTCAAGGACCACGCAAGGTCTTTCAGAAGCGAAAACCAGCTTCCATTTCCGTCGTAGACGTAAAAAAATGGGTTTCTTTTGCCTTTGAACCTTTGTCGAAGATTTCACTTAGACGCTTTTCTAGGCAACTTCGTATACCTAAGTACCACTGTCCGGCTCTCTGTGCTTATCTATGTAATTTACTAATCTTCTCATAAGCACAGAGAGCCGGAAAGTTGTACTTAGGTATTGTTGCCCAAGCGGAATGGTGATATTATCAACACCAAAACGATTTAGTTAAATACACCCGTCCATATTGTTCCCATTTCTCGAATCATAGTTATAGTCCAGGCAAAATAAGTTTTGAGGTCGCATTAATTCGTTTTTTTTTTTTTACAGTAAATATAAAGTGTTCGTTAACGAATGATTTTCTATAGTTTTTATGGTTCTAGGTATGAAGGCTTTCAAGGAATACCTAAAAATTGATTTTCTTTGTTTGACGCCAAATCAATATATATAAAACTCTTCCGTTACTGACTGACTGACTGACAGACAACGCAGAGCCGAAACTACTGGGCGTACAAAGCTGAAATTTGGCATGTAGGTTCCTTAAGGATTGTAGGTGAGCACTAAGAAAGGATTTCCCGAAATTCCCAAGGGAACGGGAAAAAACGGGATTTTTGTGTTTATGAGAAATCTGCGCGGGAAATACCGCGGGGCAGCCTCTAGTTTTGAATAATAGGACTTTAAAATTTGGCATACACATACCTGATGGCCACATTATTATAGTAAATAAGTAAGTTTATTTAACAAATGAGAATTATACAAAGTAGATTTTTTTTAACTTTGACATGCGAAATCGCTGACTTAGAAAATTGCTTTTTTGGGGAAAATTTACTTTAATGTATTTTAATTATTTAAATGTATAAATCATGAAATAACTTTTGTATATTGTAGTAGGTATAAAATGAAGTATTCTTGTATAAAAATCGTCACTTTTACATTTCCTGTAGTACATTAAAACAATTATTGAAACTTTTAATGGCGAATATAAGCAAAAATATAAATGATAACCTGGGGATTATCAGATATTCATATTTGTCGTAAAAACATCTACCTAAATCCACAAGAATCCCCAAAATTAGATTTAATGTGACCTCTTCCATACATTCCACCCTAGTTTTCCTGTATTATACAATCCCGCTCGTGTGTGTTTCGCTTTATGAAAATACCTACTCGCATACGTAGGCAGGCACGGTTTAATCACAACGACCTTGTCGCCTGTTGCTACGATCGCGGCTCGATAGCTACAATATTTGTTTTTCCACGAGTTCCTCGGTACCGGTACTTTGCGTAATAAAATTCTTCAATGATAACGATTCTTATTGATCACAAAAACACAATCATGTTTTCTTTGATTAAATTACATTTGACGTAAATCCATGTTTTCGCGTTGAGCCTAAGCAAATATGTACCTATACATCACAAATTTATTGTTGAAGACAATTTATAGATATTTGTACATCTGAAACTACAGTAATATTGGTTCTACTTTAGGAAAAATATACATTGTCACTAGCTTTATTCTGTTAACCCAACACAATTAATAGACGGAGAGAGATCTATATTATAGAAACTGAATGTACTTATTTTGGATAGGTATGTAATAGTTATGTCACAGTAACATGAAAATAAAATGATTAGTACAAACTCATTTAGCTGGTTACTTATTTGGGCCTTGCTCCATCAACTAATTCGCTTGCGTTATCAAGGTATTCGTCATTGCCATCTACATGTAGTTGCCGGCTAGAGGAGAGTCAATGTCACATGTTATTAACGCGGTGGTAACGTAACAAACGACACAACACACAACGCGTCACAAGCCGGACGTTTGTCACTGCATGATTTAAAAAAAAAATAACATTGTAGTGGCGATTTCTAGACTAAAATATTGGTGTAGGTCATGGGGGCAATATCTAGCTGTTAATAAAAAGAGTAAACAAACTAAGTATCCTAACTGGCTTAAGTCACGGACAGCCTTAAATAACGCCAGAAAGCAGTAATCGGAGCGAAACAATATTGGCCACATAAAAAGAGGTAAATTATTCACTTACAAATAAATCAATATTCTAAAAATACCTAGTTTAGTGGTCGGGGACGCAGGGTCGAGGTGACCTTCCCGGTGGTGCAACACTGGTACCTGTCACGCTATGACGAGGTTTAGCGAACCATAATCATTCTGCTATTAGTCCGCGCTGCAAGCCACGTCTTCATTCTCAGAACTCAGATATGAATAATCGCTTTTGCGTTTTTGTTTCCAAACAGGGTGGAATAACCTACAGGTAGTAGGTCGCGTCAATGTCGAACACGAGTCAAAGTTTCTGGATGAAGGAATCAATCAACTTTTGCTTCAGGTAAGGATTTTTTTACATTTGGGCTTGTTAATTATATTATCATCATCATCATCATCATCATATATTTAGCCAAAAGACGTCCACTGCTGGTTATAGGCCTATTTAATTATTATTAAGTATTTAATTTATTAGTTATTTAAGCTAGAGCTGATTTCATACACACTGAATTTGCATAATGTAAATTGTAAAGTAGGTAGTAGAAATATAGTTTTCTTTGCAATCAAAGAACTAAGCATAATTCAGTGGTAACTTGAAGTAGTTAGATTAGTGTAATAATAATGAATGACGCAAAAATCGAAATAGCAGAAAATTTATGTAACACTTTCTCTGCACTGGGGCGGTATTCCTACACCTGCCAAATGAGATAACGGGCCTCCGCAGCACCAACGAAAGCAAACGTGTGGTGTGGTGTTTACAACGGGAAAGTGCCGGCCCCCACCGCGCGACTGCAGGCGGCCACGGCGCCGGCAGCGGCGGCGGCGGAGCGGGGCAGGGCGGTGGCAGCAACGACGCCGCCGCCGCCGCCGCTGCGTGTGCGTGCGTTCTCTTTGCGCGGTCGTTGCGCAACGCCTTCGGAATGCAATGCAGTTGGCGAACGCTCTTACCGCCCCACTCGCCCATGACACTCAAACTACCTAAGTTAATACCGTTTTCGACAGTTAAGGATACCAATCATATCAGAGGCGACTAGCGACAATTAAAGAAGATGTCTTACATGAAGCGCACATTTTTTTAATTAAGTAGGTACGCGTTTATACAACGTTCCCATTATTAACAACCTGCTGAGCTGAAAACATCATTCCACTCTTGTCATAGGCGAAGAACCGCAACATCAGCAAGTCAAGTACTCATTGTGTACACGTACAGTATGCGTTATCTTTGCTAACGCTGCGTTCCATTTTGAAACTAGGTTAGTGTGTCACCAAGCGCCAGCGAAGCGGTCGCAACTCGCGCCAGCTCCGGGCGCGAGCATGATCAGCGCGTGAAACGCCGCCATCTTTGAATATTGACATCAAAGCCACTGACACAATGTTATAAGTAAGCTTGCATGATAAATTATTGGAAGAGTGAAGAGACCAAAGCGCGCTGTCAAATTCTGATATCTCGGCCGGAGATCGATGAACAGCAGGCAGCAGGTTTCACAGGAACAGGACTACAGGACAAAACAAATCAATTTCGGAATCAGAACTGGTCTACGTAATACATTTAAGTAGATAAGCCTTTCCTAAAATAAACTTTATAATGAGCCTTCACCTCGTTAAAATGGGTGCAAAAGGTTTTATTTCAATTTAAGAAAGGTGAGGTAAACATGTCTACATGCAATCACAGTTACCGCATTAAATATCAACCACTGGCTTTTAAGGCAAGTTACATTTAAGCGAAACATCTCGGAAGGTCTTAAATTGAGCTCCTTGAAATGAATAAAAGTATTTCCTTAACAAACTACTAGTAAAGTACAAAAGAAAATGTTCTGAAATTCTTGAAAAGAGATATCTTATTGAAAACTACACCACGGCTCCGTTCTTAGACTATAAAATTGAATAGATACGCATAATATGCAGATATATTTGCATACTTCCATATTGAAATTTTAAACATGGCTCCTCCAACACGGTTAAGTCAAGGTTTTCCTTTGTTACACAACTAAATCTTTAATAAAAAGGTTAACTTATAATTTTTTAGATCTAGAAATAATATTCAAGGAAATCGAGGGGGAACTAAGATCAAAAAACGGAAAGCAGACGAGATTCAGGGCACGAGCTGAGATATTTCGTGCACGCTTATTTTGTATCGGTGTTGGTTGTGAAACTGGACCGCAAGCAGAGGTCTCGGTGCCTCTCACTCGACGGCCATGTTGAAAAGTGAAACCGCGACGTCGAAGAACGTCACGTCTCGGCAGCACCGCACTAAGTATTTCACGCCATGACGCCAGTCTTTGTTCCGGTTTTACTCAATATAACTATGTTCTTTTGTGGTTTTCGAACTGAACCTATACCTACCTAATAAAATTAAATTCTTTTTAATTTAACCTCGAGTTTTGATTGTGAAAGTGATCTTATAATACTCACAAAGATGCATACTCATATAGATCATGATCATGATCAATCATGAAACTGTTCCTAATTGAATATAATGAACAACCAGCCACTCTCTGCTTTCATTGTCTGTCCCACTCTTGGGTGCAAAAGAGGTCTGAGAGGGTGAGTGGGGGCCGCAAGCCGGCCGGTACAATGTAGGCAAATGTGACAAGGACACGCCCGCACTCTGTACAAACACTTCCATCCAGTTTCTATCGTGCGCAGTAAGGATTTCGTAATGATCGCCCGCGCCGCCACTGCGCTGACGCAGCGCTCGCTCCTGCCACTGAGGCAACCGAGGCCCGAGTCGGTGTGCGCGTCGCGCAGTCGCTTCGGCTAGGCCGGCTGCACCGATTAAAGCGCGTAGGGAATTAAGTACGAAATCAACATCTTCAGCATGTACAGTACATACCTAAATGTCGATATGGAGAAATATCAACATTTACAAAGAGGCTGTATAATTAGGGAATTGACATTCAAATACAATGTCTCAATTCTCAAGGCTTTGTCAAACCGAAGGCGTCAAGCACGACGCTCTAGCACCGCGTCAGGATAGCGCTTGGTTGGTTTAAGAACGATTGTTTAAATATTTATTATAAGTAAGTATATCAATTACTAACGACGAACTACGAACAAATACTAAAAGACGGGGCATGATATTTGGACATCACTTCGAAACGACAGTTGACACTTTTTTATATAACATTGAAGAAAAAAGGATGGCACTCACCACCAAGGCACTTTTACCAACCTAAAGAAAGGTGTCGTGTAATATCATTTGCAAAAAGGTCTCGATAATACCGTAGCTCTTAACACATTCCGGGACACAGTTCAGTCTTGAGATATTGTGATATGACACCTGAAAATCTCATATAAAATTTTCATACGTCCATGGCCGTTACGTCATATCACATAAGATTTTCAATAGTAAGCAAAAAATCCACCAAACCAACTAGGTTGAGCGTGTTGTGCCACCTAGTTCAAATTGTAATATTTTTGTATGGCGTTTTAACGGCCACAGGCGGTCTGCCATATCATGTACCTATCAAAGCTTATATGACGACAATATAAAGCCTTGTAGTGTTTGTTATGACACCTACCAACACAGAAATGTGTGCGATACGACACCTGATCACGTGCTCCATACTAACTGTATGAAACTAAAACGGCTGTCGACGGTCTGTCCGCTAGGAGCACCTAAAGTCGACCGCCCACAGCCGTACTGTCAATTTACACGCATACAAGATTACTTCGACAGGCGGAGTGTCCCGGAAAGTGTTAAATTTAAAGAAGAAGTAATTATCAGCACCACTCAAAATACGCAATTTAACCAGTCTATGACTTTCTATCATATAGTACCTAAGTATGATCGAAGTTCTTACCCTTGCATGTGGTGCGCTGGGACCTCGATAGTGGCGGAGACGCGGCGGCGGTCCCCTCCCATGTCGGCGAGGCGAGCAAAGTCTGTGTCCACGTCCGCTAGCCTGGCAGACTTGCGGGACTCCAGTAGCCTGATCTCGTCTAGTTTCTTCTTTAACTCTATTGTGGCCTGGAGACAATAAAAAATACATTGTAGATTTGAGATTATTTTCCCAGTCATGAGTATAAAGTTCTTGATGTAACTAGATGTTGACGAGCTATATTCACAATTTCTCATTAGGATTATGTACCTCTCTGCATGATCCATTATGATGACATGCATTTAGTTTGTGGGTGTGTACTTGAATCAATAAGGCCGACCTTAGCCCGCGTTTGTGGGGCGGATATGACGTCATGACCTGGTTGCCGGAAGTAGAGCGGGATGTTTTCCGAGTCACATCACTAAATAGGTAACTCTGCGATGGAAGCGTCATTGGGTACGTATTATAAAATTGTAAAATCATTAAATAATTGTACCTTTCGTGAATTGTTAATAATATAGGGCAATTTAAGTGCAGTAACAACTATAGCGACAAGATAGCGACAGTATACATATGGCTAGGATTTTCATTGTACCGTCCTGTTTTTCCTCTTCGTCCGTTTGTACATCTATAAATTTAATTTATTATTAATTCTTAAATTTAAAAGCAAAATAGTTTATGTCATCTATCCTATCCTTCTTCATTGAAGCTTTAAATAATTATTCCTTTAATACTGCTTTTAGAGAAGTCAGTCACATTTTTATGTCGCCATTCCTAGTCGCTCCTATATACGTTAGGAAAAAGGGCAATTCAGTCACACACTGTCATGCAATGCAATCCAAATGCATGCCATTATGAAGGTACTGTGTGAGTGGTTGACATTGACGACGAGCGTGTGTGCTGCGCTGCGGGCTTCCTCCTTGGTGAACTTGTTAGGCAAGCCGTGATTGATATGATAAAAGCGCTTGCTTCTGTTTAAGAACCAGTTCACCTTGTCATTCGTGGCTGCCTCTTATTAAGCCCAACTAAAACGAATTATGTAGAATAACGGGTTAGCAATTAGTCTTTTTATATAAATAAATATTCATTCATTCTTATTGCATTCATTTTGATACTCGGTAAGGCAGGTTGCAAATAAGTTTTTTTTTATGGGAGCAGCGAAGAACCGCAGCGTGCGGCGAGGTGAGTGCGGCCATGGCCGTAACACAAATAACACGACAAGGTGATGAAGTTACGAAAGATTATTTGGCTCCGTCAGTTTTAGTGGAATAGAGCGGCAGAGTAGGCTGTTAGAGGTACATTTGAATAGTATTGAAGGTGCGGCTGGCCCCGGCTGTTGATCACTTTAAACTTTCACTTTTGCAACATTTCGTGTAAATGGACGCGTGGCTGGACGGCAACAAGTGTACACTTCCACTTCGTGCAGTTTTCTTTAAGTAGCTTCCTGTTCAGTATTCAGTGCCCACCTAATAGTATAATAATTCAGTCGGTACATACAGTCCATATCACTCCAGGCGCTGCAGTTCCGTTCACCAGCCTCTAGCCGCTTGCTAACGGGTTATGTAAAAGTGACAACCATTGCACAATAACTTTATCCGATGGCGAAACTTGGACGCTTTTAAATGCCAGTGAAAGTCACCAAGTAGCTTTGGCACAATAACTGTTAGTAATGACTATTCCGATACAGAAGAAACCCGGGCGGTTGATAAACAAATAATCGTTACTTTATTTAATATGTGAGCAGTTCCCTTACACAGAAATATAAAATACCGAAAGCATGACGCTGGCATTACTGACGTCATTGTGGATTCCGTTGCAATTGCACCCACAATACCCACATGCAACTTCCTCATAGTTCTGTGTTGATAATTCATCACAAAGAGTACCTCGTAGTCAATTTGGGGGTCAGTGTCATTACCGGTAGTTGTTGAGTTATTTTGTTGTATGTTCGGTCATTTGTAAAACAATTATCGGGTTTTCTATGGGAACTTTTCATTTTCATTATGGTGATCGTGGTAGAGCAATGGGCATATACTTATTCGTAAAAACATTTGTTATAATTTTTGGAACTAATGCTAAGAATTAAGATACAACATACATTTTAACCAGAGATATTGAGAGCGCATACATTATACTTTATTGTTCACAATAAAAATAATAAAATATTATGTCAGACACGGTCGACTAGATGCGTTCATTGTAGTTTGCTTTCATTGTCGCGCGTGAGGCGAAAGTTATTGCTATTTGCGCAGAAGCGGGTCTGAATCTCAGGGAAATCACCATCGAGAAGCTGAGTCAATGACTGCGCAGGCTACGGGCAGGCTACAGGCAGCACGGGCGCACTGGCCGGCCGGTCGGCCGCCAGGAGTGGCGAGGCGGCGATTCTCCGGCGACCCATACGAGAACAACGCTTTAAATATTTACCTAAATACATTTTGAAAAACGCAGCAGTTATCTATCATAGTAGTAGGTAGGTTAATTTGCTAGCACATCACCTTCCCACCCTTGGCATCTTTACAAGTCCTACAAAATAAGGATGATTGATTTAATTTTACATGTAAAACTGTTAAAATATTTCAATCCTTTAACTTTTGAAAGAAGTAAGTATGTTATTACAAGGCACTATCGGTGAGGGAACGAACTTACCTACTGATTGTCGCCCTATCGCTGTCGAACAGGACAATGGGAGGACAATGCTCTTGTTTCTGATTATATTATTTTTTACTGGAGACAATAGGCTGACGGCGACCGATAACGTTGCAACGAGCGCAATACCGGCTTGGGTTATCGCGATCTAACCGAACGACAATACTATAAACTATTGCTTAAACTCTCTACAAAGATTTCATTATTTTAGGTTATCTATCAGAAAACATGATGATGATGATTTAAATGTAAAAGTACCTTCCTACGTACAACGAAAATATTATTGCGATGGGTAATCGGCCGTCGATTATACTTCAATTAGATATTCAGTAAGGCTGCACTCAAATACACGCATGCATAAGCAATTCGGCTGTCGGTGGGCGATCGTGCACCATTAAATGGGTCAATAGCTGTGCCGCGGCCGAGCTATTATGCTGCGAATAGAGTTTCACTGTTCGACTGTGCTTCAAATGCAGGCCCGCTGTCTTTGAGGAGGTGAACAGATCCCTAAGAAAAACCGTACGGCTGCTTCGAATAAATAACTGATTTCTCGTAAATGCATCCATTCTCCACAAAATTAAATCATGATTATGTAAGACTCCGATGTGTGTTATACAAATAGATTCATCATGAGCAGCCAGCCATTGTGGAGCACGAGTATAAGCGCGTTGCTAAGCCAACACTTCCAAAATAGAATAGAGGCGCTCGACCTTCGGATAGTCGTGTCGGAGTGACACTGGCTCACTCTTTAGTGACACCAAAGTGACACACAATATTAATCATACTAAGAATCTTATTATCTCAATTAGATTTATGTATAACTAGTCGACCCGGCGAACTTCGTACCGCCTTACCTATTTCTATGTTGTGCATGTAGTGTACATATAAACCTTCCTCTTGAATAGCTCTATCTTTAAAAACAAACCGCATCAGACGCGGGAAGCGACTTTGTTTTATACTATGTATTGATAAGTAGTACTATTCATATTGTAGTAATCAATATATATAAAACTCTTCCGTTACTGACTGACTGACGGACTGACTGACTGACTGACTGACTGACTGACAGACAGACAACGCAGAGCCGAAACTACTGGGCGTACGGGCTGAAATTTTGCATGTAGGTTCCTTAGTAAGTGTAGGTGAGCACTAAGAAGGGATTTCCCGAAATTCCCACGGGAACGGGAAAAAACAGGAATTTTGTGTTTATGAGAAATCTGCGCGGGAAAAACCACGGGGCAGCCTCTAGTAAACAATAATAATAGATAATTTATCAAAATCGCCTTCTGAAGTTAAGTACACTGTACAACCACTGTTTTAGCAATAATTTTTATTCAATGCTTGAGCGTTAGCGTTGCGTTTGAACGCTTTTTCCAAAACATAATTTATAAGAGCAGGTTTGGTTTCTTTAGCTTGAATCTTGAGGATTGAGGAAATCCACTTTAAGCATCAAAATCTCTCTCAAAGAGGTGCACCCACGCACAGGGAGGGATACGCATCTAATTTTGAGCGCATGTTGATTTGTTGGAGACATTTTACTTACTCTATGCGCAGTGCGCAGTGATTTTCTGCGCATAGTAGAATACCTTAAAATATCAGCGTGGGCAGGGCTTGAAAGGCGCACGTAAGTGCTAGAGAACTAAGCGTCCCTGAAACAAATTGCTTATCGATAATGCATGACTTTACCTTCACCATATTAGAGATCTTACAAAACCATTGATCTATGATGCCAAGTTGCCACAGCTAGTAAAAGTCGAGTACTAAATTACGTTGTTCGAGGAGAGCCACGCGAGAAGCGAGTCGCAAGCGTACTCGTCGCGACCTACTTGCTGACGGCTTTTCTAAGCAATTGCCATTTCGTAAGCGTGCATACCGGTATTGTATTAGAGAAGCAAATCGACCACACTGCTGCACATTATGCTCGGTAAAGTTTACTTGTAAATTTTGAAAGGATACAGAACATTAGCTAAGCCAATCAATCAGCTAGCAGCACCAAGGCCTTGCATTAAATTCGCAGGTGATTGCATAGCGGATGCAGAAGGCGCGGGGCGCACGCGAGCGCTGGACCGATCGCGCCCGCGGCAACCTTGCCCCCAAATATCGTGACCTACATTACATGCAAGTCCAACGCAACAAACGTTTTTATTACAGCAATCCTCCTTGAAACGACCGACCGTTTCACAGATCGCCGAGGACGAAAAAATCGTGATCGTATACATATAATGATGCGATTATGAGGAATTTTTTGGCCGCAGGGTCCGGTGGGTATGACGGACTTGCGTAGACGTAAAATATTTACTGAATCACTCTGATTATTGCTTAGTACTTAAGTAAATTTTTTATTACAGTGTGATGGGTTGTGCTATAAATTGTGCAGAATTGTTGAAAAATCGACTAACCCAGGACTATGTGCGGCCTAGTTGGCGCGATGTGGGCCAGGTCGGGCCGCGGCGCGGGTCGCTCCTGCAACTAGGGCGCCCTCCAGCTTGTTCCAGCCAGACATTTTCAAACAGAGAATAGGTGGAGCTTCACTGAGTAAGCTATATCTAGGTTGTAGATTTTACATGATAAAATATTCATTATTTAACACAAATAAAGTATACTGAGAAACTTACTAAACATTTAAGTTGGTACCACGCATTGGTCGGTCGGTGCTAACTCGTACTTTACACAAAAACTCTAACCTATCCTAAGGTATTTCATAAACGGAGAAATACAAAGATAATATAAGTTTTTAAAGCTCGTGATTATGAGTGGCAAAAACAAGCAGACGGAGTGACAACTACAACCCTTATTATTAATTTGATAGAAGTAAAATTTCAATGTACTATTTCTAACATTAAAGTGACGTCATTGCGTAGGTGTGAGGGGTGGTGGCGTAGGCGCGGGCGGTGACGTCACGGGCGAGGCAGCGTCACTCGCGGCTCGCGGCTCGTGGGAAGACTGAACGTGAATTAAATTAATCTTTGAATTGAGAATCTGTACGTAAATACATTTCATTATTAATGACAATGTTCGTTCGCCTCATATACCTACATAAAACATTTTAACGAGATTAATTATCTCTTCCTAATTTATTAGCTTTCATTTATCTGGAACTGTACCTTGGTCTGAAGGGAAGCACATTTATTTTTCAAAGGACATAAACTTATTATATTACACGTATATTGTATATATAATAATAAATTAAAGATTTATCATGTGGCAGTATTATAATCAGTGACTGCATTGATGGGTTACTTATCAAGTAACTGTTTACTTAGTGGAGTGCACGTAGCACAAGCACAGGCATAGCGAGGCAATAACGCAGGCGCTGTGACCTAGCCTGACCTAAAAACGGAGTCTGAGGCTTCTTGTCCTGGGTTACAAGTTGTTAACGGATGTAGGAACCTGTTCGCGCAGCACGACACACGCACTGCGCACTAACCAAGCCTCAGCACCGTTACTTGGCCGACCTGCCTGCGGTTACTTCGAGTATTGAGGCATTAGACGGATCCAACGCCGCCACAGCTGCGCCGACGAACCGCGCCAGCTTAAAATTACAACGGGCCGTGCCTGCCGCCAGGTGTGATGCTGCGAATCATCCTAAACAATTCAACCGACATTTCGTGCCCCGTCAGGGCAAATCACTTCATACAAAAAGTATGGCGTGTTTGTATAACTGTGCTCTGGACTGCAGCCAGCGCGGCGCGGCCCCAGCTCGTCGTATTATGAATGTTTCTTTACGGTAGCTTATCTTGCTATGACGAAAACGAGCTTGGACATTAGAATGTTAAGTACTTATGTTTTTTAAATTGTATATATTGTGCATTCAATATGAATAAAAAATAACTGAAGAAAGGAAAATGTAAGGAAAACGCGAGTGGAGGTCGGACTGGGTTGGAGTGGGCGCGGTTGCTGGTTCAATATCAAGCTATCTGGGTCAGTGGGCCAGCGTGTCGGCGCGCTGCCGTGCCGCGCAATTATTACACTCTTTACTTACATCAAGTAGGTACTCAGAGATCTAGTTACACTACGACTCTCTGAATCAGCGCAACTCGACCGACCATTCGTCAACGCGGTGGCGGTTGCGTCGACGAATTCGCACGTCTCTTCACCACCTATGGTCATTCGGTTTGATTCCCAACTTATCTCACCTTTCCAAGGAAGACATTAGCTACGTATAGATTTTTTACATTCTTGTTAAAAAGTATGTAATATATTCAAATTTCTGAAGACTTTCGTAATCCACGCGGCCGTCTCCGCCCACATGTTAACGGTCTCTTAAAGCCGAAAACGAGTTATTTTGCGTCTGTAATTTAGGTCACGATGAAGCTGCGACAAAGCCCGATTTTGGCTGCATTCAAGTGATCGGGTTTCATTTCAATTCCGTTTTAGAACAGGATATTCTTTTAATATGGTTTAAAGCAACAATTTTTATATTAGTTGGGAAACTGTTTAAGCTGCCATGCGCAATATGCTGTGCGTAACTAGCTTTGCTCAATAGCTGCAATTTATAGAAGATAAACATTTTAAGTGTATAAAGTGTAACTATTTCAAGGCGAGTGCAATGAGGCAACGAACATAGGGCCGGCCTAGCCTCCACGCTGCCGCTGCCGGCTAGGCTCGGGCGTGGGAGGACAGTAGGTATGCCAGCCACTGTCAAGTTTGCACTCCGCAAGTTCTGGCTACTTACTGTCACGAGCCAGAATATTTTTTTAGACTTAAAATCTTCTTTTCTACATAGTTTTATTTAAAATTGGTTAGTGTTGGTGTGCCTTACTAATAATGATTTGCATTCCAAAGTGGAAAAACATCAAAATACGCACCTATCAGTAGATGGGCTCTAGTAGCTCTAACAAAACGATTTCTCTCGCTACTATCTTATTGTTTTGGCGCCGCCTGAAAGTAGGTCGAATACATTAGGATAAACAATTTTATTCCATTAGCGGTAGCGGTGGACTACGTCTGTGCCGGCTGGCCGGCGCGGCGGCGCGCGGCTGCGCGATGGTGGCGAGGCCGCACATAGCCCGCTCTCTGTGACCTTCTATCAATAGCGCAAGTATTGCATATTGCATAGCCAACCAGGATACTTGTAGCGGAATTATTAATATTACAGTGTTGACATAAAAAAGTGACGGTTTTTGGAGCATATGGGAATAATCCACTAAGAAAGATTAGACTACAGACAGACGGATGGAAGAACGGACAGACTTAACCAAATAATGTTTTACTACGGAACCCAAAAATGCATTTTCCTGTGCTGGAGTCCTTTGAATAGCAAAGTTTTTTCTAAGAGCCTCATTATAGAGCAACGGTTCTAAACAGCCGTTAATTGGAGGTTAGAACGTCACAGTGCATAAGCGCGGCGCTCATCGCGGAGGCAGCAGGAGGGACGTTTTGCTTCCCATGGTTTCTTCAGCATCGATTACACGCTGTCGCCGCCGCCGCCGCGCCAGTTCCGTTTACACGCTCCACTCGGGAAACGATACCTTTGAAAACTTGAAGTAGTAGCTCTAATACGTACTTGTAAAATTTAATCGCTGAAGGTTTTTGGAAATGTTAATTTCAGCAAAATTATGCAAAACTTTAATTGTATGGCTTTTAAACGAGAGTATTGCATTAACGTTCGCTTCCACTAAGTTTATTAAGTGAAATTTGCTTTAGACACGCGATGGTTCCACGCTATGCCACGCTCGCGGCGTCAGTGTCCATAATGCGATCGAAAAAATATACGTGAATGACTGGAAAATCTGGAAAACGTAGAGCATTACGCCTATGAATCATTGCCGCTTTCGCCAACAATCGATGTTATTTTAATTACAACGTATGTACGTAGGCGTGTTATGTAGCTAGCTGAACATGCGTACGTATTTGTTTTTTAGTTTAGTATACCGTCTTTTAGTTTAGTCGACGCACGATTGCAAAAGTATTTAATTAAAATACATATGTACAAAAATACTTTTTCTCAAGTATCAGTCGATTTATAAAACAATAAAAAATAATGCGCTGTTTTAGTAACTCTTAGAAAATTTATGTAATATATACTATATGTTTTCTAGAACCCTTTTATTATTATTAGCTATATTTTTATTTTACTGTTGAATTTTCCGGTTTGTTCAAAGCAATAAATTTGCTAAGCCCAAAAAAATTACAGTGCACCACACACGTCTAAATAATCTAATTATTCGTCTCTACTCTAGAAACAATTTCATATTTATGCAAAACGACTAATGTATTACATGGCCGCCGCGCACGAAAGATAGATTCGATATCGATAATGCTTGAAACCTTAAGAATGGTATTTGTATAAAAACTCTTATATACTTTCTCAGCACGACGGACTTGCGGAAGACGACGTCACTAAGCATATGTGTTGAGAAAACCACCCTTATTGCGAGGACTTGTAAATTGTGCAAGCATGGAAGGCTAAATGGCACCTAACTTTGTGGCCTCATTTCTAAAGTTAAGAAGTGCTTTGGTCGAGGAGACCGACTGGTCCGCGGTCCGCGGATAACGGTAAGCCGGTGCCGGCCGGCGGCAGCGGCGCGCGCGCACGTGAAAATAATTCTTGCCGTGATTTTGCAACATATATACCGTTGCTCAGTTGTGCGGACCTGCCTGTGACCTTAATTGCCTAATTAAGGTCAAGCTTCATTTTTTTCCGTTAAAACTGCGCATTTATTATAAACCAACCGTATTATAAAATTTCAGTATGTAAACTATGCAATTTACGGTAATAAAGGCGTTGATTTGAGTTGAGTTTTCACACAGATTACGCTATATACGATTAGTACACAAACGAAAAATTTGTAATAATAAAAAGATGATTTTAGTTGTTGATGTTGACGCGCTGGCCTGCTTGAGTGTGAGTCAGCGGCAGTAGCGGTTTTTGTTTTGATTGAGCGGTTTCCGCGTAGCGCGGTTGTAGAGGCCGTTCGCGCAGTAAAATAGGCCTTGTAAATAAGTGAGACGCGCAGGAAGTGAATGCCGGCCGGCCGGCTTTACTCTAGCGGTGAAAATTGTAGCGTGACTTTTGTGAAATTAATGACTATCTTAACTAAAAACTTTATAGTTGTTTAAAAATGATCGTCGCTGGTATGGATATACAGTCTAATTCAGTTTTCCTTTGTTTAAAAATCGCATATAACTGACGAAACGTTAATTATTATAATAATATTCATATAATGTCGTATTGTTATTATTATGCTTTGTGATGACGAACCTCTTGTTGGAAAATGTTATCTTATTTATTTTGAAAAACTTCTTTTTATACTTAATATTTATTAGAAGCTACAAATGATTAGATAAACTAAGGGTATAAATACACCAAGGATGTACGATTATTATGCAATAAGTGTTATAAACGAAACACTAAATATGACACAAGCGGCATCGTCCCGCGTCACGCGCAGCGCTCGTGCGACGTCACCGCTGCCGCTGCTGCGCGCGCCCGCCAAGGTCTCTGACGGCGCGTGTACACGATAATAGATAGTCATGCACAAGCACAATACTTATACTACCTAAATATTTATGTCCAATTTCTCAAAATTTCCCACTTTCACTTGCACAAATTACATCATTGGCTTTAACAATAATGAAAAAAAAAAAAATAAGTAAGTACCTATATAAGAAGTTTAAGAAGAGATCATTCATACCTGCTTATATCATAAACAATAATACACCTAGACAGACCGTACGGCTCCTTGCCTTCTCCTTGCCTACACTCTAGAACACCGACCCGTTGTCACAAACAGCATTATCTGGATTTACATTGAAATAATAAATACTTAAGTTATCATGTGATATACAAAAAAAAAAAATACGCAAACTTAATATAAACAGGAAAAATTTACACGTTTGCAATCCTCTACTACGCCGCGGTTGCGTTGTTTTGTTTTATTTGCTTACAAACCGGACAAGGCTGGATAAACAGCCATTTGTTTCGTAAAGTGTAGGCCTCTGCATAATTTAAAAATTAATTATTGCGATCCTTTTTTTTTAAGTTTTTTTTTTCTTATTTTCTCAGTATGTAAGTTCTAATTTTTACTGAAACACAAGGCTAAAAGTTTGTCAATACGCCTGTTTTTAGTCTGCAATCAATACGCGAAACGATAACTAATATCTGGCGGATATCTTGATAATTGCTATTTGCCCTTTGCTGAAAAAACAATCTTTATCACTTTTCCGGTATATTAACCGACCAAAGGATATAAGCCAATAATGACGCCATAACCTTAAATAAATTGTCCTTGCAAAAAGAAATACGAATGAAAATTGCAGTCCGGCAATGAATTTGCAGTTTGAAAAGTTCCAGAACTCTTATAAATGTAACTTAAAATAAATTTATTTCATACATCTAACAGACTATGAAATTACAGAATAAATGAACAAAGTCCTCAATTTTTGGTGTGTTGATAATAAGTACCACCGGTTTTACGAAAAAAATATTTCAACTTATTATAAAAATAAAATTAAGGAATTGTAAAACATAGGCTGATTTTATAAGATACTAGAGGCTGCCCCGCGGTCTAACCCGCGTAGATCTCTCATAACACTAAAATCCCGTTTTCCCCATTCCCGTGGGAATTTCGGGAAATCCCTTCTTAGTGCTCACCTACACTCACTAAGGAACCTACATGCAAAATTTCAGCCCGCTACGCCCAGTAGTTTCGGCTCTGCGTTGTCTGTCAGTCAGTCAGTCAGTCAGTAACGGAAGAGTTTTATATATATTAATTGGATACTTCATAAACACAACGCAGTAGTAAGTACGTAATGAGATCGCAATAACACGGAAAGTTTCGGAAGCTGTTCGCTGTTTTGTTTGTCATAGTCCGCTGTAGGCAGAGTTGGTTTTTCCCCATTGGATCCTTAGTACTAACTTATGATGAACTTCTAATTAATTGACTGAACAGTATAATATTTTGTGTACTTTAAATAGCGTGGCGAGACAATAAATATTAATCATATCGTAGGTATATAGAGTGATCCAGTGCAGTGCCGGCGCGCGCGTCGCACGTGTAGTGGGGTCAATAGCTCGGTGCATTCCCCCGGCCCGCCCGCCCGCCTGTTGCCGCGCCCCGGTGCAAAGAAATAACACAACCTTTGTCTATGTGCATCTTCCTTTACATCACGACGACTGACCAATATCAGAAATTTAGCTTAATTTGTTTTTCTCATTTAAATAGGTATATACTAAATAAAAGTGTAAAAATGAAAAATGTATTGCGTGCTCTACGCAAGAGCGAAGCGATGCCGACGCGTTGATGTCTTTTGTTCGAGAAAGAAACAATAGAAAAGACTTCAACGCGTAAGCGTAACTTTTAATGTATGTATCAAAAATGAATGTTTATTAATCTACTCGTACCGTCAAATGAAGAAGTGACGCATCAAAATGTGTTTTATTTCAAACAAAGACGTTTTCTTTCGGGCTATTGTTATTTAAAATATACTGTATCGCATTACGATATATATTGAGGTAGGTTATTAATAAAATATAATAAAGCGATGTATGATATCTAGGGAGAGTTGACGGTACAAATATAGAGCAATGAAACTCTACTCGTTGGTTTAAGTTTTAGTTGCATAAATGTAGTTAGTTGTAGAGCATGGCTCACCTCCTGTCCTGGTGTCTGTACAAGCACGGTGATCTCGTCGGTGTCGTATTCGTGGTTCTGGACGTCTGCACGCACCTCGCGGCCGTTGTACGTGAGGTAGACGCGCTGGCGCGGCTTGAGGCGCACGCCGGTCATGCCACGGAAGCCGGGCCCGATCAGCTCGGCATCACGGTACTCGCGGGACCCAATAACGCCGTCGAACCGCACCGTGTAGCGGGTGTTTGGGGTCAGGTTAATACAGTTGTTGCTCTCCGGGAACATAGCCGGTGTCTTTACCGCTTGTATCATACCCGAATAGTAGAGCCCATCGTCCACGAGCGCGGCGACGCGCGTCCCAATAATGGACCGCTTCGCCAGCCTCTTACCAGTCGACATTGTAGCACAGTTCACACTGGTCTCAGTAACAATACACTTTAATATCTTTATTTTCCGAAATTTTCAAATTGCCCGGCGAACGCGCTTCGCGGGGTAACCGTCACAGTACTTAACAAGGGGATGGTTCTGGTGCGATTCTGAACGCAACGCTCGGTCCGGCTCCTGTAAAGGCCGGGGCTCTTTGCGGTTCTCGCGCACGAACATAATACGATGGCAGGTCCTCGAAGATCGGGACGAAGAAAATCCGTTCGTCGGTTTACTTAGGAAGGTAGAGTTCGCGACGGACAACCTCGACTGACGCGGTTCGAACGAGAACTGGCGCAAGAACGAAACCGGCCGGCCGGCGAGCGGGAGCGGCGACCGCCCGTCTCACTCGTTTGTTTTGATACTCAGCTGTTCGCATCACTATGCGCTGAGAGCAAGCGGGACAGCATAAAGTTCGAGTCCCAGTCCGGGATATATTCGGGTGACGCTCGGTAAAGCAGGGTGGTAGTGGTGTGCGGTGATGGATGACGTCGGGTGGTTGATGGTGGTGGTGGTCCGTGGTCCGCCCACGGGCGACCGTGAGGCGCGCGGGTATGAACGCGGGGCGGCGGGCGGCGGCGGCGGCGCGAAGCGGGGCGAGGCGATGACGGCCGCGGGGCGGGCGGCGGTATCAGCACGTGGAGTTCTAACGGGATTGCACAACGCACCGCTCTGCAACTCCGCGCGGCGCGGCCCTGCCGCCGCCCGTCGCCATTGCAGCCGCCGCCGGTGCATGCTTGCCGGCTAAATGCGTGACACAGTTTCTATTCAGATTCGGGGTCGATTAAAATGTCAAGCAGATCAGATAAACCCACTTATGCAACCATCTATAACGTGGCCTCTTTTGAAGATGTTACTAACTGCAAATAGGTTGCATTTAAGAGTTAATTTGCTATCTCTTAACATTTTTATATTTGCTCACCGCACACATCATAACTTAAGAGTACTTACCTATTTATAACATATTTAAATTTCAGCATTTGTAGGCATTACACTTAAAAAAGTAAAATTAATTAATGTCTAAACTAACCTCCTATATGAATACGATTGGCTATATTTAGGTTTTTTTTAACAAAAATCTACAATATATAAAAATATATTTGTCATTTATAAATCATTTATTAATAGGAACACATTTTAAGTTGTTTTGCAAGTAAGTATACGTGTACAGAGCAAGTTTATTGTGCGATTACAGAAAATAATGACTTGATTGTTTTCTAAGCATGGTAATAAAATCTAGGCGATCAGCTAGATCGTAAAAACCAGAAACAACTAAATTAACATTAAATACTGCTGTCCGAGTTTCTAAGTTAATTGTTGCTAAAACTTAAAGAAAACTAATTTAATATCAATTAACTGATTACGATACATAAAGCAAGGCTATAGCTAGCTAGCTAAAGAGGTAACCAGTTTAGTTCGTTAGGTGCTATCCAGAGATGTACAAGATACCTTAAATAAAGTATCTGAATACAAGATATAAATACCTTTTTAAATAAGTATTTCAGATACCAGATGCAAATACCTATCTAAAATTGTATCTGAAATACAAGATACAAAATACGTATCTTTAAGATACTTTTTTATACATAAAATACTTTTTTCATAACTTTTTTTATGAGTTTTTTTAAAGAGTTAATCGCGCTCATTTCGTATATTGGACAAAAACATTATATAAAACAAGCTGGGCCGGCGAACTTCGTACCGCCCTAAAATGTAAGTAAGTATAGACAATGTTTGTGTTCGTTTGCATCGAATAGGCTCATAACTACCGGACCGCTTTATTTTTTCATCTTATGAATCCTTCATTATCCCTGATGAAACATAATTAAATAGCACAAGCATTTTTTTACTTTACTTTACATAAAGAAAGAAATAATATTAAAGCCTTTCCACTACTCTGAATTCTTGGGAATATTCTATATCTATTGTCAATTTAATAGTAGAGACCGACCGAAACACGATTTTCAGCCGAAACCGAAACTCCTTGTCAAATATTTATATTTTTTTGTGAACACCTTTTTTTTTTATTTATTTATTCAAAACAATTTAAAAAGTACAAAAGTTACATGCGTTTAGCTGCTATCGAAAACTTAATTGTTTATCTGTAGCAGCGAAATACCTAGTATTATATATACCCGGTACGCGTCCATACAAAAAGAGAAAGCGTTTTTCCACTTCTAAATATTTTCTATTCGCCATTTTAATATGTTACTAACACTATAAAAACTAGGTTTATACGTTTTCTTTTTTTTTAATTTGCAATACTTAGATTCAAAAACTTTTAGGCCCCTGAAATAATGATTTTTTGAGATCGTATTAAGTTGTTTGTTTAACAAAACCAACGCATATAAAAAATACGAACAAACCTAAAATAATTTATGCTGAATCTATGGACATCAAAATCAAGGTAAGTAAATTTGCTATGATGCTAAAAAACGTTTTCTCCCGAAACGCAAATTTAATCAAAAAAACTAGCTCTCTCACTATGGCACGATTGCGGTTTAGGGAGACAGCATAAGTTTTTTTTTTATTTCTTTTTGCTTTGCAATTTTCGATGCTCGAACATTGAATTTCGGTTTCGGCAAAAGGTTCAAAAGCAATTTTTGGCCGAAACTGGCCGAAACCGAAACCGAACCTTCGGTCAGTTTCTATTGAATAGACTGTATTCTATAGACTAACTTCTACTATATCTATAAAAATGTATCGTGGTTCGGAAGTTAGTTAAAACGACATTTTAATTTTTCCGTATAAAATTGTAAGGCGCGATACGAAGTTCGCCGGGAAAGCTAGTCAGAAATAATTCAGGATTCTAATGTTTTTTTTTTTTTAATATCGGTCTAGTTAGTTACGGAGGGAGTTTATTCGATACAAAGAAACAATCATTATTTTCCTCTTAAAAAGAAAAAATTAGAACGCCATGCACAAACACACACTCATATTCCAATCTAAAAGTATTTTGCAAACAAAGTATCTTCAAGATACTAAGATACCTAACAAAAGTATTTAAATACCAGATACAAAATGCATTTAAAAAAAAGGATCTAGATACAAGATTGAAGATACGTATTTTGTATCTTGTATCTGTATTTAAGATACTTTTATCTTAGATAAGTCACATCTCTGGTGCTATCGCTATCACCACAGAGAATATAATATTTTCCAGGTGCTAAATATTGTAATTTACCAGATTAAAGGAGCAATAGTGCCTTCTTTGCTAAGTCATATAGAGTTTAAACTAGAATATAAATAGCATGAAGTACAAATTGTTAACATTGTACATATTAAAAGTAGCCTATTATCGTATTGAAGCAAGGTCCTGAGAGATATTATCATGCCATTATTAGGAATAGTTGTAAAAATCTTCGCGACGTTGCAAATTTCAATTCAATAAACTAAAATTTTCTTGAACATGACCAAAACTGAGAAAAAACTTGGAAAAACCTCACACTCAGCACTGTATCGTCATAGAGAGGTAATTTTCAGTTTAAGCGACGCATAACGAATTCGGTGATGGATGTCGATAGTCGCCCTTGTCCTAAAGGAGAGGCGATATGTATTAAGTTCTTTAGGTCTTAGGTTGGTGTTAAATTGTTTTTTTAACACCTGCAGAAGTCTGTGCTTGCTTACCAATATTTTATTTATAGAAAGAACCTAATACTACGAAATAGTTACGGTAAAAACCCAAGCTAGTTATTAACATCGTCATTCATGCAGAAATCTGTGTTCACATAGTTGCCTTCCATTGTGGACAATTACATAGCTGCGTTGGAACCACAGAACAAGGAAGATGCTCTCTCTCTCTAAATAGAAATCGCGAGTAGGCGGAGCCCGCGTGCCTATCATTAGCTCTGCAGTGCCTATGCGTAGTTTTTGACAGATTTGATAAGCTCAGTTGCTTTATGCTTCTTGTAAACAAACCGCCAGGAAAATATGAAAAAAAACCCACTAAAATGCCATAATGTGCTGTGTTGGAATGCAAAAATTAAAGTTGGGGACTTAAAAGTACTAATTATGCCGTATCATTACATCGGTAAGTAATATTTCACTGTATTTTTAAATAAATTTGAAATTATACATGAACAAGAAAACAAAACCATAAGTGAGAAAATGAAAACACCCTAATTACGGAGCAGTAAAATTGAATTTTCATTGAAGCCTGTGAGTCCTGTGACTGTGACTGTACCTTCTTAGCGTTCTTCTTTATCTATGGTATTAGACTCATGACTTTTTCTAGAACATTTTGACAACAGTATAATGGAAATCAGTTAGAGATTGCTCAACATGATGAAAATCTATCGATAATTTTCTATGATAAAAATCTATCGATAATAATAATTTTCAGTGAAAATAAAAAAAGTTATTCGCTTCGACTTGAAAACCTCTACCTTTTTTCGGTTTAAAATGTGATTTACTTTAAAGTTAAATTCTTGAATACGAATGAAATTATATGAATCTTTCAACTTAGACTCTTGCGTATGAATGAAATAATATTAGCATCATCATCATATTACAATAATGTTGTAATATGTAAAAAATAAAGTCGCTTTCCGCATCAGTCCTTAGGTATGTTTAAATCTTTAAAAATACAGCGGATTTTAATGCGGATTTTTTTAATAGATAGAGTGATTCAAGAGGAAGGTTTATAAGTATAAAACATGCACGTTCTAATAATAGGTTAGGCGGTACGAAGTTTGCCGGGTCGACTAGTATTGTATAAAGACAAGTCGTCACTCTTATAGTGTGCTATATTTTATTTTTCTTTTCATTTATTTACAGCCTGTGTTACTGGATCACCTTGGGCCAAGCACAGAACCTAATACACTTAAGCATAAACTTGAAGATGGAGCCATCATGAAAGCTTCTTAAGCTAAGAGGAGTTTCAATAAACAATACCTAGAGAAGAAAAATGCTAAATATTATGTATTAAAAAAACCAAGATTAGTTGAGAGTTTAAGGCAAGTAATAAATAAGCAAGTACTTCGATATTAAATAAGATAAAATAATATAAATATAAAACCCATCTTGTTTTATTGGTCTATCTACCCATCCACCTAAATTGTTTACTTTGGTTAAAATAAAGCTTCATTTAAAGTACAGTACTTACTAAAAAATTAATAATGCGCATGCAGATTCGCTAATTGTCGATTTCACGGAAACACCTGAATCAAATATCATAATTCTACTAAATTACGCATGCAGAAAATGCACTTAACCTCCTTAAATACATATCGTCTTCCGTCGCTTGGGAATACGACCGTTGTCGAACAGTGACGAAGATTTCTATGCGCATTATAACTTTTGCAGTACTGTAGGTATATACTATTTTATAACTAAACACATTTTTATTTCTGAATCTCTATTTATGCGAAGCATAACTGTTGAATACAAAACGACATTGGTAATAAATAAAAATTAAACTGTACACTAAAATAAACTTTGTTCTATGAGCGACTGGTTTTTTCATATGATAATACCAATACATCGCCAATCACCAAGAAGGCCGTTTGCGTAGAATACCCATAGTTTTTCGTAAAAAAAAGTAATTGTTAACTGTAGCCATAATGAAAGAAAGTAGTATATCGATAGGTTTTGCTCATCGACAAACTTGCTCCCGCAATATGTACATCCCTAATTTTTCGACGTAGCCACCTAGTGTTTAGTAGCGGTAGTACAAAAGCTGTAGTTACATCTAGCGTCGAATAGTAAAACTAGGAACAATGCGTGAGGATTTTAAAGCAAAAAGGATGTATAGCTTTCTACCATGTCTTTGGAAAAACTTAATTTCATTCTTTTATCATATGTATGTCATCATTATCTTAAGTATTTCATAATTGTTATTTGATTTTGATCTTTGTTTATTTGTAAAAAAGGTTCATAGTCTACTTCAAAGTTTTGTGATGTAGATCTTTTCGGCTTCGTCGTTAATCACCAATGGTAGCTTGGATTTCATAGTGAGCGTTTGGTTTATATGTGTGAGTTTGGACACACTGGTTTCAGTACTAAAAGCTCATGATGCTATTTCTATTGTATTCTCTTGTTCTGTGGTTGGAACCACAGAACAAGGAAGATGCTCTCTCTCTCTAAATAGAAATCGCGAGTAGGCGGAGCCCGCGTGCCTATCATTAGCTCTGCAGTGCCTATGCGTAGTTTTTGACAGATTTGATAAGCTCAGTTGCTTTATGCTTCTTGTAAACAAACCGCCAGGAAAATATGAAAAAAAACCCACTAAAATGCCATAATGTGCTGTGTTGGAATGCAAAAATTAAAGTTGGGGACTTAAAAGTACTAATTATGCCGTATCATTACATCGGTAAGTAATATTTCACTGTATTTTTAAATAAATTTGAAATTATACATGAACAAGAAAACAAAACCATAAGTGAGAAAATGAAAACACCCTAATTACGGAGCAGTAAAATTGAATTTTCATTGAAGCCTGTGAGTCCTGTGACTGTGACTGTACCTTCTTAGCGTTCTTCTTTATCTATGGTATTAGACTCATGACTTTTTCTAGAACATTTTGACAACAGTATAATGGAAATCAGTTAGAGATTGCTCAACATGATGAAAATCTATCGATAATTTTCTATGATAAAAATCTATCGATAATAATAATTTTCAGTGAAAATAAAAAAAGTTATTCGCTTCGACTTGAAAACCTCTACCTTTTTTCGGTTTAAAATGTGATTTACTTTAAAGTTAAATTCTTGAATACGAATGAAATTATATGAATCTTTCAACTTAGACTCTTGCGTATGAATGAAATAATATTAGCATCATCATCATATTACAATAATGTTGTAATATGTAAAAAATAAAGTCGCTTTCCGCATCAGTCCTTAGGTATGTTTAAATCTTTAAAAATACAGCGGATTTTAATGCGGATTTTTTTAATAGATAGAGTGATTCAAGAGGAAGGTTTATAAGTATAAAACATGCACGTTCTAATAATAGGTTAGGCGGTACGAAGTTTGCCGGGTCGACTAGTATTGTATAAAGACAAGTCGTCACTCTTATAGTGTGCTATATTTTATTTTTCTTTTCATTTATTTACAGCCTGTGTTACTGGATCACCTTGGGCCAAGCACAGAACCTAATACACTTAAGCATAAACTTGAAGATGGAGCCATCATGAAAGCTTCTTAAGCTAAGAGGAGTTTCAATAAACAATACCTAGAGAAGAAAAATGCTAAATATTATGTATTAAAAAAACCAAGATTAGTTGAGAGTTTAAGGCAAGTAATAAATAAGCAAGTACTTCGATATTAAATAAGATAAAATAATATAAATATAAAACCCATCTTGTTTTATTGGTCTATCTACCCATCCACCTAAATTGTTTACTTTGGTTAAAATAAAGCTTCATTTAAAGTACAGTACTTACTAAAAAATTAATAATGCGCATGCAGATTCGCTAATTGTCGATTTCACGGAAACACCTGAATCAAATATCATAATTCTACTAAATTACGCATGCAGAAAATGCACTTAACCTCCTTAAATACATATCGTCTTCCGTCGCTTGGGAATACGACCGTTGTCGAACAGTGACGAAGATTTCTATGCGCATTATAACTTTTGCAGTACTGTAGGTATATACTATTTTATAACTAAACACATTTTTATTTCTGAATCTCTATTTATGCGAAGCATAACTGTTGAATACAAAACGACATTGGTAATAAATAAAAATTAAACTGTACACTAAAATAAACTTTGTTCTATGAGCGACTGGTTTTTTCATATGATAATACCAATACATCGCCAATCACCAAGAAGGCCGTTTGCGTAGAATACCCATAGTTTTTCGTAAAAAAAAGTAATTGTTAACTGTAGCCATAATGAAAGAAAGTAGTATATCGATAGGTTTTGCTCATCGACAAACTTGCTCCCGCAATATGTACATCCCTAATTTTTCGACGTAGCCACCTAGTGTTTAGTAGCGGTAGTACAAAAGCTGTAGTTACATCTAGCGTCGAATAGTAAAACTAGGAACAATGCGTGAGGATTTTAAAGCAAAAAGGATGTATAGCTTTCTACCATGTCTTTGGAAAAACTTAATTTCATTCTTTTATCATATGTATGTCATCATTATCTTAAGTATTTCATAATTGTTATTTGATTTTGATCTTTGTTTATTTGTAAAAAAGGTTCATAGTCTACTTCAAAGTTTTGTGATGTAGATCTTTTCGGCTTCGTCGTTAATCACCAATGGTAGCTTGGATTTCATAGTGAGCGTTTGGTTTATATGTGTGAGTTTGGACACACTGGTTTCAGTACTAAAAGCTCATGATGCTATTTCTATTGTATTCTCTTGTTCTGTGGTTGGAACGATCTTTCATCATCACAGATACCTAAATAGCACATCAATAATTATTGTAACTTTCATATTGCCAACTCTTACAGGAACATTCATTAAAAAAGTCACGTACTAATTATGAAATCCCTTAAACTCACGTATGGTGGTAATTAATTATATTTTTAAAGCACGTAACAGTAACAAAAAATGTTTTGGGATGTGTGAAATTTGCGTTTAGTTAGATAATGTTATCAAAGCACGGCCCATATTGAAATTTCTGTAGACTACTTAATTAATTTCGTTGTTTTATTTAACCAACATTCGAATATAAAAAAAAACGTACAATAAATTGTTGCAGCCTGCAATTACATAAAAAGTTCGTCATAGAGACAAAATATTATTATTTGACATAAATAAATTCATTAGGAACTTTTATATACACGTAGATAAAATATATCTAAAATCTAGTTGTAGGAGACATCTTGCTAGTCTTTTAGCGTACAATATAAGTGACCCAACCACTATTGTGGGTAAGTCGATAGATTTAGTTAAGGACCCGACGGTTAGTAGTAATTCTAACAAACATTTACAAACAAGGAGTTCTTTAAACTCCATACCCAGACAACAGAGAAGCAGCCTTGTACACTTAGTCTAATTCACCAGAACATAAATCGCTTCTCTGGCAAAATTTTAGAAATTGAAATTTTCCTAGAAGATTTTAAATGTGATATTCTTTGTCTGACAGAAACATGGTTACAACCACACAAAATGAACTTTAGTCTCCTAGATTTTAAAGTAACAAGTGTATTTAACAGGAATCTCTCAAATGGAGGTGGTTGCCTTATATTAACTAGGAATATTAATAAAGTTAAAGAGCGAAAGGACTTTGTCAAACTTTCAGTTGAAAGCACCTGTGAGGTTGCGTGTGCAGAGCTAGACCGCTATATAATTCTATGTGTGTACCGTCCTCCCATTTCTTCCAACTTCGATAATTTTGTAACTGCAATGGAAGACGTACTGGGTAAAGTAAGCTGTTCAAATAAAACAGTAGTCATTTGTGGAGATTTCAATGTTGACTTACTTACAGACACGACCCAAAGGACCACTCTATTAGGCCTATTCCAGTCTTTTAATTTTAAGTTTTTGTTCAACGAACCCACTAGAATAGCGGGTACGTCTGCAACTTGTTTAGATAACATAGCAATGAACGGTAATTACTTCAAAAAATCATTGTTAACTTCTTTAAGGTCAGATCATAAGGGTCTAAATGTTTTATTGTACACAGTTGAACAAGAAAAAGAAAACTCGTTAGTTTATAGGCCAATGAACCAAAGTCGTATGGAAAGATTTTATCATAGTCTTCAGATGCGCCTTGCCTTGCTGAGCTTTGAGGCAGATGATCCCAATACACTATATCAAGAGTTATTTTCCGCGATACGGATTGAATTCGATCTTATATTTAAATTCAAAAAAGTTTGCAGTAATAAAAATTCAAATTTTAGTACTTGGGCGACGCCGGGAATTAGGAAAAGCAGAGATGCCCTATATGAGTTATATGATAGGAAAACTTTTGATCAAGACCCTTCATTTCTTAAACATGTTAGGAGTTATTCTAAATTGTTTAAGATAGTTTGCACCAAAGCTAAATCTATTAATTTAAATAATAAAATTAGAAATTCGAAAAATAAAAGTAAAACTGTCTGGCGTATTATTAATAAAGAAACTGGTAAAGCTAACGGTAAGGAAAGCATTCAAGCTTTAAACTTAAATGGTAAAGTCGTAACAGATAAGTCGGAAATTGCGAATGAATTCGAATCATTCTTTGCTAACATCCCATTTCAAACCACTAAAGACCTTAACGCATCTGCCAGCGCCGCGGAATCTATACTTAAGGAACATGTTGACATCGCCCCGCCTCCACTCACGTTTCGCCATGTTGGAACGCAATGCATTATTAAGATATTTAAGGAACTCAATTTAAAAAAGACAGAAGACTTATGGGGGATATCAATTAAAGTACTTCAACCTGTTATAACACTAATAGCGCCTCATCTAGCATTAATTTTTAACTCTTGTATCGAAAAAGGCATTTTTCCAAATTTATTGAAGTACAGCAAAATCATTCCAATTTTTAAATCTGGAAATACCGAAAACCCCACTGATTATAGACCAATCGCGGTTCTTCCAGCCTTAAGTAAAATATTTGAAAAACTTATTCTTGCACAATTAGCGTCTCACTTCTCAGTCAATAACTTCCTACACAAAAATCAATTTGGTTTTAGGAAAGGGCGGTCTACCTTAGACGCAGGTCACAAACTCATCAGCGATGTCTATGGAGCCCGGGAGGATTCTCACGATGCTATTGGGGTTTTCTGTGACCTCTCGAAGGCTTTTGACTGCGTTGATCATGAGACTTTGCTACTTAAATTACAGCACTATGGCTTAATTGATAAATCACTTGATCTACTTGCCTCTTATCTTACTGATCGCGACCAACGAGTGGACGTGGGTGGTGCGGTGTCTGCAGGTTGTCCTATCAAGATTGGTGTACCTCAGGGATCGATATTGGGGCCTTTCCTGTTCCTAGTCTACATAAATGATCTCCCTTACATGTTAGATAAACTTACTGATGTTGTCCTCTTTGCGGACGACACCTCTTTAACATTTAAAGTTAAACGAGGTGACTCCCTCAACTTAGATATAAACAAAACATTAGTGGAGATTTCTCAATGGTTTACTTCTAATAATTTACTTTTGAACGCAAAGAAAACTAATTGCATTAAGTTTTCCTTGCCAAATGTGACTGCTTATGATACAGACATACATTTGGACAATAACAAGCTTAATCTGGTAAATCAAACTGTATTCCTTGGTATCACTCTAGATTCAAAACTTCAGTGGGGCCCCCATATCTCAAATCTTGCGGCAAGGCTCAGTTCAGCTGTGTACGCAATCTGGAAAATCAGAAAATTAACTGATGTTTCTACCGCGAGACTTGTGTATTTCAGTTACTTTCATAGCTTAATGACCTATGGCTTGCTTCTATGGGGAAGAGCTGCAGATATTAACGTCATTTTTATACTACAAAAACGCGCAATTAGAAACATTTATCAGCTTAAAGCTCGCGAGTCCCTCAGACAAAAATTCAAAGAAATTGATATTTTGACGCTTCCGTCCCAGTACGTCTTTGAAATTATTATGTATACTCGTAAAAACTTACATATGTTTGATAAAAAATGTGATAAAATTAAAGACCTTAGAACGCGTAGCAAAAACAAACTAAGTATTCCACAGAACAGATGAAAACGGACAAACAAATGCTTTATAGGAAACGAAGTAAGATTTTATAACAAGATCCCAGAAGAGATTTTGATCCTGAATGATAATGAGTTTAAAACTCGTATCAAAAAAGGTTTGATTAAGAAAGCTTATTACAATGTTGATGATTATGAAAACGACAAAGACGCATGGAAGTAGTCTAGCTCTGCACGATATTTTCATTATTTCATGTATGTACTTTAAATCTTATTAATTTATGTTCTTTGTATTGTAAATTGAATTGTAATGTCACATATATAAGAACAAAAAAAAAAAAAAGAGAGAAATTGTAAAGTAGAGTTTGTTACCCCTTTCTTCTCTACGCTGTAAAATCATTGCGAAAGGGAGTAGAATCATTTGACAGAGGAGGGCTCGTTTGGGGGCGTCTCCAGGCGACCATTGTCGTAAGGCAAGGCAAACATTGTTTGCCTGAGCCAATTAGTGGGCACCCTGAACTACCTCGCCTCTATCAGTATAGGATACTTTACGAAATAAGGTATCAATATTAATTAGATTAGTCTAATTGACTTTCAATAAGCGATATCTTGTATCCTGTATTGAATAAATCATTTTTTACTTTACTTTACTTTACTTTAAGTACAGCGCAACTTTTGTTCTGTCTATGTGCTCATAAAATATATTCCCAAACTGGCTAAGCTTAAACCCAAAAGCGGATCTAAAACTAATAAATAAGAGTTTGTAAAGGGCAGCAGAGTTTATGTGGCATGAAGAACCATTTGCTGCAACAATACAGACTCCAGAGTTCAATGCTCGCTCACAATTGGCAAGGTTTATATGCCTTGTTGCAAAGGAGTAGAGTTTAAGGGCTCAAGCTGATTTCTCGGTAGTGCCGAGTGCCGCTCGCTCGGCCCCAGGTGCTGCTCTCCCCAGAACCTTTTATATTTCTTTTATGAGAACCTGTTCTCTGTTCTAGCTAAGCAAAGAGCGGCGGCTTGTTGACGATTTGTTAAGCTAAAAAAGAATTTTAATCAGCATTGGACTTTGGTCCACATTAGACTGATCATTAGCTAATAACAACGCATTGTTAAGTTGTTTATTTTTGCAAGTTTAAGAAACTTAAGTTATTATTTATTGTAGGCTTGTAGGTGTGGAATTATTAGGAATAAGTATAAAAAAAACACATTGGCTTCCCTTGTTAGTATTATGAGGTTCGATAATGTACTACGTTAACGTTTAAATTAGAAAACTATTGTGGTAAGCCATGGGCAAGCTGACTCGACCAATAAGCAATAAGGATGTCACGTGGGATTGTTATGCCTATCAGCTGTTTAGCCGGAATGTCCACAAAAAGCGTCAACAAACCCGAGCCGGCCGGCGGCGCGGGGCGGCGGGCGCGGCGCGCCAGCCGGCAGGTAACAAAGAGAGCCCCTTGCAAGGGCTCCTCGGTCCTCGGCGAGATGAGCAGACCCTTATTATTGTTATTACAATCAGAAGCTAGCATGTGCAAGCAGAGATTTTATTCAAATGTTGTCTCGAAATATTAACTAAATAGAAGATGTAGTTTGTGTAGAAGGAGTATAAACTTGGCTATACATATGTAGGAATATAATATAGCTGCTGACAAGCAGAATTCTAAATAATGGAACTTAGAATGCAAAAGTTTTAGTTAGAAGAATCTCATATTATGATATTAAATCTGTTACCACACTAATAAAACGTGATGCTTGACCTACTTTGAAAATTCGAACGGCTAAACCCACTGTTTCGTTAATTAAATAATTTTTATTTTTAGCCGGTTGCTCTGAAGCACTATCTGGTTGATTAGTTACTTCTCATTAAACGCACATGGCCATTTCAATAAGAAACAGATACAAGCTTTTTAATAAAATATGTTACATATGTTATGTTATGTAATCATTGTTGGAGTAATATTTTTATAATAGTGACAATGAAACGGTGCAAACATTCTCCTTAGTTTTTTTGCCTACGATGTTCATTCCTTTTTATCTCAAAGTCAAATTAAGGTGGTAACTCTCGCTATGGCGCGAAATTCAAATTTTATCGTGTTTTTTATTTATTCTGACGAAAGTATACATTTTTAATAAAGTTTAAATGAATTCGCGTATGTAAAAAACCATCTCCCATATTGTAATACAACGTTTTTTGAAGACAGACCTACAGATTTTGTGTCTAAGGGGTAAAAGGCCAAAAAACAAGTTCCTTGAATATACACAAAATCGGTAACTCTGTCTTTCAAAAACGATATATCACAATGTGGGAAATAGGTTTTTACGTACGCGAATTCATTTAAACTTTATTAAAATGAATACTTTTGCCAAAATAATTAAAAAACGTGAAAAAAATTGAATTTCGCGCCATACCGTGAGTTACCGCCTTAAGAACATATTGACTATCACACCTCGGACATTATCAAGAGATAAATCCAACCTATATTGTGATATGTAGGTTGAACAAACTTGTATCAATGTGAAACGGCGCAGCGGGAACAATAGTGCTTGCCACAGACTGCAGCGACACGATAACGTGTTGGTGACCAACCGCGATTACATTAGTGATAAGATTTTTTTACATTTTATTTACCTCATACTCATGGGTCGTGGTAAGGTCCTTGCAGGCCGATAAGATGAATCGTACTAACATAATATAATGTAGATAGTGCAAGTAGTTGTCACTATGTAAGCGTTGTCAATTTAGTCGTTCTCGCTCTGCAAAGTTACCTAAGGTTTAATAAGAGAAGAGTAGATTTTACATAAATGAATCTCAGAAAAGCACTAAAAGGAAGCTAAAGTAAGTAAAGGTAAAGGTAAGTCCTAGATTTTTGATACGACTGCATTTTTTCTTATTTCCCAAATTGAGTACATAATTAAATATTAATAATAAGATATAAAATCTACTTGTCTACAAATACTTATTAATAACTTAAGTTTTATTAAATATCCGCTGATTTGTGGCCCATTCGACAAAGCAACATAAATCTCAATAACAAAATAACCCAGTGTTGGATTGTTGATGAATGTATCGATAATTTTAAAACAAACTAAGTATAATCCTAAAAAAAGAAAACGTCCTGCCTTAGCCAAATACAACGGACCGGAACTAATTTTAAATTTTAATAGAAAGCGCGGCCAAGCTCGGCAGCAAGCGTGGACTTTCTGCAGTTCTAAATAACTTGAGAATTGCTATTGTATTGTAAAGGTACCTGTTTATCCCCTTTGGAGTCGCATTGTCTTCGAGACTTTTAACAAGTACCACGACCGTAAGTCGCATAGTAAGTAAAACAATTAGTTATAATCATTAAACTAAGCACGTTTAAGCCAGGTGGTATTTAAAATTTTGCCCTCAGGAGGTACCCACGTTAAACCCTACCCATTTCCGAGTTATTGAACTTTTGATTTTTTTCATAATATCTTCACCTTGAGTTAATTTTTTTAATGTCCAAGCATTAGGATGTTTCTTAAAGTTTGTTTTAATGTTATTCTTATCTTAAATAAATGATTTAAATAAAAAATATTCACTTTTAAAATAATATTAGTACTTATATAAGACCTATCAACTACAAATTTAATTCGACATTCAACAAAGGTTTTTTTTTTCAGTGGCATTTTGTTAATTATATTTTCTTTCCTTTTTTTTACAAAATTTTCAGTAAATCTGTAACAGTAGGTTGTGCTCTTGAACCCGTCCGAAATGCTGTATTTCTGTAGTTGCCTCGGCGTATTTGCGTCAAGGCTTCGTCACGCGCGGTGACGAGCCCTGCCAAGCTTGCAGAAAATCATTGTTGCTACCTTGCTGCTGCCTATATTCAACAATGGTAGTATAATTATATTATTATTAATTATTATTCTAGTATAATTATATGAATAGTGGATATTTTAAGAGAGCTATTTTCTGCCACACTAGCGCCAATGGCGGCTTTTAAACAGCCCTAAGCCCTTAAGTGCCCTACGTATGACTTTTATTAAACATAATTCCAAGATCTAAAAAACACGATTTTTTTTCTAAAACAAATAAAACAATGCTACTGCTACTGTTGCTATGCTACCGTTTGGTTTGTTTAATTGAAACCACAGAAAAAAAAAAGTTTAATTGTTAAGGCCCGTGATAACCAACTCGGTTTAAACCGCTTCAGTAGTTTAAACTGCATTTGGCTCACTATCTTTCTCATTTAAACAAAAAGTGACAGCTGCAGCTTAAACCACCAAAACAGTTTAAACAGAGTTGGATATTACAAGCCTAAGTGGGATAATTTTGCCTTAATACATACATATTTTGTATTTATTATAATATTGCGTGTCGTATATATAAAACTGATAACATTCATTGACCTAGTAAGTATTACGCAATTTTTGATAGCATTAACATTCAAATCAAAGTGTTATAAATTTTATTTTTGTATTCTTAAGCAAGTAATTCAATAAAACAAAATAAAATTAATTCGGGAAAAGTTTGGAGGCGCCGGGTATCGATCCCGGTACCTCTCGCATGCTAAGCGAGCGCTCTACCATCTGAGCTACGCCCCCGATATAAAACAGTAATCAAGAGAGCGGTACGGTCAAGAATAATCTCTGCGAACTCGGCCGGTTGTGTCACACAGCTCACTGTCAATAGTAACCAAGAACACAACACAACACACAACCGACACATAAAGGTTGCAAAGTGCATACGGACAATAACCCTCCTTCAGGTTTGAAAATATTTTCAGCCGGACGTTTGTTTTTGTAGAGCAACCTAGGGCAACGATCGGAAAGCTTCGCTCGCTACATCTTCTCGTCCAACTTACCGCAGTGCCTTAAGGTGGTAACTCTCGCTATGGCGCGAAATTCAAATTTTTTCGTGTTTTTTATTTATTCTGGCGAGAGTATACATTTTTAATAAAGTTTAAATGAATTCGCGTATGTAAAAAACCATCTCCCATATTGTAATACAACTTTTTTTGAAGACAGACTTACAGATTTTGTGTCTAAGGGGTAAAAGGCCAAAAAACAAGTTCCTTGAATATACACAAAATCGGTAACTCTCTCTTTCAAAAACGATATATCACTATGTGGGAAATAGGTTTTTACGTACGCGAATTGATTTAAACTTTATTTAAAATGAATACTTTCGCCAAAATAATTAAAAAACGTGAAAAAATTTGAATTTCGCGCCATACCATGAGTGTGTTGCTAGTGTAGTGATGTCTTACGGAACCGAAGCATGCTCGCTAACTATGGGTCTCCCTCATCAGAAAGCTTAAAGACAAACAAAGGGCAATTGAAAGGGCTATGCTCGGAGTTTCCCTGCGTGATCGAATTAGCCTAAAGAATTACACAGCTTATTTGGCAATAGGCAGGGCACATAGCTTGAAGAAGATATGGTCGCTGGGGCCGAAAAGTTCTCGAGTGGTGACCGCGCACCGGAAGGCGCAGAGTAGGCAGATCCCTGCTCGATGAGGGTCGCTTAAAATCGGGCGGTGTGGATAATTGTTGGGGAGGCATATGTCCCGCAGTGGAAGTCTTTAGGTTGAGATAATCATACATATAACAATATAATAACCAAGAAAAAAATTTGAAAGTGAAATCACTTATGTCTGCGTTATACCCATACCAATTGTAACTATACTTACTGTGCGCACTCCGCACTCTTCCTTACAGAGCAACAGAGCAACACGCGCTGATACGTACTTACGTCAACATGTCTACTGTACACGGTACAGTATAGTATGTACGCACTACGTAGCAAAAGTTGGTGACGACGAATTGTGTGTGGTGAGACCAATAAAGTAATTGAACCAGTATTGAGACTGTAACTATACAATATTATTTTCAATAAGTTATCAACTTATAATTTTCGTTTAACTCTTAAGTGCACGAATACTTTAAAAACAAGAGAATACGGTTTAAACAAAAAATATAGGTTATATGATTCTTTGTTCAAAATTCATTAAATACATAGGTACTATTTATGTTTTATTTTTTACTAGAGGCTGCCCCGCGGTATCACCCGCGCAGAAAATCCCGTTTTCTCCCGTTCCCATGGAAATTTCGGGAAATTATTCCTTAGTGCTCCCCTACACTCCCCAAGGAACCAGAGTGCAAAATGTCAGCCCGCTACGCCCAGTAGTTTCGGCTCTGCGTTGTCTGTCAGTCAGTCAGTAACGGTTTAACAGTTTTATACATATTGATAATGGTGTCAAGTTCCAAAATAGGTATCTCCATTCCATTAGTCAGGCATGCACGATACATACAGCAAGCGCCTTAAAAGTAAAACAACAGCAAAGTCTAGAGTATCCGCATACCTACTTCACCAAGAGCGGGCCGGGCAACTTTCACTAGGCGGCCAAGGCTTGCTTATCACGCCAGTTATCTACTTAAGACTTACTGCGCACTTTGAACTCTATTGCTTCATAATAAAAATAACTATAAGGATAAATTTCCTCAGCACGTTTTTAGATTTTTTGTTAAAGATAAGATACTACAAAGTTTGATTTCATATTGTGATTCAGTTAAAGTTAAGTTGAAAACGAAAGTAAAATTTTTTATATTCGCCAATAATACAATGAGAACTTGGCAAACAGTGCGCAGAAGTTAACGAGGCGCGCGGGCGTCATTAAACTAATTACTGCGCAGTATTGTCTGTGCTCTGCGCCTCACTTTGATCCCATTCTTCACGACATTAGTCTTTGCGGAATTCAGGGAATTTTCGAAATATTTTCGTGTTGAATAATGGCCCACAAATGAATACAAAGAATCACCACATTATTTTGTACTCAAATTTTATTGATTGTGATTCAGTGATTTGATTTCTCCAATTAAAATCATACTTACCACTGGGAAACTAACAACATATGATGACGGTAAAAATTAAAATAAAAACTTCTATAAAACTACATAATTATTTTTTTAATAAATTATTGTTTATTTAGTTACTAAAGCATCATGACATTGCATATACATATCTGCCGTCGTAATGGTAAACGCAGTAATCGCCATTACTGCGGTTTAAGTTTTATTGCATAAATGGCAACTATAGGCGGTTATCTACCTATAAAAAAAATATTATCACCTGAAAAGTACTAAAATACTGAAATATAATAAGCAAAAATGCAGTACTTGCACGCGAAGTTGTTACATTCCTAGCGTTAAATGCAGTATTCGACAAAAACTAGCTTGAAACGCAGTAACTACACACTTTTACTAAGAAAATAATGCTCTTATTTTGGTATATAATTACGTTAAACATTTTTCAAATCACTATAACAGATGTTATAAAACTGTTAAGAAACTATATCAGAATATAAAATTCAATTAAATTGTTTTATTTTTTTATAACATAAGCTGATTTATATGGGAAAAAGTTAAAAAATAAAAGAAAAAAACAGTGTTATGTGAGGACACTCAAACTTTGCAATGAGCGGCTTTTCTACAAAAAACTAGATTTTAGGACAAGCTGTTATAATATTGAAGTGCTGGGTAAAGAATTTAGAACTGAAGTTCCATACATCACATGCAGTATTTGAGGGACGCGTGACGTCTTTCCTAGGAAAGAATGCAGTAATAAGCGCAAGTGCTGCATTTTGGCGTAGGAATACTATTAAAAATGTTCGGTTTTGCTAGGTTGGAATGCAGTAACCAACATTTATTTAATATTCCTTATATATATATATATATGTTTAATTTTAAAGTATGACATTTTGTCTACTGATTTTTTTAAAGAATTTAAAATACTTCATATATACACAATTCCTTACAATATTAGCTTCAAAATTACAAAAAACAGTTTTTGCCGCTTTTCTCAAAATCGCCTTTTTGCAAGTACTGCATTTACCGTTACGACGGCAGATATAATACAGCTTGTAGAAAATATAAAACACAAAGCCTATAAAATAATTAAACTTTAGACTATGACTTGAAGATTTGAGAATAATTTAAAAGTTAAGATGAGCGTTCAATATTTCTCATGCAAAGTCTAATCAAAAGTAAAGAGCAATTTCAAACACAACAATGGGGTCGTAATCGCAAAGCTAAATGCAGATGTCAGCACGGCACATCTCGACGGCTAAACTAGCGAAGTTTCTTCCCCAATACTGTTTTTATTCGACCACAGTACTCAACTCACTACCCACAACAAAGTTTTCAGGTAGGTAGGTATAATCAATCGTGTAAAACTTATAATCTAAGGCGAGGATAAGAAATTTGCCAGGTCAGCTAGTTTAAAATAAAAATAGGTACCATGTTGTTCTGGCTACTGTACACAAGGTCAAATTTAGGTAAAAGTAGGTACTTATAATAAAACAATTTTAAATATACATTAGATTACTAACTGTCTGGCTCAGCGCACATTTGTTTGACCTGGTTCGGATTTAGAGGTCCATTTTAAATTGTTATCCTCTCGATATCTGCGCCTCGCCTCGCTAGATGTGTGCAGGGCCTGAATCTACTTTAAGGCTTCCGATTGGCTAGAAAGACACAGCGGTAGAAGCTAGTCTCTTCACAAATTCAGGACTAAACTATCTTTGGATATCAGTACTAATATGAAATTAAAGCTTTCCGCACTTGTCTGTATGCTTAAATTTTTAAAGTACGCAACGGATTTTGATGCCTTTTTTTTAAAAGATAGAGTGATTCAAGAGGAATGTTTCTACGTTTATTACATTCATAAAATAGTAATAGGTTAGGCGGTACACAGTTCGCCGGGTCGACTAGTAAAATATAAAAAAGGTAAATGCTTATGCAAACAATATTTGGCACAAAGTTTTGACACTATATTATATACAGGCGTAAATACAAGGTAGTACACGACTAGCCTTATAGAGCTCAGCTCTCGGGCTCCAGGGAGACGATCTCGGTGCCCTTGCCGACGGAGTCCCCGGCGGCGGCGGCGGCCACGGCGGCCACCACGCCGTCCCGCGGCGACCGCACCACGTACTCCATCTTCATTGCTATCACCACGAACAGTGGCTGGCCTTTCACCACCTTTGGGAGGATAAAATATTTGTTTTAATATGGCTTTAATTCTTTTTTTGCTATATAAAAGTTGAGCTGGGCTGGTAATGTCTGCCACATGGGCCCTTACCGGTGGGAAAATACAGGTGGCAAATGTTGGACGAAAGCATGGCCGGCCGAGAAGGAGATGGCAGGAAGACATCGATTCCTATCCTTCCGACCGGATTTAAGTGGCACAGGAAAGGAACACGTTAATACAGAGGATGACTTGATATATTGATTTAAGAAAATGGGGGTACTAGCATCGCAAAAGCAGCCTAGCATTCGCATGGGTAGATTTCGATTCGTTCTTCGGATCCGGGCCAAGGTGCACGGATCTTTATCAGAGAGTTTAATATCAGTGATCTGCTAGAGAAATGTATACCAAAAATGTATTTCTGGCAGAAATCTAATGACATTCTTCAATACTAAAGTCGAGGACATCCGGTCTTATGATTCCGGTCACAACATCGACCTAGATATCGGTCTACTTTAACTTTAGTAATTATTGAACATTACTTTTATCTTTAATCAGATTTCGCTTTATTCCCGCTGACAAAAATCTGAGATCTGTGTAATCTTCAAATATTACTTGACATAATTCTTTATCTAAAAAAAAACGTAAACGAGACAAGTTCGATACAACAGTCGCAACTTTTTGATTTGAGTACAATACAGAGTTTATTAATTGATAAAACTGTTCAATAACTGAAACAGATTAATTCTGAAATAAATTCTTATTGCGTGTAAAGATCAACAATTAATTAAATTATACTATTTAAATATAACGATGCTATATTATATAATGCAATAATATTATTAACCGGATAATTGTAACTACACCATCAAGCAATATATGCTTATAATGTCTTTAAAAATACAGTATTTTCTAATCTTTTTCATAATTAGGTCAAACTGATAACGGATGGACGGATAGCCGAAGGTCACAACAAGTGATAGCAGCAAACATGGTTCTGTTACGTGTGCTGCGAGGAAACCCCGTGAAAGGAGAACGCATGTAGGCTTGCGCAACGCTGAGATAAGGCCCGCACAATGTTGGCAGCGTGTGACATTGATGTTCAGCGGCGGGAGGTCAGGAGAGTGGCGACAAGATTCATCTAGCGTACATATACTCAGAAGTCACGCCTTCTCCGTATTGTAGGCAAAGGTATGAATAATCAATCGCCACTACATCCACGATAATATGATCGCTATAACTGTCTTTTATACTATAACTTTCATACAACATCTATTTAAATACGTAGAGCGTGCGATGATGTATATGGATGTGTTCCAAAAAACGTTTAGGAAAAGCACCAACGGAAACTTTTAAATTCGCTATCAGACGTACGCTCGTGCGACTCTCTAGTCTAGATGGCTAAAAAAGATAACACTGTTTATCAAGCCACTAAACACGGTAAACTTCTTTTAAAGACCACAACGGTACATGCCCTTAGAAAAGCAGCAGTGGATTCTAAATGCTGTCGTTGTCATCGAGTTTTCATTGTTTCTTTAGCTAAGCAACATAAAAAAAACATAAACTCGGCTAAATTTATGTATTTAGCTAATCGAATATCGCTTACTAACCGCTATCACGCCGGGCTTCACATGGCCTCGCCCTGCGTCCTAACTTACTACTGATGTATTAGCGATAATGATTTGAAACTTGAACAAGCGAGGGTTGTAATAGCACCCGAAGTGGAATAGAATGGAATGTCGACGGATAGTGAAACAACCGAATAGCACTGAGACTGGTTTATTACTGACGAAAGAGACAGCACGCTTCGTAACATACACCACACTCCTCCCACACTATTTTGAGAGCCTGGTGACAATAAATAAACACATTATCAATATAATCTAATCAATTTGGAAAACTTACTACTATTACTTCTTTTTCTATAATTAAACTCTAACAAATACAAGATTAAATTTTATAATTAATATCCTTAAGTCTACAGGGCCTAAGCGGCTTATTTCTTAATTCGATAGGCTTTTCGGGACTTTGATTCGGAAGAGTCGTAGCCGTCGGCGGTGAGTGCGGCGGCGGCGGTGGCGGTGTCGATTCTATACATTCCGGTGCGATATTTGTCGGTGATCTGCTTTCAGTAGTGTGTACAATATCTGCAACCATGGCTGGGTCGACGGGTCCTGACCTCTCTTGCGGTACGTTCTCCTGTGCCTCCTCCCAGTCGTCCTCCTCAACGTTTTCGTCTGCGGTGGGCGTCTCTGGCGGTTGAGGCGCTTGCGACATCAATGGTGGAGTCGACGGCGCACTTGTACCATCGGGTGGCGGCATTCGCAGCGGCGATGATGGCGGAGTACTACTGTCTATCATATCTATGTCCGAATCACAATCACTAGGTATCAACACATCACTGCCGCCCTGAATATCACTTGTGTCCTTATTTAAGTCTATACTAGGTATATTTTGTCCAGAGTACTTCCTCAATTGATCTACATGGCGTATACATTTTATATTATAATCTACAGCAAAAATTTCATACATTCGATTACCTACGTCATCAATTACTTTGCCTAGTGTCCATACAGCTTTCCGTGAAACATACCATCTTAGCCAAACAATATCATCCTTTTTGAATATCCTCTTATTATTTCTACTGCCTTGTAATTCCTCATATTGAGTTGGTAGAACTAGATCCAGTCTAGACCTTAAGTCACGACCTAACAATAACTTTGCAGGTGTAAGGCCTGTTGTACAGTGATTAGTATTACGATAATCAAATAAATATCCAAACAATTTTTCGTTTAATTTTTCTTGACACACATTTTCGCTTAAAATTGACTTGATCATATTTTTACAAGTTTTCACGGAATTTTCCGCTTGGCCGTTACTGGCTGGGTGATAGATTGGCGAGGTTATATGGCGAATACCATTTTTCAGACAGAAATCATGAAACTCCCGTGAATTTATTTTAACATCATTATCCGATATTATAACATGCGGTATACCGAACCTAGAAAATAGTTCCTTTAGCTTGGTAATAAGAGCGCGAGTCGAAGTGCCGCCGTTCATCAACAAACATTCAAGCCACTTACTGTAGGCGTCAATGACTACTAAGTATGTTTTATTATTAATAGCCAGGTAGTCAATATGCAGCCTTTGCCAGGCAGCCGCGTCACGTGGCCACGGAAGCGGCGGGGCGCGCGGCGGAGCGCTGCGGTTTCCCGCGCAAGTAACACACGATCCGACCCAACTTTCTATGTCCTTGTCTATAGAAGGCCACCAAAAGCGACTTCTTGCAGAGCTTTTACATTTTACAATACCGAAATGTCCTGAATGGAGTTCTCGTAACATATTTTCCCTATAGACAGCTGGTACTATTATCCTGTGACCTCTAAAAATACACCCACCGTCCTCCTGCAAATCCGTCTTACAATTAAAATACGGCCGTATTGATGGACACTTTATGTTTCGTGGCCACCCATGATTCATATAGCTGATTACATTTTGTAAAACCTTATCTTGCGCTGTCGCCATTTTTATGTTTTCAAATGTAATGGGAGTCAAATTTGCATCTAAAAATTTTATGAAAGACACATCTTCGTCCACCAATTTACTACCGGGGTAATTGTCTATTGTTTGCGATAAAGGAGCCCGCGAGAAATAATCGGCTACCACATTATTTCCTGAATTAATGTACTGTACGGTGTAATTATATGCTGATAATGTAATAGCGTATCTCTGTAGTCTGGACGCCGCCATGACTGATACCCCCGCTTTGTTTCCAAAAATAGACAATAGTGGACGATGATCAGTCTTTAACACAAAAGGGTCCTTTCGGCCGTACAAGTATTGGTGAAAATGCTTTACCCCGAAAATTATAGCCGTAGCCTCTTTTTGTATCTGGCTATAATTTTTTTCACTCGCCGTGAGCGAGCGCGACGCGAACGCTAGTGGCCTCTCGCCGCCCTCCTCGCGCTGCGCCAGCACGGCCCCGAGCCCGGCCGGGCCCGCGTCAACAGTTAGGACCAATTGCGCTTGCGGGTCGAAATGGGCTAGCACTCTGTTAGATGACAATTCCTGTTTTACACCTGTAAAGGCTTCTTCTTGTCGCGCACCCCATTCCCATTTCGCCCCGCTTCTGAGCAACTCGTGAAGTGGGCTTAATTTTCCTGACGCATTTGGTATAAAGTTTCGGTAGTAGTTGACAACACCTAAAAATCTTTTAACCTCTAACACGTTTGAAGGACGCGGAGACTCTATTATAGCCTCCACTTTCTTTTTACATGGTTGCAAACCGTTTTTGCTAATGACATACCCTAAATAATTAACACTTTCTTGGAAAAATTCACACTTTTCCCTTTGTAGTCTTAACCCAGCATCTTTGAACCTTTTTAAAACTTCCTGAAGCCTACTTATGTGTTCGTTCTTATCAAAACCGGTTATGCAGACGTCATCGATCCAACAGCTGACTCCTTCAATACCAGCGAGCAATGTTTCTATTGCGCTCTGAAAAATAGCGGGCGCGTTCGCAAGACCGTAAACTAGGCGCGTATATTTGAACAAACCTTTGCTCGTAGATATTGTTGTAAGCTCCTGTGAAGCTTTTGAAAGCTCAAATTGATTGTACGCGTTACTAAGGTCGAGTTTTGAATACCGTTCTCCACCCCCCAACTTAGCAAAAACTTCCTCGATGCGCGGCATAGGGTATTTGTCAATTAACAAGTCTTTGTTCAGTGTAACAGAAAAATCGCCTGCTATTTTAACTTTTCCGTTTTCCTTCAGTACTGGTACTATCGGCGTCGCATACTTTGAACTACTTACCGGAACTAAAATACCCAAACCTACTAAACGATTTAATTCGTCTTCCACCCCCTTTTTTAGCGCAAAAGGAACTGTTCTCGGCTTAAAGAATTTCGGCGAAACACCTTTTTTAAGATGCAAATCAACTGTGAACTTATTAAACCGACCTAAAGTATCGTCAAATAACTCTGAATACTCGTCCATCAACCGCAGCACTTCACCCGGACATACCTCAGGAACTAAACTTTTTATATTAGTTGATAAACGGAACTGAAATTTCGCCATAAAATCTCGCCCAAGCAGCGGGGGTCCCCCGTTCTTAATTACGTATATATTTATATCACGTGATACATTTAAATATTTAATTTTTGTGCATAAATATCCTATTGGCGAAATCTTATGACCGCTGTACATACACATTTTTACGTCGTCACATTTTAATAACGGTAAATGTGAAAAATATTGTTTATATAAATTATGCGATATTACAGTACTTCCAGCACCTGAATCTAGTTCCATGTTTAATTTCGTATCATTTACAGTAACGCCTAAAATTATAGGTGAGTACCGTACGTACCTTAAATTAAATAGTTCACACTCACGGCAATCCGACTCGCACTTGCCTTCGGACACTGATTCCGTACTCAAGTGACGTAGACCTGTACTGCCTGTCTTCTGAGTGCAGACCTTCTTGAGGTGCCCTTTGTTGCCGCAAGTTTGACAGCGATAATTCTTGTATCTACATCTGTCGGCGTTGTGGTACTTGAGCCCGCAGACAGCGCACCGCGGCCCGTCCCTGGCCGTCGCGTCGCCGCCGCCCGCGCCGGTGCCGCCGGCGCCCGCGCTGCTGCGCTGACGGACGCCCTGCATGCTGAACACCGGCTCCTCCTTGACCTGGACGCTGCAGGAACCTTCTTTAGCTAGCCTCGCGGCTGCCGCCTGCTGCGCCACCTCCAACGCCCTGGCGAAAGTGACCTTGGTTGCGTCCTGCTCGAACAGCTTGTTGCGCTCCGGGCCCGCGCTCATGCCCAGCACGAACCGATCCGTCAGCGCCGCCTCCAGGTGGCTGCCGAACTCGCAGCGGATCGCGAGACCTCTGACTCGCGCCGCCCAATCCTCGACGCTCTCCCCGGCTGCTCTCTTCGCCGCGTAGAACTTATCTCTGTCTGCGTACAGACATCTTTTTGGTTCAAAATGTCTGTCTAACTCCAAAACCAGCTCTTCAAACTTGACACTGTCCAATTTCTTGGGATGCAGCAAGTTTCTTGCTAAGCGGTAGGTGTCGTCCGAGAGGTGCGTAATTAGTAACGCGCTCTGACTATCCGACGCAATTTTGTTGAGCTTGATATATTGTTCAAGCCGACCCCTGAATATTACCCATTCTTGCGAATTATGGTCAAAGACACTCAAATTTCCCATTAATTGAGCCATATTGCGCATTTAAATAAATTAGTTTTTTTTTTATTTACACACGAGGGTAGGTTATTTACTCGTCGCCAGTGAGATGTCGACGGATAGTGAAACAACCGAATAGCACTGAGACTGGTTTATTACTGACGAAAGAGACAGCACGCTTCGTAACATACACCACACTTTTAACCCATGTTATATTATATATTGTATTTTTTTTTTATCTGACGAGTTTTTTTTTAAAATCCAAAACAAACAAAAAATGTAGATCTACATTTCTACCTACCTTATTCTGTCGACCTAAATGCACTTTACTTCAATCACTTATTTTTGTTACATTAATTATTAAGCAAAGACAATTTTAAGTACTCATATTAGTACTAAAAACAGGTGTTTTTTTTTAATGTCAGTTTACACATACACAGATTAAATAACATTTTTTGTTCGAATTCTACTACTACATAGTGATAATGAATTTATCAAAATTCATAATTGCCCGACGCAGACCGAAAGCGAATATAGAGAAACTTTACACTTATTTCTTTGGAGCAGATGGGATAAAATAGTACATAATGGCGACCTACCTGGTCCCCCTTGCTGACCAACACCTTCTCGAGCACGCCGGGCGTGGGCGAGCGCGCGCCGCCGCCGGACCCCGCGCCGCCCAAACTTGCTTCTTTGAACTTGGGCTTCGGTAGCTCCATCACTGTTTGACCGAACTGTAGATAAATTATGTCATCTTAATAAAAATGACTTGAAAGCCTCAAGTCATTTTTATTAAAATGACGCTTGATTGATTTACGCTTTTAATTTCTAGTAATAATTTTAAGTAAAATTCCTTTTTTATTTACGCTTTTAATTTCTAGTAAATAATTTTAAGTAAAATTCATTTTTTTTGTTTAAATGGAAATTTTGGCTCCATTCTTAGTGCACCTCTACATCCCACAAGGAACCTTCAATTATAACTTTAAGTAACTAAACTTCCAAGAATTATTCGAAGCTGTTAAATTTTTATTTTTTGATGCATCATAGACATTTTATCCGACAGAAGTTTCGCAAGGCACCATCTAACTATACAGGATGTCCCAAAAGGTTACGTAGCTAGGAAGGGGAGGGATAGGGGTGATCACAAGGGTCACATTGCCCCACAAGGTGTAAAATTTTTAGTTTAAAAAAAATGGCATTTATACTGGGTATTTTTAATACCCAGAGGGGATTTTTTTTTACTTTTCTGGTGACCCTTGTGATCACCCCTATCACCCCCCTTCCTAGCTACGTAACCTTTTGGGACACACTATATAAATTCATCATAACATGCGTGAATTATAATCCTTACCTCATCATAAACGTGCACTTCATCTTCGTGCCTCAATATCCCGACATCGCTCCTCACATCGCCCACAGTGGTTGTCAAGCGCAGGCCCCGCGCCGCCGCCAGCGCCGCCTGCACGAGCCAGCGCTCGCCGCCGTCTACTTGCACGCGGTAAGTGTTTGGTGTTTCACAGCATTCGACTGTTACTTTGGTTTCTGAAATTAAATATTTTATGTCTAGAAGGCGATATGCAAAGAAAGGCGATATAAAGGCGATAGTAAGTGTAAAAATACAATAAGCACTCTATATTCCATTTATTCACAAGGAACTAAGCTTAGAATGATAGTCCTAACTCATTTAATAAGACTACAAATGAAAGAACCAATATTATAGTTTAGTTTAAGATATCGCAAATATTCGGTAGGGTGGTTATATTTAGTTACCTTTGCCTTCATATTTTAATGGAACGGTCCTGGATAACTGGAAGTTGCTCCTCCAGGCGGAGGGAGCCACTGAGATCCCTTTCCACGACTCGTTTGCTATCTGCTCTTGTTGCTCGGCGAGTAACTGTTAAAAAAACCTTACATGAATTTCTTGAAGTTATTAATGTATAGTACCTTTCTTTATTTTTTGCAACAAAAATAACCTGGCTAGTTCTTGCGTTGAATAAAACAGCTTTAAACTCAAATTATCAGTTTAGTATGATTGTAATAACGTAATAACCTAGGATCTAGTGTGCTTTGTTCGTGCTGCGCGATGAACGCCGTGTGCGCGTCGCCCGCCACGAACAACGAACAACGAGTCAGCTAGTAGTACATATAGAAATCTAGTAGTACTAACGTATCCGAGCGCGGCTTGTACAGCGCGCCGCTGGGCCCGAGGGGCGGCGGCGGCGGCGAACAGCTCGCCCTCGTGCTGCGCGATGAACGCCGTGTGCGCGTCGCCCGCCACGAACAACGAACAACGAGTCAGCTAGTAGTACATATAGAACACTAGTAGTACTAACGTATCCGAGCGCGGCTTGTACAGCGCGCCGCTGGGCCCGAGGGGCGGCGGCGGCGGCGAACAGCTCGCCCTCGTGCTGCGCGATGAACGCCGTGTGCGCGTCGCCCGCCACGAACAACGAACAACGAGTCAGCTAGTAGTACATATAGAACACTAGTAGTACTAACGTATCCGAGCGCGGCTTGTACAGCGCGCCGCTGGGCCCGAGGGGCGGCGGCGGCGGCGAACAGCTCGCCCTCGTGCTGCGCGATGAACGCCGTGTGCGCGTCGCCCGCCACGAACAACGAACAACGAGTCAGCTAGTAGTACATATAGAACACTAGTAGTACTAACGTATCCGAGCGCGGCTTGTACAGCGCGCCGCTGGGCCCGAGGGGCGGCGGCGGCGGCGAACAGCTCGCCCTCGTGCTGCGCGATGAACGCCGTGTGCGCGTCGCCCGCCACGAACAACGAACAACGAGTCAGCTAGTAGTACATATAGAACACTAGTAGTACTAACGTATCCGAGCGCGGCTTGTACAGCGCGCCGCTGGGCCCGAGGGGCGGCGGCGGCGGCGAACAGCTCGCCCTCGTGCTGCGCGATGAACGCCGTGTGCGCGTCGCCCGCCACGAACAACGAACAACGAGTCAGCTAGTAGTACATATAGAACACTAGTAGTACTAACGTATCCGAGCGCGGCTTGTACAGCGCGCCGCTGGGCCCGAGGGGCGGCGGCGGCGGCGAACAGCTCGCCCTCGTGCTGCGCGATGAACGCCGTGTGCGCGTCGCCCGCCACGAACAACGAACAACGAGTCAGCTAGTAGTACATATAGAACACTAGTAGTACTAACGTATCCGAGCGCGGCTTGTACAGCGCGCCGCTGGGCCCGAGGGGCGGCGGCGGCGGCGAACAGCTCGCCCTCGTGCTGCGCGATGAACGCCGTGTGCGCGTCGCCCGCCACGAACAACGAACAACGAGTCAGCTAGTAGTACATATAGAACACTAGTAGTACTAACGTATCCGAGCGCGGCTTGTACAGCGCGCCGCTGGGCCCGGGGGGCGGCGGCGGCGGCGAACAGCTCGCCCTCGTGCTGCGCGATGAACGCCGTGTGCACGTCGCCCGCCACGAACGCCGCCGCGCCGCTCAAGCGGACTAGGAAGTTCACATTCGTTTCTAAACCTGCCACCTGATTCAAACATAATTATTACATTGTTAGTTCAAAACAATATAACTCAAATTAAAAAACCCCCGGCCCAGTCAGACCCCTCATCAACTTGACTAGAACTAGAGCTAATCATCTTAAAAAGATCATGGTTGCCTTACCATATACTTTCAATTCAGTAACACGGTACCAAATTTAACATATACTTTCAATATCATAGATGTAACATGGTACCGGTATCTTCAAACCGCTGATCAGATCTTCATCATGCTATAAGAACAGTCGGGCTGAAATTATCTATGATACAAAAAAAATTAAACGAAAATCGGTCCAGCCGTTTGGGCTCTACGATGCCACAGACAGACAGACAGACAGACAGATACACACGTTCAAATTATAACACCCCTCTGAGGTTTTCGTCGGGGGTTAAAAATATGAAACAATCATAATTACAACAGATAAGGTCCACTACAAGGGGTTAGGTCTCCCCCGCTAGTTGCCACTAGGACAAACATTGTGGAGGGAGTTTGCCGTAATCAGTCACCACGCTTAGCAAGCAGGTTGGCTATCGCAGTGAGTCTTCAAAAGTTTTAACGAAGAACACAGCTACCCGTCCTTCGTCTGTTCCTTTGGTCGCCTTGTACACACCCATGGGAGGTGATGGTGTTTTTTTATTTTTTCCAACCGCCACATGGCCATGATACGATAAATTGATATTAAAATTTGGCCCTTTAAATTTTATTTTCTCTCTTTTTTATTAAAATTATGGTTCTCTAGCTTTTAAATTGTAAAAAAGTACCTGGTATTCTGTAAGTTTAGCTCTGGTCTTGGCGAGCGCCTCTGTTCTGTCGCGGCCCCACACGACGAGCTTCGCAATCATCGGGTCGTAGTGCACTGACACCTCGTCGCCTTCGCGAACTCCAGTCTCTACCTAGAAAGGGCGGAAACATTGTACAAACACGCCCAAAAACCTTTATGTCATGCGCCAGGGGAAGACGCAAGGTACACGGAAGCGCACTGGTGTAGACATAGATAGATAGACACTTTATTGCAATAAATCAACTTAACCTAATTAAAATTTTCTTAAATTAATAAATTAATGGAAACGGGCGGCTTTATCGCTCAGAGAGCTATTTCTTCCAGGCACAAAAAAGGTACCTGTTGGTGTATGTTAATAGCAGCTAATGTAGGTGTATGTGTGTGTCAGAAATACCCACCCGCGCGGCAGGAACCCGGCGTCGACACAAGCGCACATCTACACCTACCACACGCTCGCTACCTTAGCTTGTCTAGTAGAGCTTGGTGTTTCTGTAGTAGGTACTGACTGACCCGCACGTGTTCCTCCGGCGCGGGCTGCACGAGGCGGCCCAGCCGGCCGGCGCGCGGCAGGAACCCGGCGTCGACACAAGCGCACATCTACACCTACCACACGCTCGCTACCTTAGCTTGTCTAGTAGAGCTTGGTGTTTCTGTAGCATGTACTGACTGACCCGCACGTGTTCCTCCGGCGCGGGCTGCACGAGGCGGCCCAGCCGGCCGGCGCGCGGCAGGAACCCGGCGTCGACACAAGCGCACATCTACACCTACCACACGCTCGCTACCTTAGCTTGTCTAGTAGAGCTTGGTGTTTCTGTAGTAGGTACTGACTGACCCGCACGTGTTCCTCCGGCGCGGGCTGCACGAGGCGGCCCAGCCGGCCGGCGCGCGGCAGGAACCCGGCGTCGACACAAGCGCACATCTACACCTACCACACGCTCGCTACCTTAGCTTGTCTAGTAGAGCTTGGTGTTTCTGTAGCATGTACTGACTGACCCGCACGTGTTCCTCCGGCGCGGGCTGCACGAGGCGGCCCAGCCGGCCGGCGCGCGGCAGGAACCCGGCGTCGACACAAGCGCACATCTACACCTACCACACGCTCGCTACCTTAGCTTGTCTAGTAGAGCTTGGTGTTTCTGTAGTAGGTACTGACTGACCCGCACGTGTTCCTCCGGCGCGGGCTGCACGAGGCGGCCCAGCCGGCCGGCGCGCGGCAGGAACCCGGCGTCGACACAAGCGCACATCTACACCTACCACACGCTCGCTACCTTAGCTTGTCTAGTAGAGCTTGGTGTTTCTGTAGTAGGTACTGACTGACCCGCACGTGTTCCTCCGGCGCGGGCTGCACGAGGCGGCCCAGCCGGCCGGCGCGCGGCAGGAACCCGGCGTCGACACAAGCGCACATCTACACCTACCACACGCTCGCTACCTTAGCTTGTCTAGTAGAGCTTGGTGTTTCTGTAGCATGTACTGACTGACCCGCACGTGTTCCTCCGGCGCGGGCTGCACGAGGCGGCCCAGCCGGCCGGCGCGCGGCAGGAACCCGGTGTCGACACAAGCGCACATCTACACCTACCACACGCTCGCTACCTTAGCTTGTCTAGTAGAGCTTGGTGTTTCTGTAGCATGTACTGACTGACCCGCACGTGTTCCTCCGGCGCGGGCTGCACGAGGCGGCCCAGCCGGCCGGCGCGCGGCAGGAACCCGGCGTCGACACAAGCGCACATCTACACCTACCACACGCTCGCTACCTTAGCTTGTCTAGTAGAGCTTGGTGTTTCTGTAGCATGTACTGACTGACCCGCACGTGTTCCTCCGGCGCGGGCTGCACGAGGCGGCCCAGCCGGCCGGCGCGCGGCAGGAACCCGGCGTCGACACAAGCGAACATCTACACCTACCACACGCTCGCTACCTTAGCTTGTCTAGTAGAGCTTGGTGTTTCTGTAGCATGTACTGACTGACCCGCACGTGTTCCTCCGGCGCGGGCTGCACGAGGCGGCCCAGCCGGCCGGCGCGCGGCAGGAACCCGGCGTCGACACAAGCGCACATCTACACCTACCACACGCTCGCTACCTTAGCTTGTCTAGTAGAGCTTGGTGTTTCTGTAGCATGTACTGACTGACCCGCACGTGTTCCTCCGGCGCGGGCTGCACGAGGCGGCCCAGCCGGCCGGCGCGCGGCAGGAACCCGGCGTCGACACAAGCGCACATCTACACCTACCACACGCTCGCTACCTTAGCTTGTCTAGTAGAGCTTGGTGTTTCTGTAGCATGTACTGACTGACCCGCACGTGTTCCTCCGGCGCGGGCTGCACGAGGCGGCCCAGCCGGCCGGCGCGCGGCAGGAACCCGGCGTCGACACAAGCGCACATCTACACCTACCACACGCTCGCTACCTTAGCTTGTCTAGTAGAGCTTGGTGTTTCTGTAGCATGTACTGACTGACCCGCACGTGTTCCTCCGGCGCGGGCTGCACGAGGCGGCCCAGCCGGCCGGCGCGCGGCAGGAACCCGGCGTCGACACAAGCGCACATCTACACCTACCACACGCTCGCTACCTTAGCTTGTCTAGTAGAGCTTGGTGTTTCTGTAGCATGTACTGACTGACCCGCACGTGTTCCTCCGGCGCGGGCTGCACGAGGCGGCCCAGCCGGCCGGCGCGCGGCAGGAACCCGGCGCCGGGCTCCTCGGCGTACACGCGGCACTCCACCGCGTGCCCGCGCCGCCACACCTGCGCTTGTGTCACTGGCAGGGGCTCTCCGCTCGCCACGCGCAACTGCCACTCTACTAGGTCCGTACCTGGGTACCACTTACACTTTAGAAATAAAGGAAGTAAAGAAATTGTATTTATATAAAACAAACTTTTTGAACAAACAAAGGCCAATGGAAGCAATCGGAGGCGGGCTTTGCTTAGCAGTAGGTCACAATAGAGGCTATTTTTTTTTAACAAAAGCATGCCTGGTATTCGCCTAAAACACCAACACACTCACAAAAGGAAGGACAAACATCTGGGAGGGGTGATTTGCCATATTCATACTAAAGTTCTTAAAGTTTTCCAACGAAGGATGCCACTGCTGCCCGTTTTTCGAATTCTCTTAGTTGAATTTTACGACGCTCATGTTACGAGATGACGACAAGTATAACACGGCAAGTTAAAACAGTCAACAAAATTACCAGTAATCATCTCAGTGATGGGATGCTCGACCTGCAGCCGCGTGTTCATCTCCATGAAGTGGAAGTCGTGCGTGCGGCGGTGCAGGATGAACTCCACCGTGCCCGCGCCCACGTAGCCCACGGCCAGCGCCGCGCGCACCGCCGCCGCGCCCAGCGCGCCCCGGGTCGCTTCTGACAGCCCTGGCTATGAAATTAAAACTGCTAAGCAAGCTATTTCACAAAATAATGATTGATGTTTAACTATTCTACTTTTCATATTGAAAAAATCAGCAAAGGCCTAAAGTTGGAAATCAATGTCTTTACTATTTTGTTTCAATAAGTTGTTCCAACAACTTGTGAAATAAGATAATAAAAACATAAAAAGCAGCCTTTACAAATATAACAAAACCCTGACACATATCGACTTATTTAATAACACGATAGTTACTTTAAAACGCAAGCTTGGAACTTAAAAATAAATAAAAAATGAGTACTTATATAGAAATTAAAATAACTAACAATTATGGTAAATTTACCAAACAAAAAAAAAAAAAAATATTATGCTGATACCTAACGTAATATTGTTTAAATATTTGGAACTGTAGGTCTTTTTAGAACTAAGATTTATGAAATATTTAAGATTTATTGTAATGACCGTTTGTTTTCCAAAATAAATTAAAAAAAAAAAAAAAAAGATTTATAGTAGGCAGTGGAAGCTGAAATACCGTTTACGTCTGAACTATAAAGACACAATGCAAATTGAATTTGCCACATAATCACAGTTGTACAGAATAAATCGTGTCTTAAGAATGCAGATGAGGCTGCCGCGCCGTGAGTTTAACGGTCTGTTAGTAGGACACAGATTATGCATAACATCTAGACTAACAACGCAAATTTAAAAACCCCCGACCCAGTCAGACCCCTCATCAACTTAACTAGAACTAGAGCAAATCATCTTTAAAATATCATGGTTACCTAAACATATACTTTCAATAATTTTTTTTTTTTTAGTAACACTGTACCAAGTTTTTAATTGATAGGACAAATGGAAGGTAGTTAGATCCTTGTCATCCATTATTCAAGAGCTGATCATCTTCAAACCGCTGATCAGATCTTCATCAGACATGGCTAAGAACACTCGGCCTGAAATTATCTACGATACAAAAAAAAGTAAGCGAAAATCGGTTCAGCCGTTTGGGCTCTACGATGCCACAGACAGATACACAGACAGACAGATACACACGTTAAAATTATAACACCCCTCTCTGAATGTTCGGGGGTTAAAATTACATGAACTTTTGATAGAAATACTTTACTTACAGCAGGGGCCTCCTCAATAATCTTCTGATGTCGCCTCTGAACAGAACAATCTCTTTCAAACAGATGCACAGCATTCCCCTGCATGTCTGCGAACACCTGGACCTCCACGTGCCGTGGGTCCGTAATGTATTGCTCCAGCAACATGTTATCATCGCCAAAAGATTTGAGAGATTCACGTTTTGCTGATTCTAGTTGTGGCAGGAAGTCTGCTTCTGTCATTGCTATTCTCATACCCTAAAAAAGAAAGGAAGATTGTTTTTATTGATTTCAATTAAAATAGCAATACACTTTTATTTTAATAACTGATTCAATACAGGATATAAGTTTACATGTCAAAAATAAAAAAAGCTAAAAATATAAAATGTCAAAAAAAATAAAAAAAAAAAATAAAATTAATAATAAATAATAGATTACATGTCAAAAAAAATAAATAAAAAAAAAAGGGTCAAAAATATAAAATGTCAAAATAAATATTAAAATGACAAATAATAATAAAAAAAATACAAATTAAAAAATAAATTCACAAACAGGTTCAATTAAAAACATCATTCCCCAACGCGCTTCTTTCAAAAGCCCCCATAACACTCGCACCATTGCCACGCTGAATGGCTATGGAAAGTCGCTGTGTTAAAAATGAGCCAGAACGACGGTGCAACCCACGATCAACGAGACGGCGGCCCAACTTTCCCATAAATTGTTTAGCCTCATCGCACCAGACTCCAGTTGTCTCAACTGCTACAGGTACGAAAATAGACTATATACACTTTGTATACTTTGACAAATCTTTTTGTAACAGACATATTTTTTAAATATTTTTATACCAGATATTTGTTTTTAATCTTATCTTTTTTAAATTTACATACCTTTTAGAAAAAATCGACGATATTATTAAACTAACTTTAACCGAGATTCTAAATTGTCCGTTTACTGATAAAGCTTGGTCTCAGGGCTCTCTACCTGTTCGTCTCGGTGGTTTGGGAGTTAGGAAAATTTCAGATATAGCGCTCCCGGCGTTCCTATCCTCTGTCTCGAGTACGCACGTCCTCTACGGTAAATTAATTAACCCGTCACTCGGTGACGTTGAGGCGTCGTACTCAGGCGAGGCAAAGACCGCCTGGAGCGCCGCTTGCCCGAGCGCAGATTTTCCATTAAACCAAAACTCCCAGAAGCAGTGGGACGAGCCCATCTGCAAGATAATACAAAACAAGCTTATACTTTCGGCCGGCGATCCTGCAGAACGGGCTCGCCTACACGCAGCTTTTGACCCGGTGTCAGGTTACTGGCTGCAGGCGCTACCATCGGCTAACCTGGGAACTCTCTTACACAAGACCACACTTTCCCTGGGGGTGTGCCTGAGACTGGGAGTCAGGACGTGTGCTCCTCATCGCTGCCACTGTGGAGATATGGTCGATCACCTCGGCCACCACGGCCTCTCCTGTATGCGCAGCGCCGGCCGCATGGCTCGCCACGCCAGTCTGAATGACATTATCCGTCGGGCCCTTACCACTGTTAACGTGCCAGCCATCCTTGAACCTAACGGTCTGGCGCGAGACGACGGAAAGAGGCCCGATGGTATGACTATCGTCCCCTGGACACGTGGCAGGCCGTTGGTGTGGGACGCCACGTGTGTTGACACCATGGCGGCTTGCCACGTGAAAAGAACATCAGGTGAGGCTGGCGCGGCAGCCGCAGCTGCCGAAGACCTCAAACGGCGCAAATACGCAGCAATTAGTCAGCAGTATGAGTTTGTGCCGTTTGGGGTCGAAACTTTAGGGCCTTGGGGGCCAGGGGCGCGTCGACTATTTAAGGAATTATCGACGCGTCTGATCGACCATTCCGGTGACCGGCGGGCTGGCTCGTACCTTGGCCAGAGAATAAGTCTGGCCATTCAGAGAGGTAACGCAGCCAGCCTGCTAGGCACCGTACCTTCCGGTGGCAGCGATTTGGAGGCCATTTTTTATTTGTAAATATGTCTATGTTTAGTTTTTTTTTTTTTAAGGTAATGTTTAATAACATAATATTATGTAAACGTTCTTTTAAATAAATGTAATTTCATTTTTATTTATCTGTATAATGTTCATAGTATTGTCACTTAATTGTATTGTAAATATTATATTATCTATATATATATAATACAAATACCACTGATCTACTCACTCACTCACTCACTCACTCATCATCGCCCAGCCGAAACCGCTGAAGATAGAAAGATGAAATTTGGACAGTAGCTTCCTTATGTGACGTAGGCACTCACTAAGACGGGATTTTGGGATAACTCAACCGGGACGCCGTATACAGGGTGTAACAGTTTGTATGAAACTCCTAAACTACTGGGTTTAGAATGTTGAAATTTAGACTGTGGATTCCTTTTATATCACCAACATCATAAATGATTTAGTTTATTTTTTATTTTGACCCTGAGGTCTTATACAGGGTGAAATATGTTTTTTGCTAAAATCTAAACTAATGACACTAGGGACTTGAAATTTTCAAAATAAGCTCCTTATAATTTTATAACATCAAATATGATATCAAAACTGCGTTTATTAGTCCTGAAAGCCTTGATACAGGGTGTTAAAGTTTGTATGAAAAACCGAAACCGCTCATAATTTTTCATAGAAATTGAAGTGGTCGATGTTTCTAGATTGTTGGGGGCGCTAATTACGAAAAAAAACGAGATGCCGTATACAGGATGTAATGTCTGGATTTTGAAAGTTGAAATTTACACTATAATAATAATAAAAATATATTTTAGCGATAAACAAGTTTATCGCTAAAATCTAACCTATTGATACTAGAAACTTGAAATTTTCAAAATAAGTTCCTGTTAATATTAAAACATCAAATTGGTATCATAACTGCTTTTATAGTTACTGGAATCCTTGATACAGGATGTTAAAGTTTCTATGAAGACCGAAACCGCTCATTATTTTTCTTACACATGGAAATGGGTGAAGATTCTTTTTGCATCACCAACATCATAAATGGTTTATTTTTTTATATTTTGCCCTCGAGTTTATATACAGGGTGAAACAAATTTATACTAAAATCTAAACTAATGACACTAGAGACTTGAAATTTTCAAAATAAGCTTCTTATAATACTCAAACATCAAATATGATATCAAAACTGCGTTTATTAGTCCTGAAAGACTTGATACAGGATGTTTATGTTTGTATGAAAAACCGAAACCGCTCATTTTTCTTAGAAATCGAAATGGGTGATGTTTCTAGATTGTTGGGGGCGCTAATTACGAAAAACAAACGGGACGCCGTATACAGGTGTAACAGTATGTGTATGAAACTTCTTAACGTCTGGATTCAGAAAGTTGAAATTTACACTGTAGATTCTCTTTGCATTAAAAACATTATACAAAGTACAAGTAGTTTTTTTTATTTTTTGCCCCTGAGTTCTTAAGTTGACACTAGAAACTTGAATTTTCAAAAAACGCTCCTATTAATAATAAAACATCAAATATGGTATCATAACTGCTTTTATAGTTACTGTAGTCCTTGATAAATGGGCGTCCTCTTAGTTTTTGCGAACGCTGATATAGGGCTTAACAGTTTGTATGAAAAAAGAAATGGTTGTTGAAGTATACTGGATAAGAGTCGCGCAAGACCAATATACATACAGCATGAACGTCTATCGGTAGCGAGCGACGATGATGATGAAAGTAAACGGAGTATACCAGGTAGATGAACTGGATTTTTTTTATCGTCAGAGTTATGCATAAAGGCTAAGGTTAGTTTGTTTATTCAGAAATACGGATATTATAGCTTGCAGCCCAAACAGCTAAAGATGTTTGTATTGTAAAAGGAAACTGCTTGATATTGATTTCTTTAGGGGTTTGAATAAGAAATTAGAAATTATTTCCTGATAGTTCTGAGTATAACTACAGATTAGAGAGTATACTTAACACAACAAATGAACAAGTAATTTACATTTATTATAATTAGCGCTTGCGAAGCTGCGGGCAAAAGCTAGTACTCTATATAATCTGTTTTATGATTGCATTATTTAAATAAATAATACAATATATTATTATAATGAGTATACATTTTTGAAAGCTTAATGCAGCATATGTGCATAAAGTTAGAAACTCATAGGTAAATGGGTTTGATTGAACCCAATTTATAAAACTCACTTGTTTATTAACTTGGGGGCCAAACAATGGGGCGATTAGAAGATTAACCTACTGAATCTACAAATGTTTGTCTAAATTATAAAATAATGTTATCTATTTTACTTTTCCACCACCACCTCGAACAGCTTTGATCATGAGAGGGAAGCCAATTGTCTGAGCCTCTGCCTGGAGCCTCTCTATGCTCTGGTCTTCACCGTGGTAGCCCTTGACTATTGGCACTCCTGCTTCAGACATTATTCTCTTTGATGTACTGAAATCAAAAGTTTTAAAATTATTGTTTTTAATAGGGTTCAACAAATTTTCATGTATACATAGGAGAACAACCGAAAATGCAGCAATAAATTGTGTAAGTTTGCTAGTTTGTTTTTTTCTACTACATATTTTTTGGGTAAAAAAAAAACTACTGAACAGAACAAAAAGTTACTGAATATTGTATTGATTACTTATTTCTGTTCACATAAGATTTTAAAGATTTGTGTTACAAAAAAAAACCTACCTCTTGATACCCATATCTCTAATAGCTGCAGGTGGAGGTCCAATAAATATAACTCCTTCCTTGGTGCACTCTTCACAAAACTCTACATTTTCAGATAGAAACCCATATCCTGGGTGAATAGCCTTGCTGTTAGACCTTTTTGCCACCTCAAGAATTTTGTTAGCATTGAGGTAGCTTTGCCTTGCTGGTGCTGGTCCAATGTGGTAAGCTTCATCAGCCTAAAATAATGAATTTATCTTATTCATACACAGTTGGTTTAAATATTGAAGTCATATTTTAATCATGACTTCTAATTTTTATAGAAAAAGAAACAAAGGGCACACCTGCACTAAACTTACTTAAGAAATTTAAAGCTGTGCAATAATTTCTTACTGTATCCCATAGAAATAATGTAAATAATAGAATGTACATTTATTCATACCATTTGCACATGCATTGATTGTTTGTCCGCATCAGAGTACACGGCAACAGTTCTGATGCCTAATTTCTTGGCGGTCCTCATGACCCGGCATGCTATCTCCCCACGGTTCGCAATTAGAACCTTGTCAATAATTCTCGGCTCTATTTCTGTCTTCAGGTTTTGAGCATGGTTAAATCTTGCTAATGCTGGAATGGAGCCACTGCAAAAAAAACATTAATTGTCTTTCTGTCAACAGTCAACTCTCAATGGAATTAAAGAGGTACCTAATGAAGAAGTCAAAATTTAAGGTTAGCAAGGTTGAATTAGATTTACTGAAGGTTATCTTACACAATCAAGACTCAAACATATAGTGTGTTAGATACATAATCAAGGTAAATATACTAAAAATCAACTTACAACTTATTAAAATGCCGTAAATAAGCCATGACGACGATATTCTAGGTAGGTACTAAGGTTTATATCTAATACAGGTTATTAAAAATGAAATCTACTAGCTGCCCCCTCCCAACAACAGTGATATGTTATCACTCGCACAGTGATTATACAAAAATTAACTCACAGTTACAGCATTTCATTATCATTACATTATCAGCGCTTGATTGTTTTGTTTGTTTGAAGCCAGGTCAAAGGTCATCTATATTTTTGCCTTTTACAGTTATTTCTAAAGCAAGTATTTATGTTTTTCTTGACGCCTTTAAACTGGTGTGGGTGTACTTGTTTTTGTAACATTTTCGTTAAATTATCAATAACTTTAATTATTCTATTTTCGTTGAAATTGTATAGTTATGTATTAAGTATACCTATCCTACATGTTTTGTTTGTTGTTGAAGATGAATGTTGGTTGGTTAGGCTTCAAACGCACAGGCGGATTTTTTTCCGCGCGGTTGTTTCGCCGCGCGGATAAAAATCCGCTGTTGCGGTTTTATTTCCGCGTGGTTGGAAAGGTTGTTATTTCATTTTCAACCTTATTCATAGGCCGCGAAGGTACAGGCGAATTTTTAGCCGTGCGGAAATAAAACCGCGACAGCGGATTTTTAACCGCGCGGTTTTTTATCCGCTGGTGCGCACACTTCCATAGGATTCAGTATGTTACATAAAATCCGCGCGGCAAAAAACCGCCTGTGCGTTCGTAGCCTTAATGTCACAGCCAAATAGCTTAGAACAAAAAAGATTTCCGCTACAACTTCAAGGAAAAATAGTAGTTTGGAGAATCAACGATAGATGTCGCTGAGAAATAATATTTTTTTATCAAACGGTAACCCTTTATTTTATTTTTATTTGCAACACCACCATCTGCACCTAGCACGCAGTGTTGTGGCCTATTGTAAAATCGACTATCGATTGTAAGCACATGTAGCAGAGCAGCTATGGTCCGACCACAAAAAGAGAAGTTCAGCCACTGATTAACAAGACCGGACCAAAAGCAAGAACCGTGGCTGAACTCTGTTTCTACTTCAAAAGATTTCGACTGCTTGTTCTAACTGATCCGAGTTCTAAAAAGCAATTTTGCTGCTTTTACACTACCGAACTCGATTTCAACTATTTTACCTCTGGCCACACTGCAAAAACCGGTAATATACTAGCTCCATGCCACGGCATGCCGGGAGTACATCACTCGGTTGTCTTACTCTATGGTTGACTTTTCCGTTTTAACCATAAAACAGCATTGCTGCAACTTCAGTTTGATCTTTAAATTGTATGAAAAAGTTGTTGCACTGCAATTTGTTGGTGTATAATAACGAAACGTAAGTCCCACATGTCAGGCAGGCAGGATGTGTCAAAAATCCGCGGAAACAAAATTGGTCTGTGAAACAAAACAAACAGATAGGTTAATTTAATTTACTCAAAAAAGAGTTAATTTACGATAAAATAACATGACTGGAGCTAGATTTACTAAGCGGTCGCTTTGCATCTTAAGCCAGGAGCTGTGACAAGGAGTAATTGGAGCGAAGACGCAAAGGTAAGACATAGTCAACTCACAAAATTGTACCTAGTTAAAATCATTCAAAACAAGCTAAAAGTTAAATTTTCTTTCATATTTCTAATAATGCTGTCATTAGCCATATAAATTAAAAATTTTTAATTAATGTGTAATATTTTATTCCAGAAATAGACATCGTCGTGTGGACAATGGTTATGTACAATGTTGCAATATTTACTTCAAGAGTACAGTGGCGGACACGAGCGGCGTAACACCTCCGGTTTTTCTGTATTGCAAAATAGCTCTTGTTCTTTGGTAACACAGTCTAGGGCTAACGAAACCATAGACAAATCTGTTACGGCCTCCTAGTCCGTGACTGTACCAGCTAGTAAAAGTTCGAGCTAACCCACTAGCCCTGTATGGCCAAATAATAAAACAAATTATAAAAGAAAAATATATTAAAACAACTGAATTACAGGATTATTATTTGTCGGATTTGAGGTGTAAAAAGACAAGAATAAAGGCTTACATAATATAACATTTGATTGTGATTTGTGGAAACAATAAAGTATTGAGTATACATTGGCTTTCTCTTCTCTTAGGCCATATTTACGTAAAAAGCTTGTTCTCAGTTCTAATTGGAAAATGTATAGAAAATACCTGGGCTAACCCTCGCTCTGGCAACAAGCCGCTTATTGCAGCGCAGGTATTTATTACATATTTTTCGAACTAGCGCTAACCAGCACTGGAAACCAGCTTTATACCTGTATGTCTGCCTACCTTCTTACTAACCTACCTTCTAACTACCTTTTCACTAGGTACTTATCTAAGTATACCTGTAACTAGGTCCCTCAAAAAAAAAAAACTTATGCATACTGGTGAATGCGAGTGTGAAATTCTTATTTTAGTATTAAACTTTAAAAATTGTGTGTCACATTGTTATGAAAATATATTCTTGCTTTCTTAAATGTATCATGTAATCAAAGGATTAGCTGTCTACGCTGTCGTGGTGAATTATGCAATGTTACAGAATTCTCATAGTGTGGATGCCTAGCGAGCATGAACTACTGTAATGTTGCATGGTGCATTGTGATGGTTAGGTCAGCAAATTCTTTGATTACTTACATGTTACAATTTATGCTCGATTTTACCAGTATAGGGATCAATTGCCGTTTGCAATGAGAATGGTTTTGACATGTGTTAGTATACATTGATTGCAGGTAATTTAGGTAGAGATCCACCTGTCATGCAATGTATACTTATCACATGCCAAAGTGATTTTTATTCTTATTTTCATTGGCAACAGCAATATTAGTACTGTATTAGTAATCCTACTACTACTTTTTTGTCTGTTTACTGTATCTGACATTGAACCATTGGAAAAGCAGAGTTTTGGAGAAAAAGTCCTTTATTATCATAATACTAAGGTACCATAAAACAAGTAATCAAGTGAAAAAAAAATAACTTTTAAGTATAGTAAAGAAAAATATTAGATAAACACACAACATGTAGGCAATCTTCATTCTCTGTGCTGAAAGTAATACACTCTGAAAATAGGGTTCCACTATATGGCACTATCTCTTGTTCATAATTCGTTAACACTTCATTATTGCACTTTCACAAAATATCCTGGAGACATCGGTGCTTTCTCTCTAACAAACAGCAGTGTCACTTCACCGAGATCTGCTTCTTACACAACCAATAAACTTTTTAACCAAATAAAAGATATTCTGGTATGTGATATTCCATGCATGTCCCCAGAATAGTCCTGGACCTGTAATAAAAATACACAGAGCTATAGAACTTATTTCATTATGCTAGAAGAGATTTTATCTCATCAACAGTGTCTGCTGTCTAGGGATATGTTGTATTTGCTAAATTGCTAGTTTGTTGAAAGTATCAGACTCTCAGACTACATTGACATCAGGGTAGTAGTCTGATAGATGGGCTTTAAAGTGTAGAAGGTATATAAAGTTTTGTTTGTTGTTTTAGATAAGTTTTCGGTGGATTGCGTGAAGCAAAATCCCTTAACAGTGTTGATGTTAGTATTTTTGTGATGCGATAGGGGTAGGTACTGACCTTCCTGATTGATGGCGGCTTCGAAAATGTAACACACAGTCATTCACTCCTCAAAAACATCATGAGGAAGACCACTACCATGGTTATTTCTTTCGGCAATGGATTTAGTGAGACGGAACTTTTTCAAAAAGTGAATGAATAAAGTCATACATATTGTAGATAGATACATCTGAACTGTTCTGAACCGTAGAACTGAACCCAGGGCAAAATTGATTGCGTTCAATGTCCATTATATGTATTAGAAATAAGATTCTGTCCAAATAAATTGCAATTGAAATAAAAGAAACTTAGCCTAACGCAGTCAAATTTTAATGAAATCAACTGACAATCCAATATGGCGTCGCTTGAGCCGGTGCTAAACCTGCCCCGAGGACAGTCTAAAGTTAAACGGCTTAAAAGTTATTGTGTAACTGTTAAAACGGCTTAAAAGTTATTGTGGTAGAACACGGCGGTTTATCTCCAAAACCAACGAGTTAGGCAAGGTTTATTTTTTTTGGAGTAGCACCGCTAGAGTTTAGCTGTAGTCTAGCAATACGTCCGGGGAATATTATAGTGTCCTGTCCGGGGAAGTTATATAACTTCTTCGGACACACTATACTATTTACGCAATAGCACCAGAACCAGATAACCGGCCCAATAAACTTCTCCCCCCGTAGAACATGATACAATCATTTTACAATAGTTACATGATATATTATTATTAATTGTTTATTTATTGATTTGTCTGACCAATTATGAATGTACGAAAATGCATTTGTGTAACACTAAATTTAATGTAACAAAAATAAGTGATTGAAGTGAAGTGGATTTAGGTCAACAGAATTAGGTAGGTAGGTATCTAGGTATTCATTTTTTTATTTTTTAGATTAGAAAAAATTCTCGTTGGATGAAACAAAAAATACATATATACCTAACATGAGCTAGCTTGTTCAAGTTTCAAGTTTCAATTCCCTCGGGAATAAACTCTTGAAACCTTGACACTGCGCTCTGATTTTAACTTTTGCGCCCCTAGAATAATACATCGCTTTACATAAGTTATATTAGGAACTATTTTGTTGTTAACCGCCGAACTTTTTACAATAATGTGCTTGTATCGCACATTTAAACCTTCTTCTGAATCACTCTATGTATATTTTGCCAAGGCTTGGCATAGTTGTAAAGTTGTTATTTAAAATTTTCTCTGCATAGTTTAAGCTTTAGGCTTTCTGCATATTCTTCTTTCTTGATTATGTGCTGGGTATGTAACATACCGTACATACTATGTTCAGTTGCTGTCTAGGGCGGCGTAACAGATTTGTCTATGTTCTCGTTCGCACTAGACTATATTACCAAAGAACAAGAGCTATTTTGCAATAAAGAAAAACCGGAAGTGTTACGCCATCCTAGACCACCACTGTACATACTGTATATTATTTTTACTCTTTATTACTCGATAGTCGATTGATAATTGGCAGCACTACAATATCATGACGACCGACACCTTCCGGCCTGTCGGGCATTTTTTTTCAATTGTTGTTTGTTTTCGTTTGAACAATGCGTTTTTTGGATTTTCTTTTTCGACGACTTGGCTTTTCTTGGACTCCGATATCTTTCCCTTATTCGATTTTACGCTGCTTTGTTTACTGGACTCTGATTTTGCTGGCGATTTGGATCCCGTTTGATATTGAAAACAAACTTGCTCAACGGTGTTGCGTACCAGGGTGTTCTAAAACTCGTAAGTACCTACCTACAATAATGTTTATTTTTTTCTTTTCCATCATTCTAAATTTTAGTATCGTTTCCACATAATTCTATTCAAACAGCAATTAATGGCATAAAATAGGTTAGTAATAAGTACGATAGACAGATTCTTTCCTAGCTCTTAATGTATCATTGATTCAGTGAGAAGTGTTGTAAAGTATATGGGGCGGACGAACCATATCTTCTGAAGCACGGAACTGATGATTAGCAACAAGCCTTAAATATTCTAGCATTCCTCAGGGGATCAAAATCACATCACCGGATTAGGTTGTAATGACAAACATAAACTTATTTTACAAACATAATAATGGCTATTAAAGTACAGTAACCATTAACAATAATAAACAAAAATCTTAATTAAGTATTCATATTCATTTCAGGTTTGGATAATATAGTCTTACACAGTTTGCCGAACCTGGAGAGACAACCAGACAGATTCCGCACATGGTTGAATAGTATTAGTGGTGATATTTTGGCACTGGACAACAAAAAATTATTCAAATACAGAAAATTTTGCCATTCCCACTTTGAATCGCAATACTATACCTCAAGCAAACATGAAAACATGGTGTAGGCACACAAATAGAATTTCAAAAGGTAAACGCTATGATTATATAGATGATTTTCAAAAAATTGCATAATATGATTATTATACCAAAAGAAGAAAATAATAAATATTATTAATTAAATACCTATAGAATTTTCATTTTAAATTAAGTTTGAGTTACATTTTGCTTAAGAATTTATTGTAAGATAATAAGCATGCAGACATCTTTTAAGGTTGAGATTAATCTGTAAAGCAAGAAAGTAAAATGTAACCAAGTTTACATTTTACTTTCTGTCCGCTTGTGAAATTAATCTCAACCTAAAAAAGATGTCTACATGGATAAAATACCTACATAGGTACCTACCAAGCTAGCTAGGTGCCTATCTATAGGTATATATGTTGTATGATGTGGTTTGGAGAATTACCGCTTGGGGCGCTGACGTTGAGAAGGGATCAAGGTTAGGGATGCAACGCTATATCGAAAAACCGCTAATATCGATATTATCGAAGACATAGAAGTCACATTGATATAATTTTAGCAAGAATATCGAAATTTACCAAAATTTTATTTTAAAATTAGTAAGTAAAATACGAATATTTAATGTATACCAACTAGTATAAAGCACAAATTTTCAAGTAAAATTTAACTAAAATTTATAATTTTAATTATGATAAGCTCAAACTAAAATTTAACATAAGGATATGGTCTGAACAGTACTCAGAATAAAGTATTTCACTTGTTTGTTAGGGGTCTAACATATAGAGCGTCATCTACAAAAAGTTTTCCGTGTACATACAACGTACAGTGGCGGACACGGACGGCGTAACACTTCCGGTTTTTCTGTATTGCAAAATAGCTCTTGTTCTTTGGTAATACAGTCTAGGGCTGACGAAACCATAGACAAATCTGTTACGGCCTCTTAGTCCGCCACTGTACAACCCCATAGTATCTCTAGTTGGTCTGTGACCTTAGAAAATTTTTACTCTAGGCGAGTCTGTGACCAACAAAACAGCAATGAACAGCAATCTCTAGTTCTAGTTGGTCTGTGGAACAGCATTAGTATCTCTAGTTGGTCTGTGAATCCTACCAAACCCAAACAAACAGCCGGTTTATGTAAATATTTTAAATTTGTTTTAAATTCGAAAAGAAAGACTGCCAATACAATACAGATGGGTATTAAAGGACTATGGACAGTCCTTACACCTTACAGTGAAAAGAAATCACTCCACGAAGTAAGAATAGTATACTTAGGTGATTAGATAGATTGTATGAGTAGATAAAACTTTCTTACTATTTAAGCGCAATTTTTTCAGGTTAGGGGAGAAACATTGGCTGTAGATCTAGCAGGATGGGTTTGCGACAGCCAGAACGTCACAGACTATCACGTTCAACCCAAATTATACCTTAGGTAAATTTTTGTTTATTTTCTTACTAAATTCCCCATGCTGCCGGCCTCACCTCACTGTCCTTATTACTGCCATAGCTACATCGGCAGAAGGCGTTTACTTACATACTGCCGCTGCCACTGGGGAGCGGCTGGTAGCAAGTAGTCTTTATGCTAAAAAATATACTAGAACTAGCAGTTGTGTATTGTAAACATATCATATTCTATTTTTTTTATTCTTTAAATTTCAGAAATCTTTTTTTTCGCACAGTCTATCTTGTGCTAGCAGATATTAAGCCAATATTTGTGCTAGAAGGAGATGCCCCAGAACTAAAGAGAGATGTAATGGCTGCTCGCAATGCAATACAGTTCCGAGGTGCTGCACCAAGGAGTGATGCTGCTGCTACAGGTACCAAGAGACCTGATGTGGGACGCAAGAGGTTCCGAGGTGTCCTGAGAGAAGTATACTGAAGTTTTACTCTGAGACTAATAATATTTAAAAATTCCATAATAATAAAATCCTCAATTTTTTCAGAAATATAAAAAAAATTATACAGCTTTTAGTGACCAAAAATCTAACTATTTGAAATGTGCAATGTGTGTAAAAGCAAAACTACTGAACCAATTTGAATTTGTTAGGAATTTGGAGATTTCAAATCTGACAAAAAAAATGCAGTAATTTTCATCAAAACCAGGGCCCTTAGTCTCATCGCGCAAAACGTAACTATCGAATAAAAGTAGAGTAGAAACAGTATGTTAATCGCAAGAAAATACACATTTGGTAGTCTCGTAATCAATTTTGCTATAACTATAGCAGTAGTATCGCAACAGATTGGAATTGACCAAAAAGGGTAGTCTGCTCTGTCTGCTCCATAATAAGATAATGATATGATAACGTTCGACTGACATTATATAATATGTCAATAATGATTGATATTAAGTGACAGTTGCGTAGTGCAATTTCGCTATTTAGGTAGGATTCACTATTTAGGTAAAAAAAACAGATTATTCTATAGCTTGCTATTCATATTCTATTGCTATACTATAATGATCAATCAAAGTTACGAGACTCGCAATTTTTGACACAATTGTAATAGAGTAATAGTAGAATAATAATAGAATAGAAGTATAATCGTAAGTTTAAGAGACTAGAGTCCCAGCTCTGTAGTTCCTTACACGTATAGTAAGAGCAATGCAGAGCTTTATTTCATCCAAACTTCACAATAAGTTTAGTTCAAAAATTTTTTTGCAGTGCGAGTCTTTGTTGAAGAGTATGGGTGTGAGTTGTGTGAAGGGGGAAGGAGAAGCAGAAGCTACATGCGCTTTGTTAAATGCTCAAGGAGTAAGTCTATAAAATTTTATCTCTGTTTGGCTCTCGAGTTCAAATGAATAGACTGTTTATGTATGAAATATTCTCAAATGCAATTTGTGTCACTTTAGAATTCAGATTTGTTATTCTGGTTATAATTTATTTGTCTAGTATAGAAATGAGGCCAAATATTTTATAATAAAACTAGTCAACCCGGCGAACTTCGTACCGCCTAACCTTTTACTATGTTGCTCATGTATTAAACTTATAAACCCTCCTCTTGAATCAGTCTATCTATTAAAAAAAACCGCATCGAAATCTGTTGAATGGGAAACGACTTTGTTTTATACTATGTATAATTATTAGAAGTGTTCCTACCCTATGTATTAAACTAGAGGCGGTCCCGCGGTTTCACTCGCGCAGATTTCTCATAAACACAAAATCAATTTTTTTTCGTTCCCATGGCAATTTCGGGAAATCCTTTTTTAGTATTCTATGATCAATTTCATCGATGAAAACACCCCATATGGGGGGTCGCAGCCTCACCCCCCCCCCCCCCCCCTCAGTATGATGATTTTAATTTTTTTTTGCAAAAGTCGACCCCGCCTACTTTTAAATTCACAGTTAAATATCTAAGGCTCACAAAACCTTCATTAAGGTCTTGATCGAAGGCTAAGTAGTTAGGCTACCTAAGTTATTTTTTTAAGTATTTAAAATAATATCTAGGTTTAGAATGTTTATAGATTACTGTTTTTTGGTTTAAGTATCATCTTTAAAAAAAAAGTAAAAGCAATACTTGGTAATTTTGTTAGTAACTTAGGTAGCCTAACTACTTAGCCTTTGATCAAGACCTTAATAAAGGTTCTGTGAGCCTTAGATCTTTAACTGTGAATTTAAAAGTAGGCGGGGTCGACTTTTGCAAAAAAAAAAAAAAAAAACGTCATACTGAGGGGGGGGTGAGGCCACGACCCCCCATATGGGGTGTTTTCATCGATGAAATTGATCATAGAATACACCCTTAAAATTATGTTATAACTTCCCCGGACACACTGTATATTGAGGCTGCCCAGCGGTTTTTCCCGCGCAGATTTCTCATAAACACAAAAATCCCGTTTTTTTTCGTTCCCGTGGGAATTTCAGGAAATCCCTTCTTAACACTCCCCAAGGAACCCACGTGCCAATTTTCAGCTTTCTACGCCCAGTAGTTTCGGCTCTGCGTTGTCTGTCAGTCAGTCAGTAACGGAAGAGTTTTATATATGTCGTAGTAAGATTTTATAATTAGGTTTTTTGCAACAAAAGAAAACGGGATTTTGCAAAAACACGGATAATTTGATATAAGTACTTTTTTTCAATCATCCTGACAAAGCAGTTTTTTTTGCAAAAAAACCTAGTATAATTGAACAATTTGAAACCTGCCTTTACTCTGATTGGCTAGATTATTCCTTGCTGGTAAACTCTTATTCTGATTGGTTTGTTAAAATATTCTTTGACGCTTCAGAAAAACTGCTTTATGTCAGGATGATTGAAAAAAAAGTAAGTAATGCTTATATCAAATTATCCGGGTTTTCGCAAAATCCCTAGTTTTTTTTGCAAAAAACCTAATTATCAAATCTTACTACGACATATATATATATTGACTAGAGGCTGTCCCGCGGTTTTTCCCGCGCAGATTTTTCATAAACACAAAAATCCCGTTTTTTCCCGTTCCCGTGGGAATTTCAGGAAATCGTTTCTTAGTGCTCACCTACACTCCCTAAGGAACCCACATGCAAAATTTCAGCCCGCTACGCCCAGTATTTTCGGCTCTGCGTTGTCTGTCAGTCAGTCAGTCAGTCAGTCAGTCAGTCAGTCAGTCAGTAACGGAAGAGTTTTATATATATTGATTAAGCATCTGTTTCGAAATTAACTTTTCTTTTTATTTGTGGCAGCCATTAAGATGCTGGCTTGTTAAAATTTAAATGCTTGTGCATAACATTATAATATTTATTTTGAGCCCTAATTCAGAGACAAGTTATACAGTGTGTCCGGGGAAGTTATAACATAATTTTAAGGGTGTATTCTATGATCAATTTCATTAATGAAAACACCCCATATGGGGGGTCGTAGCCTCACCCCCCCTCAGTATGATGTTTTTAATTTTTTTTTTGCAAAAGTCGACCCCGCCTACTTTTAAATTCACAGTTAAAGATCTAAGGCTCACAGAACCTTCATTAAGGTCTTGATCGAAGGCTAAGTAGTTAGGCTACCTAAGTTACTAACAAAATAACCAAGTATTTCTTTAACTTTTTTTTTTAAAGATGATAAACCAAAAAAAAATTTTTTTTTTGTACATTTTTTACGGTTTTTCAAAGTTTTCACAAAAAAATGCAGATACTTTTTTTTATTTTTTGTGTTTTGTTGTTAGCTTTTGAGTTGTTCTCCAAATTGGTATTAGATTTATTTCTCTACGTCTATTACTTCAGAAATTATCAACTACCAAACAGACCCTTCGCTTTTACCTTTTAATTTAAGATTTCAGTTTAACCCACTTTTATTAAAAAATAAAGTCAATATTTAATTCTTTTGTTAGTTATTTTGGTAGCCTACCTACTTAGCCTTCGTACAAGACCTAAATTAAGAGTCCTTTTACGCGAACAGTGGCGCTACTCTTGAAAAAAAAAAATTCTAAAGTAAGGCTTTTTCTCAGAAAAAGTGCTCCCTTGTGCATAAAATCTTGGTCCCTAGTATTTTTTTAGTATTTAAAATAATATGTAGGTTTAGAATATTAATTTTTTACTGTTTGTTGCTAAAAGTGGCCACTTTAGGTTTATACTGTTTCATGTATTACTGTTTGTTCCTAAAAGTTGCTAAAAGTGGCTACTTTTAGCAAAAAACAGTAATTTATAAACATTCTAAACCTAGATATTATTTTAAATACTTAAAAAAAATACTAGGGACCAAGATTTAATGCACAAGGGAGCACTTTTTTCTGAAAAAAATCCTTACTTTAGAAAAAAATTTTTTTTTCAAGAGTGGCGCCACTGTTCGCGTAAAAGGACTCTTAATTCAGGTCTTGTACGAAGGCGAAGTAGATAGGCTACCAAAATAACTAACAAAAGAATTAAATATTGACTTTATCTATATATATAAAACTCTTCCGTTACTGACTGACTGACTGACTGACTGACAGACAACGCAGAGCCGAAACTACTAGGCGGGAAACTAAACCGAAACTATCCCTTGAGGGATGTAGGTGAGCACTAAGAAGCGATTTCCCGAAATTCCCACGGGAACGGGAAAAAACGGGATCTTTGTGTTTATGATAAATCTGCGCGGGAAATACCGCGGGACAGCCTCTAGTTTTTTAATAAAAGTGGGTTAAACTGAATCTTAAATTAAAAGGTAAAAGCGAAGGGTCTGTTTGGTAGTTGATAATTTCTGAAGTAATAGACGTAGAGAAATAAATCTAATACCAATTTGGAGAACAACTTAAAAGCTAACAACAAAACACAAAAAAAAAAAAATATCTCCATTTTTTTGTGAAAATTTTGAAAAAATTAAAAAAAAAAAATTTTTTTTTGGTTTATCATCTTTAAAAAAAAAAGTAAACAAATATTTGGTTATTTTGTTAGTAACTTGGGTAGCCATGCTACTTAGCCTTCGATGAAGACCTTAATGAAGGTTCTGTGAGCCTTAGATCTTTAACTGTGAATTTTAAAGTAGGCGGGGTCGACTTTTGCAAAAAAAAAAATTAAAAACATCATTCTGAGGGGGGGGGGGGTGAGGCTGCGACCCCCCATATGGGGTGTTTTCATTGATGAAATTGATCATAGAATACACCCTTAAAATTATGTTATAACTTCCCCGGACACACTGTATAAAGCACTATGTTTACCCTAGGTGGTGGACGCAGTAATATCCCAAGACTCGGACACGTTCGCGTACGGAGCGCGGCGCGTGTACCGCAACTTCAGCGTGTCAAACGCGGCCGGCGGCGGCGCCATGCAGGGCTCCGTCGACTGCTACGACGCTGCCAAGATGTTTGAACAGAATGGTCGGTAAATAATCAGTTAGTTTCAGCCTAATGTAATTATTATTTGAATAACTTATTTATAGGGAACATACAAATATTTACAGTACTATATTTACAGTATATAAAATTCCGGTAAGTAAACTAAAAAAATAAAACATACTTGCCTACTAATTAAATATTTCGTCCAGATCGCCGCCACTGGTCGTAACCGTGCCCAGCAGGCTGGCTGCGTGATGTAATTTTTTATTATCACAGTAGAAAGAGCTCTACTGCTGGACATAATACTGTCCCAAAGATAGCTTCAATTACCGGTCTTGCCCGGTCGGCATAGTACTCGACTGACGGTCAGCGCAGCGCTGACGTCGGGCAGACTTAGTTATCTATGTGAGTGTATGAACCCATTACTTCCATGGAACGAATATACTGCAGTAGTGATGAGCTACGCACGCACGTACGTAGACATATCTATATGTCTACGTCAACGTAGCTGTACCATATTACCTATGTCTGACAGACGTTAGCACTCACCGTTGGTCGAACACTATTGCAGCCTAAATATTAATATTCAGGTTTCGGCCGCAACAAAATGGTGGCGCTGGCGTTGCTATGCGGTTGCGACTATGGCGTCGGAGCTTGCGGCACCTCTATAGCCACAGTTTTATCCTTTCTTCACACGGTGGCTGACAACGATGTTATACCTAGGTTCGTATTAAGTGTCTATGACTATTTAACACTGTAGGACATTTGCTTATCTTTTACTTGGTCCATGCTTTTACTAAACTGAAACAAAGGGGGTTCATCACTGTTCAAAAAGTATGATTGTGGAAGAGAGGTCTTTCTTTAGAACTTATTTTACACTCTCCTCGTAACCCTTGTGTAATCGTTTCCTTCTATTTATGAAATTCCTTTGCTTAAAATATCTCTTCCTGTTACCAACTTACCCACGGTACTTCTGTGAGTGTTTACTGAACAAATAAAGCTGTCCAAGCAAATGCAGAGTTCAAACCACGTTTGAATTTTCGCCCAATTTGTTGACGCTTACCGAGAAGAAGAGAGTAGCTTGAAACAAACTTGTGAGTGTTTAGTACTGTGGGCAAATGGTTAAATAGTTAGCTTTTCTAACCTTAGGATTAGGGGGATATATTTGAAAGAATCAATATTTAGAAAATAATGTCAAATGAACCCTGTCAGGTTGTTGAGTTGGGTAACAGAGCCGAGTGACTACGAAGAGCGAGCTCGGTGGGCGGCGGCGCCGGGCCGCTGCGAGCGCTGCGGGCACGCGGGCCGCGCGCACCTGAGGAACGGTTGTCCTGTTTGCGGCTCGCACAAGGGCTGCGAAGATACGGGACATAAGTTGGTCATCTCCTTATTTGTCTTACTAGAGTGTGCTCCGCGACTTCACCTGTGCATTATCCCTTTATAATACTTTTTTTTTTCGGTTTCTGTTTGATTTATGGAATAATTTCTTTTTTACAAAAAAGGAGTCCGCTTTCAATAAACTGACACATACATCAACTGAGCACTTTCTCTTTTTCGAAGTCGGTTTAAAACCTTCTACTAAATGTAACAAATACTTATCTGAAAACCGCATCAAGATCGGTTCAGCCAAACGAGAGATAATCGCGGACATCCATACAAACATTCATACATACAGGTCAAACTGAAACCTCCTTTTTTGAAGTCGGTTAATAAAAAGTATCCTATGTCCGTCTTGTACTTCTAAGCTATACCCTACAAATTTTCGTCCCGATTAGATGAGCAGTTTAAGCGTGAAAGCGTAACGCACAGACAGAGTTACTTTTGCATTTATCATATTAATAGGGAATAATTACGTGTGAGTTATATGTCATGCGTGACCACCCTCTGTGCAGCCCACGCCAGCTCCTGCATCACTGCCTGTATCTAGTAACTACTAGTAGTTCTAGGAAGAACAAATTATTAACATTTTAGAACGTTTCAGATCAAAGATGGCGGATGTAAAACGAGAACTGGGCTTGCGCACTCGAGCGCTCCAATGTGGCGCTCCGTTCCCAGAGCCGAAAGTAATGAAGGAGTTCCTCAACCGGCCGCCCGAGAAGGTCACCTTGGACGACTTGAAGCCCGCCGCGCCCAGCTTGATACAGTTTATTGTGAGTTACTTTGCTACATCTGGCTGGCTAGCCGAAGGGTGAAAAACAAATAATGTACAACTTGGATTAGGTTTTACAAGAAATTTGTAAAAAAAATTACTTCTATAGATACTATTAGATACTATAAAATAGAGCATTGTTTTAATTTGTTTGCTATCTTAAACACGATTATGATTTAAAAGGTGCGGCTCATTGTTGACACGCCATTTTTGATTTATTTTTCTACTAGTCGACCCGGCGAACTTCGTACCGCCTAAACTATTACTATTTTGTGCATGTATTTTACTTATAAACCTTCCTCTTGAATCACTATTAAAAAAAACCGCATAAAAATCCGTTTGCTTAGTTTTAAAGATTTAAGCATACATAGGGACAGACGCGGAAAGCGACTTTATTTTATACTATGTATTGACTAGAGTGTCCCTGCAACTTCGCCAGTACTTTGAAAATATTTACGTGAAATCACGTTTTTACTAGTCAAGTGTCTAATTGAGTGTTCATTTCTTCCTTGATGCCTATGTTGATGTTCTATACCCTATTAGAAACCTTTATTCCAAAATCCAAACCTCTATTTCGAACAGCTTAGCTGCAGCTCGTCTGTGATTGATGATAACGAAAGAGTTTCATTTGTAAAGATTGAATTAAAGTTTCATAGTCTAAATTAATATTGAAGTATTCTTTTATCGATATAACAGAAGCTGATGACAAGTAAACTGGACTGGTCGGAGAAGTACTGCGTGGTAAAGTTCCTGCCCGTGCTGACCAAGTACCACCTGCAGCCGCGCGCGCCCGGCCGGACGCTAAGGGCTCTGAAGATCAACAAGAAGAGAGCTCCTAGAGGTAGCTTAAAAATATAATACAACTTATTTGTGTTTTCTGTAGACTTGGGTACTCCCAGCTCCGGAGAGTGATTGGACTTATCTTGTCCGGATCCGCTTGGGATTCTACTCATCTTATCGAGCCGGGTTCCTTTATTAACTCCGACTCCCATACGCTCCAAGCACTTCGCGCCAGTCCTCAAATCTAGATTCGTACGAGTCAGAATCCGCCGCCCGAACATTGACAGTGGCAACAGCTCGTGAAAGTGACATGTTATGGCGTTGTGTAAAATAATTCGGAAGTTAAATCGATTCTAACTGTATTCGAACAATAGCGACAAGTTGGGATTTGGATGAAACTGGGGGTCTAGTTTCTTATCAAAATTAGTTTGACTGTTAACTGCATATTATTAAGTAATGTAACTGTAAAGCAATGTTTTAATTTAAATTTGCAAAGACTAAAACAATCGCGCTACAACGAAAACAAATTCAGACTTTCGTAACAATTTTTTAAAGTTTATTTACAAATGTCTTTAAAATATTGAAAAATTGAAAGGTCATAAAAAAATGTTAAATGCTACTTGCCATTTGCCATACTATTGGAACGATACAAATTTGCAAAAGAAAAAAAAACCGACCGCTTCCGAAATTCAGCGATTTCTTTAACCAGAATGAAATACCGAAACCGGATCGCGCGAGCGGAGCATCGGTATCCGTTATTCGACCGATGCTAATCTGATTCCCAGTCACTGAGTCAGAGTCAGTGACGTGGTTCATCGTCCGAGCCGAGCTCTCACTCCGGACTTATTTGGGATCCGGCTCGATAAGAATTCTGAGGAGTGATTCAGATTTAAAAATCTGGGAGTGGAATTAGCTCTTTTAAGACTTCTTGTCCGGAGTTACCCAAGCCTAGTTTACTGGTTCAAAATTAATGGTTATCAAAATGGAGTCAGTATTATAATCTGGCTGGTAAAAATATGTCACCAAATATTATGTCAAAATTTAGCCAGATATTTGTTTTTTTTTATTTATTATTCGACCCGGCGAACTTCGTAACGCATAACATAATACCGGGCTAGGAATTTTTTAAAATAAACCTTCCTCTTAAATAACTCTGTCTCTATAAAAAAACAGCATCAAAATCCGTTGCGTAAATGAATTAAGCATACATACAGACCACATACAGACAGACAGCGGGAAGCAACTTTGTTTTATAATATGTAGTGATTTGTACAATGTATTGAATATACTTCCTGCTTTAAATATCCGCGGAGTGGAGTAACGATGTTGACCACGATTCCGGAGGTCCGATTATTCACGGCAGTCGAGCATTGGTATAACGAATGAATATCGATATTTGTTTCCGGGTTTGAGAGTTCGTGTGGCGGTCTCTGGAGGCAAGAGTAGTCGAAAAGTGTGATCCCTTATTATTATCAAATATATCCGTAGATTTGGTTACATTTCTTAAATAAGAAAATCAAATAAACATCATGGAATACTTTTTGATAACGACATGTTCTTCGTGCAGGTGTTCCAAGTTTTGAAGTGGTGTGGGGCGACAATGATGGACATTACGAAGGACTTATACCGGACGATCAGTTTGAAGGTAGGTTTTAATTAGAATTTTTATGCGATAGCGTATTATGCAATATTTTATATTAAACAGCCTCGTTAAATTTGAACAGATGATGAAGATCCGTCGGCGCCGTGGACTACAACTGAACGCCAGGACCTTATGCGACAGTATTACCCAAAAGTCGTAGAAGAATTTGAAGAAAGAACAAAGAAACCTGTCAAGGAAAAAAAACCGAGAGGAAGGAAGAAGAAGGAACCAACAGAAACAAATGATACTAACACGTCGAAACCCAAAAGGAAGTACAATAGAAAAAATAAGAAAATAATTGACCAAGTCGAAAACTTAAGCAAGTCGCTTACGAACCTAAACATAAGCAAAGGAACGACAAACAAGCTAAACGTCAGCGTCAAAGTGAACAAACTGAAACGGAAGCAAAAGAGAAAAAGTCAGAAAACCATAGATAGTTTCCTAAAGAGCAAGAAACGGAAGACCCTAATTAATTCATCGCGTTGTAGTTTGAAGAACTCATCAGTACATGTTGACTACGACCTTAATAAAAGTAACCAATTTAACAAAGAAAATCGGTGTGATACTAATTACATTAACGTACTAGACTCGAGTCGTGAAGATATAGACGAGAGTGATTTATCAGACATCGTCGAGAAGATCGTCAATAAGGCGCCAAAGACAAAAACTGCGACAGTCGATAATAAATTAGTTAAACTAGTTTTCGGAAGACACACGCCGAGGAAGTCCGAGTTCCAAAAGAGCGTTTTGTACGAAATGAACCAAAATTGCTCGACGCCTATCCACAGTCCGAGACGGGGGAAATGTAGTGTTGTCAATAGATCGGACACGTCTTTAAACAAAGTAAATACGAGTTATTTCTTTGATAAGTTAACGGATAATGTCGATGTTTTTGAATTGTCTATGGATTTTTGAAGAATTTTAATTAATAAACCTATTTAATATTTATTACCGTCGTTTTTTATTTTTAAACTCCATCCTAAACTCCTTTATCATTAAAAATATTGAGGTAAGTATAATTACAATTATTTTCTCTTATTTTATTAAAAAACAAATATGATCAAATAAAAGATATTAACTTTTTTTGTAGTAACCACCTGATTTAGAGCTATTTTATAAGTAAGAAAGAAAGAAAGAAATCACATTTATTTCGCAGCGTCAACGACACATTACAATAAACAAACAAAAAAAAAAGCACAATACAAGACAAGCTACTACTAAAGGAACGTAATATAAAAAATATAAATAATTACACTACAAATATCGAAGCAAGAAGTAAGAGTATAATTGATGCGTTAACTTCTGAATCAGAACCCGATTCTCGCAGACTGTGTTTGACGACAAAATATTTTTTTTATTAGTACTAGTCGACCCGTCGAACTTCGTACCGCCTAACCTATTACTACGTTGTTTCCCGGTAATTATTAGATTTTTTTATTATTCGATTAGTAAAATTGGTCCAGACGCTGTTGAGTTATGCGCTTACCAACAACACATTTTCTCATTCATTTTTATTATTATCGTGCGCCTGGCCCGGCCACCACTCCTACTCACCTGGCTTTGGGACCATTTACATTCGTTAGAGCTCATCTTCCCGATCGTATGTACCGCATTCATTTCATATGTACCTCTCTTATAACTATAGATAATTCATCATAATTATCATTTCTTGTCCGGCGTGCAATAAAACAAAAATTTTGATCTCACTGGAAAGCGCGCTCATCAGAGTTTTAATTATTCAATACTAGTCGACCCGGTGAACTTTGCACTTCGGTAAGGACAGAGAGGTTAGAAACCGCCGCTTGGTCTTCATTAATCTGAGATATACAGAGACAGACAGACGCGGGAACCGAATTTGTTTTATTCTATGTATAATATAGGTAGGGATACAAGGTAGGTATCACTTATCGAAATACTAAGGAAATACTGCATGAGGCGGGGCGTTCCAGGGTCGTCTGTCTTCCTAATACAATGCCGTATGATATTGTAAACACAGTAATGTAATGGATCCTCATTGGATACGGAACCATAAAAAATAGTAGGTATGATCTCCTCTCATAAAAGTAGCTTGAAAATTTACTCTCACGTTCTGTTTCCGCTTGAATGGCGAGCAAACGAACGCCGAGGGTACTTCACAATTAAAAGCACCTATCACAGTAAACGAGCACTGCAGGCCGGATACTTTTTTCATTCCCATAGTAGATTGGTTTCATGTATTATTTCAAATGGTTTGGCTATGATAACGCAATTTAAGTAAGACTATAATTATAAATAAATTGTAGAAAATATTCGTTATGAAATATATGAATTTTACACAAAAACTAGAACTTAAAAAAAAAATCGTTACGAGCTACGCGCTACGCGTTAATCGTTACGAGCTACGCGCTTCATAGAACGCCCTACGAGCTACGCGCTACATAGTACGCACTATGAGCTACGCGCTACATACTACGCACTACGAGCTACGCGCTACAAGCTACACACTACGACGTGCTAGGCGCTGTGCCACGTTATTTCGTTTTGTCCTTACTTTGCTATCGTGACGTAGCTCCTTGCTATACCTATAGTCCTAAAGCCTTAGCATTGTAATCAGCCAAAAAGCAAAAATAAATATTTTCTATGAGATTTATAACAAGTGGAATGTGTGAAGTTTAATTTATAACCTTATCAACATAGTATGAGTCGTTTCCCTTGTCTGTCCATATATATGCTTAAGCTTTAAAACTACGCATAGGATTTTGATGAGATTTTTTTTAATAGTTTTTTAGTTAGTTTCTATAATACACGCACAAAATAGTAATAGGTTTGGTGGCACAAAGTTCGCCGGGTCAACTAGGAATATATGAGTGTACATGACATACATATCCAAGTTCGTTCTAATGGGTTTACCTAAAAGTTACTCATATGAGCATAGTATTAATTTTGTACCTATTTATTTTTTCACTTAGTCACAAAACAAGACGAGGATCGCTCCGCGCACGAGCGTCACCTGCCCGTTCCCAGGAATATCAATTTGCGTCGCTTTAATCGTTTTCGTTCAAAAACGGCAAATTTTATTTATAGTACCTATTTTCTGATACTTACCATTTTACGAATACGCCAAAACGAAATCAAATAAAAGAATGTGTAAAGTATTATTTAAAGAAATGTGTTAAAAATGTGTATGTGTGTATAAAAACTATGTTTAAAAAATATATAATAATAATAATAAATTTATTTAATGAAAGAAACTTAGAAACTTAGAAATAAACATGCTTAATTTAACGCAGAGTTATAAACTTAATTAGTTAAATTAAAATGAGGCTGATCCCTCAAATAGAGTAAATCTGTGCCAGAGGGACCAGTGCTCATTACAGAACATATCATAGCTTGTGATACTGATTGTGGGGGTTAAATCAAGTTATACAATAAATAATTTATACCTAAATATAGCCTAAATAGATATATAATATGCTAAGAAATATAAATGTATAGAAATATAAATACAGCGCAGTGCATGGTAGAATGTTAAATTGTGGTTACTCATAATTGTTTTTATAGGTCATATGTTTTATGCAGATATGCGTAGTAAGTTTTCAGTTTCTTCGTAAGTTAGATGTAGAAGCCAATTCGTCAATGATTTTTTAAGGGAGTATTTATTGAGGTACAAAATATCCAGTAGTTTATGAGCTTTGTTATAGAGATAAGGCCCTAAGAAACAGGAGAATCTACGTGAATAAGAGTGGTTAAGTTTTAAGCTACGAAAAACCAATTTGTTTCTTGGGGGCTGTGTCATAGGTGATACGGTAAATTTAGCATGTTGTTCAGTGATTGTATACATTATGAACAATTTACGTACTGACAAAATCTCACAATATGAATATAGGTCATTGGTGGGAAAAGTAAAAGGTTTAAAGGTTGCAGTTTTTAGTAAAGCTCTCTGAGCACGTTCTAATTGTATAATGGTGGTGGTAGGAGCACCGCCCCACGATTTGATACAGTAAGTGATGAGGGATTGGGCTAGAGCAAAATAAACCGACTTGAGAATATATGGGGTTGCAACATTACGCAATGTTTTAAAGGCGTATATTAGTTTT
>OX637643.1:8356259-8502278 GCA_951802225.1 Euspilapteryx auroguttella | reverse complement strand
TTAGTTTGATTTTAAGGCAACTAATGCTACAGAATTACTACTATTTAGTACTTAAAGGAAAAAATAAGTACTAGAGTACTTTTCGAGTTATTAGAGGTTTTTGGTGGCCGCGTTGGGAAGGATGCTTTGCAACGCGGCCACCTTCAGATTGAGCCAAAATAGCAGCAAATATAAAATTTATGAATTAGAAATAAATCTACGCAAAAACTACTTCGCAATAAACAAACTTTTGTTTCCCTGAATCTAGGAGAAACTAAAAATTAAGTAAATCCAAGTTTTACCGCGCGCGGCTTTGAGGTTATTTCCAGGAATCTCGTAAATACACGTCATATGAAGATGAGAATTCTAACGAGTATACAACAGTATGTCTACTATTTAGTACTTAATGGAAAAAAATACTACTAGAGTACTTTTCGAGTTATAAGAGGTTTTGGTTACTCGGATGTGCATCATTACCATCCAAGTTATCACAGCCAAATTTTTGTACAACATGGTTTTTTGTGTTATAACTAAAAACTTGGACAGTAAAAACCATGTCGTGCAAAACCTTCCGGACTCAACATAGGCAATTTTTATGCGTATAGACTCAATTTAAAACACATCGTTCTGGTTGGTCGGTGCTGAATTTATGTTGATGAATCCTGAATATTTACGTTAGTTTATAACTAACGTAAATACTCCCTGGAGTAGGAATAATTTACATAAACCCATGGAATTGAGAAGCACTACAACGTACAACTGAAAAGCTCACTGTGTTTCGAAAACGAGCCGAGTGAGAGGTCATTCTTCTAAGGGCGCCTCTTTCTGACTAGTATAACTATTTGATTGATTTGATTTGACTAGTGTCACCTTTGACACCTAGATGACATTGGACTTGGACCCTTCACTTTACTTACGTGCGAAAGGGACACATAACGAAAAACGACGTTTCACTTGAGCTCGTTTATTAAAAGTGATATTTGTTATTTTTAATAGCACTTTATTCACATACTAATATGGTTCATTTTGATATGACTAATAACATGCAGTAAGCATTCCAATTTTACGTAGTACTTATTAATTCCATGCATAAACATGGGACATTTCCATACATTACTTGCAAACTTTGTGAGCGTATAGTCTATCTTAGAATTCAGGAATTTTTGACGTTTCGTAGGTGTTACTACTAATAAAAGATCTCCACCGAAATAGAGGAAAAAATTACCAACAAGAGCGAAAAAAAATAAATGCATTTCTATTTTTTTGCCAAGATAAAAGATATATCTAATTATTAACTTGTAAATAACTAATAATTTTTTATATTAACATATTTTAACTTACATATTTTATAATCTCTACGAAAATAGTATCCTGGGAGTAACATCAGATAGTTATTATTAGTATTTTAATACAAAAATAACAAATATTTCTAAACACTAATAATTGATACAATTTTTTTTCAATATCACGAACAATTTTATTTATCTAACGAGCTTTCCCGGCTTACTTCGTTACGCCATAGAATATAAGATACTACAAAAGACTTGGCTCTATAGACTATGTTTTTTTGACTGCCCAGAATGGCCGAATAAAAAACAAACAACAACAACAAACCACCTGTCAAAATATGTAAACAACAGAAAAAATATTGCACCTTGGGTTACATTATTTGAGTTTAGGTAAGGATCCCTAATTTTTTTGAAAATCTAATAAAGCCTATGACACCCGGGGTTAATGTAGCTTCCTACCAGTGAAAGAATTTTTCAAATCGTTTCAGTATTTCCTGAGCCTATTCGTTACAAACAAACAAACAAATCTTTCCTCTTTATAATATTGGTATAGACTACTCCCTTCAAATAGGCGGGTTTATTAAACCTTTCACAACCAGCGAGACAAAGTGCACAAATACCACTATAGTTCCCTATAGTCACGTAACCACGCACTCGTGCTGCTGAAGCTCAAGTGGTTGTGATGTGGGTGGACAATGAGCATGGAGAAAATTCAGTAAGTATAGTAAATATGCTGGTGAATGTGATCATTGGATGCAATTATTTTGCTAGTTCTGTGTGGACTATTGTCTATATTATTTCCGGAAGGTTTTGCAGGACATAGTTTTTATTGTCCAAGTTTTTAGTGGTAGGTAATACGAAAGACTGTGTCGTGAACATATTCTCATACGTAGAAGTTTTTGCAGTACAGATTTTGCACGACATGGTTTTTGCCAGCCAAGTTTTTTAGTGACTGACACGAAAAACCCTGTCGTACAAAACTTGGATGGGAGGTAACGATGCACAGCCGAGTAACCCTTAACTTAGTAAAAACTTGGATTTACTTAATTTTCCGTTTCTTCAAGATTCAGGGAATCAAAAGTTTATATATTGCGAAGTACTATTTTCGTAGATTTATTTCTAATTCATACATTTAATATTTGCTGCTATTTTCGCTCAATCTGAAGGTGGCCACGTTGGGAAGGATGCTTTGCAACGCGGCCACCAAAAACCTCTTATAACTCGAAAAGTACTCTAGTAGTATTTTTTTCCATTAAGTACTAAATAGTAGACATACTGTTGTATACTCGCTAGAATTCTCATCTTCATATGACGCGTATTTACGAGATTCCTGGAAATAACCTCAAAGCCGCGCGCGGTAAAACTTGGATTTACTTAATTTTTAGTTTCTCCTAGATTCAGGGAAACAAAAGTTTGTTTATTGCGAAGTAGTTTTTGCGTAGATTTATTTCTAATTCATAAATTTTATATTTGCTGCTAGTTTGGCTCAATCTGAAGGTGGCCGCGTTGCAAAGCATCCTTCCCAACGCGGCCACCAAAAACCTCTAATAACTCGAAAAGTACTCTAGTACTTATTTTTTCCTTTAAGTACTAAATAGTAGTAATTCTGTAGCATTAGTTGCCTTAAAATCAAACTAATCGGAGCTGGTGGCCGCGCCCTATAGTATGTGGCGGGTATGGGTGCGATCAGAAATGATGTCACCAAAATCCTGAGTAGTAAATCAATCAGTAATTAATGTTTTTAATGAAAAAGCGCGTGCGAAGCTACGGGCAAAAGCTAGTACTTATATATGTGGCCTCTAACTGGGTCATACAAATAATGGGGCGGCTTAACCTACATAGTTTTATAAGCTACTTTTAACTTCAATGAGATAAAACAGTGTAACAACATTTTTTGTTTCTTTCTACAGGATAAATTCTTCAAAGAGCCGCTATCGGACGGTCAAGTAGAACCGGTGCTAGATAATTTAGCCAGTATCATTGAAGTCTTGGAAGAACGCGACGTGGACGACCTCAGCTCGGCGCTGCTGTCATTCCTCTCGTACATCTTCGAGAGAAGGGCCGACTATACTTACGACGTCACCAAGTTTAGAGACAAAATCAAACACGAAAAGTTCAAAGATATGGTTACTCAGTTATTTTCATACCGGAATATTAGTTCGTAACGAATTCGTAAGTGTATAAAATCAAACCTTGTTAAAAGTTAATAAAGTCTACTTGTTGATTACATATTTTCCATGATTTTTTATTGACTGGAGGTTAAAATGAAAATAATATAAATATCAAATAAAAATATAATATATTTATTTTATTAAATCTAACCCCTATTTAAATCTAAAACTTACACTAATTATAATATAATACAATTTGTAAAAATAACATTTACGTTAATTAATCATATAAAATGTATGTCCTAATAAAAAATATGTCATGTCAATCATAATTACATTTGACTCCCTTGATAAAAATATAAAATTGTACAACATACTTCATATGTCATGGAATAATAAAACATTTAAATGCTTTTCAGGAACAAATTCCTTAAATTTTTGGGAAAATCACTAGATATTATACTTAATAAAAAATTTAATCCAAAACATTCCAAATTACTCTATATGGCAAATTCATTAAATCATTAATAAGTAATCATTCATTCAATAATAAGTATTTAATGAAATATTAAAACAATAAAATATATATTTTTTAATTTCTTGAATAGTAAATAAAATCTGGAAGCACCATCAGCTACTTTTAGCTTTACTACAACCTTAAAAACCTAAATGTGGAAAAGCCCCTAAAAATACAATTTACTTGCAAAAATTCAAAACTATGTACTGGCCATGCGTTAAAAACTACGATATAAACTTAACTAAACATTTCTAACAAACAAGTGTATTTTCAGTGCAAAAGTGTGTTTCAATATGGACAGTGTACTGTCCATATGCCTATGCTCAAGGCTCAAGCATAGGAAAAATAAAAATTACAAATAGACAAGCTATAAGTACTACAGAACACGAAAATGTATAATCCTACAGTCTTGATTTAAAATTAACATGTGTTATTCAGAAAATCAACAGTTTCCCTGAAACCATTCTTCTGACTCTGACTGTCCTGCAGCATATATTTATGCTCGTCATCAACCCGGCCACGGTTCAACAAAAAGATGAGAATGTACTGGTAAGGGAAGACAGGCACGTTGTGGCGGGAGAAGAACTGCAGCCGCACGCGCTCGATCACCTTCACGTCCACGAAGCAGTAGTCCGCCGCGCAGCAGCTGCCGGGCGTCCTGCGGACAGATAACATAAAGTTTAACTAGAAACTAGTGCCAATTTCGATGAAAACTGTGTGTGAGCGTGCACTTGTGTACACCTTGACTTGACCTCAAATAAACTCGTAATGAAATTACCGAGGAAGACTTTAACTCGCATTTATCGCACTTTTAAATATAACAACTGAAAAGGTGAAGTTTGCAGAGAACGTTACTATAGATATGTATTAAGAATTAATTTGTACAATGAAATAAAACTTACCTTGGATCGTAAGTAACAGGCTTAGCCTTTAGAGTCTTAAAGATCATCTGGTAGTACTGCCTGTACTTCTTCTTCATAATCAGCACCACCTGCTTGCCTTCAAACGGAAACTTGGCGTTCAACGCCTGCAGCTCCAAGTGCCAGTAGACCGAAGCCTTTGCTACTTCTACGCTTGTGTTGTCCAGCTCTAGGATTTTCGGGTGCTTCTTCCACTCGTACAGATCTTCCTGCATGATTAATAATTTGTTTCTTAATTTTTGCTAGTATCCTCGGAATAGGTTGCTTAAATAATTTAAAACTGATTGAATAATTAATTAATCATAGCAGTGTTCTAGCACAGTATAATTGATAAGTAGTATAACGATAACAACCGTCCAAACCACACAAAAAACACAGTGTAACGCACGTTCGCTTCTTTTGCACAAAAAAAAACTCAAACATGATTTAGTACCATAAAATACATTGAAAATAATTAAAGGAAAAAAATGATTAGAATTATTATGCTTTCTATGTATACCTATGCCTACGTACTCAAATTCAAATGTCCATTATGGGATAATAGCATATAATATAAAAAAAAAAATCTTGTATTATAGGTACCTACCTACCTACCTATAAGGGTAGTAGTACCCCTATTTCACTCTACCAAAATAAAACATTTTGGTCATGGCTACCATAAAACTTTCGTTTCTCTGTGGTAAATTTCAATGCGTCATACATGGCGTTTGGTTATTGGTTACTTATTATTTTACGCGTGAGTTCTGTAAGTTTATCAATTTACGAAAATGTAGGCGTAAAATAATACAATTTATCTCTCGTTTAGAATACTACGAAATTTCCTAGAAAATTTATAAATTTACGGTACACACGCCAAATCCATTATCTGTGATGTGATTTGTAATGTAAGTAAGCTTAAAAAATACTAAAAAGTAGTACCTTCAAAAACCGGCGTCCTCTGAAGCTGTCGTAAATATAGTTGATGTGCAGCAAACGTTTGCCGGTGGCCAGCGCGCAAACCATCATGCCTGTCGATCGATAAATAATTTTTGTTTTAGTATTTATACTAAAAAAATAATATTATGTAAGTACAAAAATGTGATCTCTCATCTTGCGCGAATCTTATTCAGTGCCCACCCGCATCTTTATGTCCTATGATCATTTAAAGATGGTCTGCCGCCTCTGCAACTTCCTGTGCGCAATTGCTAATTGATAACTTTTCGGCCCTATTCTAGTACAGTGGCGGGCGGTCTAAGACCGCGTAAAACTTCCGGTTTTTCATATTGCAAAATAGCTCTTGTTCTTTGGTATTACAGTCTAGGGCACACGAGACTATAGACAAATCAGTTACGCCGTCCTAGACCGCCACTGTACGACAGGTCTTCGAGCTATGTACCGATTGTCTGCCACTCAAGTTTTTTTAATTCTCTGGGACATAACGGTGGTTGCTATTAGTCGCGGGCGGGAAGCATGATATAAGTAGGTATAGTAAGTAAAAATCAAATATAACCCGTGAAAGTGTCGTCGGGCAGCACTGACACGAAGTGCGAGGCGAGCATCTCCATTTTAGTGTTCTCGGCGACCACGCCGCCCAACTCGTTGATCATTGCTGCTATTCTCTCACGATCCTGAAAATATTTAGGCATAATAATCGACATAAAACTTTAATAAAACTCCTTTTGTTCGCGTTGGACCCCTGTGTCCTTTTCCACAGATTTGCTAGAAAGCTTAATTTTTGTGTTATAATTTTTAATAGTTTCGCTACTCATCGCCGCGCCGGGGGCGCTGCGTCAATTTCCTTAGAATGTCAAACGCGTAACGCGCTGTCTTATCGTGGCAAACTGTTGGTAAGAGCAATTTTATAATTGTTTACTCACATGCAGTGATTCAGATAGCATAAAAGCTTTCTTATCACACGCGCATATAAGATTCTGCTTCAACTTCCAAGACTCTTCAGATGTACCACTTGGTGATCCGTAATCACTGTCTGCAAAAAAAGATGAATCAGTTTTAATGAGTCTTGCTCATACTTAATATTATAAATGCGAAAGTAACTCTGTCTATCTGCCTGTCTCGCTTTCACGACAAAAGTACTGAACCGATTTGAATGAAATTCGGCATATGTGTAGTCCAGAGCCTGAGAAAGGACATATAGGCTACTTTTTATCCCAAAATTCCCAAGGGAAAATTTGGAATTTGATGTTACAAGGGAAAGTGCGCTGGCGAAGCCGCAGGGCGCCCACTAGTTAGTAAATATACTCAGAGGTATACTTATATAAAATATAAATATATTCTCCGTTAATAATTGCATACCTGAAATAATTTCTGGCAAACTTGCTTTGACCTGTGTGGTCACTTTCATCTGACGTTTCACAGGACTATACTCCGCTGCATAAGTGTTAGATTTTTTCTTCAAGTACTTTCTAAATGGAAAGTAGCTGGCAGTTTTAGCTTTGCCATCCTCAATTAACTTCCGGAAGCTTACGCGCTTAGGAGTACTGTTCCTACTGAAAGATCTGGAAATAAAAACATATAAAATATATTCATTGTTTTCAAAACTATAAGTAGGTATAAATATAGTAAGCAACAAGATATATGATATCAAGTAGAGAATTATTGAGCCCTTAAAAATTTATTCTAATTAACATGCTATAAATTCACTTTTGCAGTAGACAGCAGTTTTAAGTAACAGTAGCAAACAGATGTTAAAAACATAGTATTTATAAAAATAAAAACATTACAAAATTTAAGGAAGAACAAGAACATAAAGCATGTAGGTACCATGAGAAAAGCGCACCAAACTTCACCCTTCATGCTTACAGCCAATCAACACTCACTCAGTATCAGTACCCAGCTTATTAAAGAAAGACTTTAAAGGACTTGGCATTGCTGCCTTTTCATCAACCTTTTTACACTCAATCTCTTGGTAAATGTCTTCAATGGACCAACCGATCTGCCTTCTAACGCTCGTAGGTCGTCGGGTTTTCTCAACCACAGGAATGAAGTGATCAACACAGTCCAAGCTTGGCAGAAGTGGAAAACTTGGTGCATTAGGTTCAAAGTGGTTTAACTTCAGGTGATGCAAGTATCCTAATTTATCAGAGAATATCTCGTGGCAGACTGGGCAAACATAGTGATGTAGCTTAACATTTGTTGTGCATTTGTTGACATGAATAACATAGCTGTCATAGTCCTCAAAGCTATCATCACAGAGTATGCAAGACACCCTGACCCTCTCTGTTTTCAGAAAAGGATTTTGTGGTGATAGGGCTATGTCAGAAGCTACCAATGTCTCACTGCTGCTTGATCGCTGTAGATGCTCCCTCTCTATGGTGCAAGTGACATGGCAAGTGTGTGCTCCAAGCTTGTTACAGGCAGCACACTTTATGGAATCAACATCACTATCTGTCTCTTCACTGGCATCAATGCTGGTAGCTGATTGAAAACTATCACAGTTCTCATCATTCTCACCCTCCGCACTATAGTAGCTGGACGTGTGAACATGGAAGTCTTTATTGAGCAATTCATTGAAGTCATTGTCATTGTTGACTACTGAAAGAAATATACGTGCATTATTGTTTCTTAGAGCAATTAATTTTTATGAAAATTAGAAAAGTACAAACCATTTGATTTTCTGAGAACACTGTCAGTTCTTTCACATTGTAACTTAAAAAGATAAGCTGAGCTCAGATGTTCTATGCAGGATGAGCAGACTCGGTCGGTTAAACCATCACCTTCTGATATCTGGAGGAAAATAAAAAAATTAAGATCTTTTTTAGTCGATAGAACTTTGGTATATTAAGTTTTCAATTATGAAATCAATACCAAGCTTAAAGCTTGGTATAAGTAGCAAATTATATGTACAATTTATTGAAATGAAATAAATAACAAAACCAATAAGTATGTAGTTTCTTCTTCAAAAACTTCTATAACTATAGGTAAATCTAGACCTAATACAAGTATTCTGTGACAAGGGGTAGGTTAATATAGGTTAGTAAGTAAGTATAATACTACAACTTATACATAAACCTCACTTTTACTTACAACAATATTAGCAAATGACATGACCATGTCTGATAGTTTTGTTGACTCATCAAATTCAAATATTGAACAAAAATCTCCCAGTTTCAAACACAGTCGGCATTTTAGGAAACGTTTCTCCATCTTCAGGCAAAGTACCTAATCCACGTAGGTAACTACACTACAGCATGGACTAGCACATTTTATAGATATGACTATTATAGATATGACTTGTTCTGGAAAGTCGTATGGCATCACAGCAGGTTACAGCACACTGCGTCACTGAAATTAACTTAATGAGCTAAGAGAGAGAAAAGCAAAAAAAACGTGATCTACAGAAAAACCGTTGTTTTGTTTTGAAAACAAAAAAAAACAACCATTGGGGTCAATGCCACAGACCATCCACAGACCAACAGACCAACTGTCAATGCCATTGACTGAATGACACAGACTGACACCACTGACCGTACCCTGATTCCCATATTTTTTCGGGCCGTTACGGCCTCGTAACGATTGCTGATCGTCCGACTTCCATCCTGTTCAAAAATTGTACTACACTAATCTTTTTTACTCTCTAACAAATTATTTTTTAAAACATTGTATAGATTTGTACTAAATCTAAATACTGTGAAAAAACTTTAAGTGAAGTGAAGTGACGAGAGGCTTAAAAGGGCTTGATCCCAGAGCCGTTAAACCAATTAAAAAAAAAAAAAAAAAGTTAGGTATGTTCTCAGAATAAAGACAAGCATAGAAGGAGTCCTAAAATAAAAAGTCATATCATTGTGTTACGCTACTTACTCAAGTGCAACCATTGAATATGTTAAAAAGAGACCAATATACTTTCTCCACTGGGTCGTATGACTCTTCCGCACCTTGCCCGTACCTGGGTTCGACTTTTTATTTTTAATTTTCTAAAAAGCTAGTGATGGCAAAAATAACTTGTCCTAAATCAAGTTGTCTATACTTTTATACAAGACATGGTTCTTTATTATGGAACTTATCATAACTAATTCAGGAGTAATTGTATGGTATTATAATAACAAGAAAACAAAGACAAAGATAAAAACGCTTTATTGCTATAAAAATGCAAATAAAAATACAAAATAATGCAAATAAAAGAATAAGGGCAATTGTGCCTTATCGATTAAAGCGATTTCTTCCAGGAAACCTACTGCACATAATAAGTTATTTTAATGAATAAAACGGGTGTCTTGATAAAAATATAATAATACTTACCTATTTCTAAAGATTTTCCGTTCATAAAAAACTCTGTCACATCAGATATTATTAGCACAGCTCTAAAATAATTAAAACTAAAAGATGTGTGCCTATAATAATATGTATATATAAAACAAGTAAAACAAATCTATTTTTGGAAATTTCATAATGTATGAATTATGCGCTTCTTTCTTTACACACTCATTTTCAATAATCTTGCTCTGCACTCTGCACCTCAAATGTTTGTTTTTGCCTGGGTTGATCTTGATCATCACTTTGTTTGTATGTGAAAAAACCCTGCTTGTGGTTTTTTTTTGAGACCTAAAAATATAATATGTTTTAATTAAAACTTATAAAAGAGAGTAAGTATTATAAAACCTGGGTGTAAACAATTTATACATACGTAAGTGATATCCTGCAGCAACAATGGCGCTTTTGTTTTTATCACAAAGTAAAATTTTCATGGAATTTTATTTGTTTACAGTTTACAGCATTGGTTTACCCAAATTTACGGTTCATATATTCTGTAGCTTTTTTTATCAAAGTATTTTGTGAGGCCTGTAAGAAAGCAAGAAAAATGTTCTTAAATATTATATTCAAGACAATAATAATAATAATTTATTCAAATATATATTAATTAAAGCCTTCGTATTTTTTTTAGAAAACAGGTATCTTAGAGAATATTAACTTAAACGATGACATCCCGCAACTTAAACTTGAAATTTTCATATACAATTATGAGGATCTGCAGAAAAAAAACATAGATAAACTTAAACCTGTTTTATCCAGAATGGGCAAATTGTATGTCACGATATTTTCTTTAAGGCCTATATCCAGCAGTAGACGTTTTTAGCTGAGATGATGGTATTTTCTGGTTGCATTTCTTTCTTAGATATGAAATATGAATTGTCCACTGAATGTCGCTGTCCTATTTCCTTTAACATTAAGTTGATAACGAATAACATTTAATTAATTTGATATAAAATAAGCAATTGAAAGGGCAATATTTTATGATTACCACCAACCAACTTATTCAAATTGCAGCAGCAAAACTGTTGTTACAGTTTCAGGTTATAATCTTCACCATCTTAAATCTTCTTTGTTGATAAAACAGTATGTTGTGAATGTTTTAAATCTTGTCTCTTTATAGCATCCAGTCATTTTGTTTTTAGTATATAATTTACTTGAAAACTGAAAAAAATACAACAATTAGCATATTATTATGTCTGATTTTTATTTGTCCTTAAGTTAGAACGGATGATTTAGGTTCGATAACTTTTGTCTAAACATATTTTGGCACAACACTATCATAACCTTTACAGAAGGTGTTTTACCGTAATAATTCAATAAATTTAGGTACGATTTCGACAAACAGCGTGTAAAATTGATGTTCTTGATAATTTATTAGTCAAAATAGTGCCCAGAAGTCTACAATGAAACAAAATTATTTACCGAATGGTAGGTGACCGAAACATCAAGATTTTGATTCCTTGACGCATTTGATTCACATCCCGTCACTACACAAGAGATTGTTATACATTAAGTTAAACATTCACAATCACAAAACCAATTTATCACACCTTTTTCATAAAAAATAATCATAAAACTTTTGGAGCTGCTACCGATGTTTACAATGTCATATTATACGTCAAAATAAAACAAACCATAAACAAACCACCAAATATGTACCAAATTATTGGTTTTTAATTTTGTACGGTACTAATAAACCAGTGTCATCAATAAACCACTTTGATACCACAAGAAGAAAACTTGCAAAGAATTCTTATATTTTATCTCTCTCTAACTAATAGTCTTTTTGCCGTTTAGTAAGGAGCGTAACAATATGAAAATAACTTTTTATTTTAGCCCGGTTTCTATGCTTGTCTTTATTCTGAGGGTATGTTCGTATGTTCCTTGCTGAGGTTCCTTGATTTATGGTGGATTTATGTTCTCTCTGTTTTTCGTTTGCTTTGTTTGTAATTCTAATTTTAATCTACCTAGGTACATACAAGTTATAAATTATATTAATGCATTCAGTATTAGATATTGATCGCAATTATTACAACAAAACGTTTCCTATTTTAACACGTCCCAAAATAATTGGATTCCTAAGTTTGGATTGTGCACGGATGTATCATTCAGACATATCACAGCTCAAGTTTGCACGAAAAGTTGTTGAAGAAGATGTTAAATTTGACTTGAACTTGAATATGAATAAAGCAAAACATCGTCTGAAAAATCTGGATGAAAAGTTAAGTCATCTGTTGGAATACCTAAAAGATCATGAAAAAAGGTTAGGATTTATTCCTGCAAACGATTTAGAGAGCTCAAGATTCTTTTGCTATCGTGGGCTATTGACTTGCATTGCAAATACGCCATATGAGAACCGTGAGCCATGGAAAATAGTTGCTACCCTATTTAAGGGCGACATTTATCTCTGCGCTATAGAAACTGATACTAAAAAGGAAAGAGAACAGAATATGAGTGACAGAGAGAGGACTTGTACTTCTTGGGGGTATAAGTTTGAACAATTTTTACTATCAGGTGATACCATGTTTTTAACTGTTCAGCACAATGTTCAGCAGAATTCCTTGAGTTCATTAAAAGGCTCTCTAATAATATAAATAATAATAAAAGTTCAATAAAACTCATGGATAAAAACTGCTTATGGTCGAAAGACGGATTGCATGTTGGCAAGGCTATAGAAAAAAAAAAAAATGCTAGGAGTATAGAGATGGGCGATTGATGAAAAAATCAACAATCGAATTATTCGAATGTTCCAATATAGAGAATTCGAATGAATTTTCGTCATTCGAATGTTTTATTTTCATTCGAATGAAATATCGGCATTCGAATGGATTTTTCTGAACGATAATTCGAATGAATTTTTGTTATGGTAATGTAAAGTACATTTTTATTACATTTTGAAGGATACACGAATGTATTACTACTATTTTCATGTTACTAGTATGTACATAATTTCCAATTTGTTCTTTTTTCGCAAAAAAATATAAAGTTAATTCTGATTTTGCATAATATCCTATTTGATTTGAAGAGGCTGACAGGAATAAATATGTCATGCACATGCATAAAATACCTACATAATAATGGCATTCCTTACCAATTCAAATAAAACAAATCATTGGAATTTAATATAGATTCGAATGATTTTTTTGCATTCAAATATTTCGAATTGACACTTTTCACAATCGAATACTTCGATTGTTCGGTATTCGAATGTTTCATTCGAATGAATCACTCGCATTCGCCCATCTCTACAGGAGTATTTAATTGCTGCATTTTGAATAAATTATCATTACAACATTTTTCAGACACCTAAATTAATGACACCACAAAATCAATTTAATGTTCCTATATGCTCAAGTAGTCTTGTAGGGTGCAAGCCCGCAAAATGACGTGCTTGCTATGCGATGGCATGAGGTGATTCTTATGTATTAATCATAATGGCTTCTTTGCAGACTCAAGGTTAAATAAATTGCTCTCATTTTTTTCAGTTAAACAAATCTTTAAATTGAGAGATTATACAGGTGATATTATCTAAATGAGAAAGTTTTGAATCATTTAATTATTCTTAATAGTGAATAAAACTTTTTTTTCAGATAGACCAGATAAAGATCCTAATCCAAATGAAGGTGTTGATGAAAATGAAGAATTCTCCCTTTTGTATGAGACAAAACTGAACCAGCATACCTTAGTGTATGCAGCTGAAATGGATGGTGTGAGATGTGACATTCAACAAGTCTCAGAGCCTCCATCTCTAGAACTTGACCCTAATGAGACAATAAAGTACTTGATTGATAAGCAGTATATTGAACTTAAGACTTGTGCTCATTTAAAGTTTCCTAATCAGCATAACAACTTCAGGCAAGTAAAAAATATGCTTACCTATTTCATTTTATTTGAATTGTTACAATTGTTGTATATATGTTACGGTAAATGTGAATAATGCGGTAATTATGCATAATTCACGGGTATTATGCATAATTACCCGCACTTGCGGTAAATGTAATAAAAAACTGAATTTATCACATTTACCGGTATCTATATATAATTCCCAGTCCCCATTGGTAAATGTAATAAATTACGTTTATATTCATCACTTTGGAGTGTTTAGATCTGATCTGGAAGGTAGTTAGATCCCCTCATCCACTTTTTAACCTTTTAACCGCCAAGCACTTGATATGAAGTAGTCACTAAGTTCTCCCACCACGCCAAGCACTTCTCTGGAAGTAGCTTACATTTTTACATTTTATGACCCAACTATATGTTCTAAAGAGAAAAATACAATTGGATACTGTTCTTGAAGCTTCTATGAACAAATTCATGTTAACAGATGTTGTGAAAAGTTAATAAACTTAGAATAATAAGACGATAAACTTCAAGAAACGAAAAATAGTGTGCTCTCCCACGCCAAGTACTTTACTGGAAGTGGTCTAGTGTTGTGACATTACTCGGAATTTTCTATGATTCCTAACAAATATATTTTTTAAATTATTATAACTATACACTTTTTCAACCATCTCATAACGTGTACGCATAGTGCGGACTGGAATAATATATTTCTATTAGAATTTACTATTGATTCCTCCATTGTAGACATTACAAATCCTCGCCTTTGAAAATGTCGACAACAATTAATAAGGTAGGCGGGCGGCTCTAGCGTAGCAACCCGTTCATCAGTTGTTTGATATGATATATCGCACGCCAAGCACTTGAGGTGAAGTGCTGCTGTGACGTCACATAAGCAAGACAAGTTTTTTAGTGCTGTGCTAAAGAGTGTAATTTTTGGTACATCGTGTCTAGACTGTTGGTACGCTCAGCGTAAAAATTAGTGAAAGTACATCTACAGATGAATTGCGCTGCGCATTTTCCAATGGTTCTAATTAGAAACTAATAAAATACTGTTGAATTGAATTAAGTCAGTCTGGATTTGGTCGTAAAAGTACCTACCTACTAATACTACGTTTAGTTCGAAACGTGTACACTTAGATCTACAAATGGTCATCACAGATTTTTTACAAACATCCATACATAGCTGGGTAAACGCTTAAATAGACACCATAGAATTTAATATTATACTACAGAACAAAATCACGTCTTTTAAAAAAAGCTTTCAACATTTTAAACGGTATTCACAAAGTAATAAGAAATACCCAGCAAAACAAAAAGAAAAATTGGCAATTAATTCCATAAATGGGTTTGATTTGTTTGCTAAAGCTTTAGGTAGCAGTGCTCAGAGACAAATAGATGCCGCATTATGTTGTCTTTGTGTGTAAGGCATGTTGGATAGGCACCCCGCCTATGCGTTCATGCTAAAACAAAAGCGTCGATTCCAGGTGAGAATACTCTGCAAAAAACCCTCTACAAAAATGTGATTTATGACTTTGTTTACCTTAAAAAATATTCTTTCCAACGGCTTCTACTACTGGAATACAGATTTGCAGAGGACCATTGGGACCTTACCTCATAAGTTGTTTTTTTTTTGAACTAGTTAAAAGTACATTAAAAAAAACTCTGTAAATGAGATACTTAAGAAAATTCCTGATGAAAATTAAAAAATCTCTTTGATAAAGTGTAGAGGTTGTAAAAAGAGACTTTATAGTATTTTACAATTATTTGTAATTTTTAATTTAAATGTTACTTATGTCCTCAAAATTAAAACAACCTTTGATTTTACATACTTTTTTATAATGACGAAAGAGAATAATTAAAAAAAATATATAATTTGCCAAAAGAAAACTAAGTATATATATTTTTTTATCCAGAATTAATTGCGTATTTATACAAAAATAGAAAGAACGCGCGTGCGGTCGGTGCGAAGCCTAGATCCCTCTGAAGGGGCATGATGAGGACCGATGCGCTCGCGACACTATAGGTGACACTATATTTATATTGTCTCCATATTGTAAGGCCCCTGCAAACGCAAAAGCGGAGCGTTTTCTAATGGTGGCGGAAACGCCAACGGAACATTATTTTGTTGTTACGAGTGTTAGACAAATTTACCCAACAACTTCCATGTCCCAATACAACTCAATTTAATAAAGCTTCACGTCTACTATACGTTTTTTTAGTAACAACTATAGCTTTTGGAGTATAAATTGAGGTGTGTTGCCATGCCCGTTGTCCAGGTATGATTCAATGAAATATCCCGCCACGCTCATGACAAAAATGGTGCCTTAAACTGTAACGAGAAATGCATCACATCACATGTGACTCATGAACTTAAAATTATTAAGTTACTTGAGTGAGATTATTTTGATTGGTACATAAATCGTTTTATTAAAAACTAGTCCACCCGGCGAACTTCGCACCGCCTAACCTATAACTATCTTGTGCACGTATTGAACTTATAAACCTTTCTCTTGAATCACTCTATCTATTAAAAAAAACCGCATCCAAATCCGTTGCATAATTTTTAAGATTTAAATACGATTAAATAGGTATACGATTAAATAGGTATAAGATTAAAAAATATAGTACAAAAAAACTATCGACTTGGTGATTAACAACCCTTTAACGAGATCGAACTTCGCAGTTGTTGTGTCTCTCCATCGCCGAGTACTTGATATGAAGTAGTTAGTGACGTGCCACCGCTTTAGTTTGGTTTATAATTTGACAACAGTTGAAATTAATCAGACAAAACTCCATAAAAGCAAATTCTAATTGGGTCTCTAGCATTACAAAAGTTTAAAAAACGGGAAAATGTTTATCTTTTCGCATATTAATCACTACATTGTTTATCTCATATAAAAAATTGATTGATTTTGTGTGTCGATTGAATTCTGCAATCACTAATGTTTTTGAAGGTAAAATGCCTCGGCGTGGGGAAGCAACCTTCGTTTATTTCTTGCAGCGCCGAAAAGGTTGAAGCAAAATGTAGAGATCTTAATTAATTTAAACTAACCATCTACTAATCTACCACATCATAATAATGTACCTACATTTAACAAATAAATGATTTGATTTAATTATATTACTTATATGTGTTGTTATACTTTGTGTGTACCGTCGTAACAAAAAAAAATTGTCTATCTATCTATCTATACCAATATAATAAAGAGGAAAGATTTGTTTGTTTGTTTGTATGTAACGAATAGGCTCCGGAAATACTGAACCGATTTGTTGTTGTTTGTTTTATTATTCGCCCATTCTGGGCAGTCAAAAGAACATAGTCTATAGAGACAAGTCTTTAGTAGTAGCTTTTATTCTATGGCGTAACGAAGTAAGCCGGGACCGCTCGTCTACAATAAATAAAAGAAAATATAATTCTTACCCCAGTTAACTAGGTACAGTCACGGACTAGGAGGCCGTAACAGATTTGTCTATGGTTTCGTCAGCCCTAGACTGTATTGCCAAAGAACAAGAGCTATTTTGCAATACAGAAAAACCGGAAGTGTTACGCCGATCGTGTCCGCCACTGTACACTCATTTTAAATTACTCTAAATCTATTCACTTCCTTATATATGAATATTTTTATTTTCATCCACAGAAGGTTCAAAACAAGAAAGTGGTGGCTGCAGTCTTTCCTTGCTGGAGTGGACACAATCCTTTGTGGTTTCAGAAATCAGGAAGGCATAGTGGAACAGCTAAAAATATTTAATATAAAAGAGCTCTGCAAAATGTCTGAGGTATTTCTTTTGGTTATTATTATAGGTACTTACCAGACATTAATTAAGATAAGATAATGTATAAGTCACTGCAAAATTAAACTACTAAACCCCAATGTTACAAACTTATAATGTTATTCAATTACAGTTTTTGTGTAGTCTGCAAGCTAAGTACTGCAAATACAAGATAAGATGGATGTATATTAATGGGGGAGGCCTATGTCCAGGCAGTGGTCGATTGTTGGCTGATATGATGAATAATATAAAGGATAATATTCCTATTATTATCCTTTATATTATAAGTATATTCTGTGTCCTGCAACTTTTAAAAACTATATTTTACCTTGTTACAGAAATTTTGGAAACCAAATGTCTGTGTCAATTTCTTAGAAACATTTCTCACTTATATTAAAAGATGTTTCTACAAAGAGATAAGAAAAAGACATGGTGACAAAGCACTGAAGAACCTCCAAAATGTTCCCCTGACATATTTACACTTTGAATGGAGCCCAGGGCAACCAGTGCTCGTGACCAATCAGTACTGCTATGATTCTGACCCAATATTGCCACAGTGGTTTCTAGAAACCTATAAATGCAATTAACAAAGTTTAAGTGACAATGGGATGTGATAAATTATTTAATTTATACGCCTTTGTTAAAGATACAGTGGCGGATTAGGACGGCGTAACCCTTTTGTCTATGGTCTCGTCCCTCGACTGTAATACCAAAGAACAAGAGCTATTTTGTAATACAGAAAAACCGGAAGTGTTACGCCTTCCTAGTCTTCCACTGTACTATAAGACAAAATCTAACAAAATATTTATCTTGCAGTGTAAAAGAATGTTACAGCACTACCCTATTTATAAAACTTTTAAGTCTACAATTGTGTAAAACTGCCATATTTGTTAGGTTTTGTTGCAAGTGCTGTATAATAAAACTATTGTCCCAATTACAATGTGCTGTTGAATAATACATGTGCTGTTTAATATACCTTACAATTATGTTAGAGTTTTACAGATAATAACTCAAATTAAAAAAATTAAAAAAACCCCGACCCAGTCAGCTAGAGCTAATCATCTTAAAAAGGTCATGGTCACCTTACCATATACTTTCAATATCATTGAAGTAACACGGTACCAAATTTCAAATCGATAGGACATATGGAAGGTAGTTAGATCCCCTTATCCACTATTTAAGAGCTGATCATCTTCAAACAGCAGATCAGGTCATGGTTACCTTACCATATACTTTCAATATCATTGAAGTAACACGGTACCAAATTTCAAATCGATAGGACATATGGAAGATAGTTAAATCCCCTCATCCACTATTTAAGAGCTGATTATCTTCAAATGGCAGATCAGGTCATGGTTACTTTACCATATACTTTCAACATCATTGAAGTAACACGGTACCAAATTTCAAATCGATAGGACATATGGAAGGTAGTTAGATCCCCTCATCCACTATTTCAGAGCTGATCATCTTCAAACTGCAGATCGGGTCATGGTCACCTTACCATATACTTTCAATATCATTGAAGTAACACGGTACCAAATTTCAAATCGATAGGACATATATGGAAGGTAGTAAGATCCCCTTATCCACTATTTAAGAGCTGATCTTCTTCAAACTGAAGATCAGGTCATGGTTACCTTACCATATACTTTCAATATCATAGATGTAGCATGGTACCAAATTCAAATCGATAGGACATATTGAAGGTAGTTAGATTCCCTCATCCACTATTTAAGAGCTGATCATCTTCAAACGGCAGATCAGGTTATGGTTACCTTACCATATACTTTTAATATCATTTAAGAAACACGGTACCAAATTTCAAATCGATAGGACCTATGGAAGGTAGTTAGATCCCCTTAACCACTATTTAAGAGCTGATCATCTTCAAACAGCTGATCAGGTCATGGTTACCTTACTATATACTTTCTATATCATAGATGTAACACGGTACCAAATTTCAAATCTATCGGACATAAGGAAGCTAGTTATCTAACTAGCTTCCTTATCCTATCCTATTCCTTAGAGGATCTCCTCTCATCCATTATTCAAGAGCTGATCATCTTCAAACGGCTGAGCAGGTCATGGTAACCTTAACATATACTTTCAATATCATTGAGGTAACACCATACCAAATATTAAATCGATAGGACAAATGGAAGGTGGTTAGATCCTCTCATCCATTATTCAAGAGCTAATCATCTTCATCGGCTGATCAGGTCACCGGTGTTGGACATGGCTCCTATTATGGACATTTCAGTTTCAGTTTAAAAAAATAAGAAATCTGCTGTGTCCTATTCCTGTTTGTAATTATTTTCATGATTGGTAACAATTCCTCTACCGCATACAAACATTTAAAAGTTAATAACTATAATAGATTTGAAATGAAAAAAATAAGTAGAGACTTTGGCAGAGAATGGGTAGAATCTAAGTGATTTGCGTTAAGGACTTGATTGCAATTATGTTGATTTTACTGAAAATTTATAAGATTTTTTTTACATTACTATGCAGTTATCTATTCTTTAATAGACTCGGAGTGCCTCTAAAACCTCATATTTACATTCTGACTTAAGAAAATGGGTGGAAAATAAATGTTTATGATTGGTTCGGTTTAGAGAGTGCTCCCCAGTCATGGACATTTTGTCTATGACTGGATTAATATATTTTTTTGTAACAATATAGATTTATGGCCACCAGAATATATGCTTTTAGAAAGTCTTATCAGATCTGCTTTAGCACATCTAGATCCAGTCTTGTACATAGGTCCATGACTGGAGTGTCCATGACTGGGCCTTCAAAATGGGCCCGTTTGTTTATTCAACTATGGAGTAAGTTTTATTTATTTTTTATCTTTTTTAAATGACTCTAATAAGTAGGACCTGTTTGTTTAATGTCACTTCTAAACTTTATTATTTCCTAATGTTTTCCTACAAAGATAAAACAAAAAATACGAAAATTACGAATGCAAAAGCTGATTTCAGTATTGCGGTAACTTTTACTAAAAGGCAATGATATCACTGGGTTTATTTTTTCCTATATTTTGAATCTTAGAAACATCAAAAAATACCAAATAAAGAAGAGGAATAGAGAAATACAAAGAAATATCAAAGATATTAAATAACTACAAAGGAAGGCATCCATGGCGCATATGAGAAGATCAGGTCGCACTGCTCTCATATAATTTCATATCAATCTAATAAAAGCTTAACTAAGCGACTACCTAAGCCTAAGGGACATATTTTATGAAAAGACATAATATTCTAGGAATTTTTATGTTTTATCTGGTGTTGCGATCATCTACTCTACTCGACTTTTATGGTTCATCTTCAGATGAACCATAAAAAGGTATATGAATACCTAGTATTTCCAGAATTTAGATTCTTATAGAAGTATTGGGCAAGAACCCATCAAAAACGCTATCAAGTTTTGAGACAAGTGTTGGCCCATCACATTCTCAATATTTCCTAGCTTCAACTTCCATTTCAATCACTTCCATCTAATCCTATAGGTAACAAACTTAAACTTAAATTAAAAAACTTGTCCTAACTAAAAATATGTCTTCGAGACCTTAATCATAATTTATAAGCCTTTAAGCATTCCAAACCCAAATTTTCTCTAAAATAACTAGAATTATGTTTCTCCCACCAGGGGGTCAGGTTTCTTGACTGGGAACGACGACTCGTAATTGTCTTGTTAGCGGCTTCGTTAACCATTTCCGCTTTAATAAAGGCAATTTCTGTTGCACGGCCAAAGAAAACAGCGATGGTTAACGAAGTCGCTAGCGGGACAGTTGCGAGTTGATCGTTTTTGGTTAAGAACCTGTGACACCTAGGTCCTGACCTGGCGTGTGCTCCCAGTTCGTCGCTCCATCATTTCCATCCATTTTGAAATCTAAGTTCGCCATAATAACCGGTATTGCGCGATCCTCATTTCAACCTTCTACAGTTCGTCTGTGTGCACTGTTGCCACTAGCTCTTTTCGGCATCAGCGCTGCGGCTATCTGTTCTTCGAACAACAAAATACTGTTTTCCCTGCCTGCTCATGCTTTTCTTTGCTTCTCTGGGATTTTTGGTTTGGTTCTTCTGCGGATCTCGTAATTGTTTATTTGATCATGCAGGAAAACTCCAAACAGCCATAAAAGAGAGGCCTATGTTCAGCAGTTGTCTGTCACGCTTAGATACTGAAATTACTCTTAAAACTTCTGTCCAAGATTGGATGTCCATAACTGGATACTGTCCATCACTGGGTGTCCATCACTGGATTTTTCATGTCCATGACTGGTGAAAAAAAGCGTTTCTTTTTTCTTAAATTTTGTTAAACAATTTGTTTAATAAAATTATAAAAAAAATACGCAATAGTTAAAAAAACCCCGCTTCGTTTAATGTTATAACTTTTAGACCTGTAGCAATCATAGGTTAGTAAATATTTGCGAAAAACTGAAAAAAAATCCTTAAAGCGTCCAAGACTGGTGCCTTTACCTTACCAAATTTGAAATCGATCGGACATATGGAAGATAGTTAGATCCCCGCATCCACTATTTAAGAGCTGATCATCTTCAAACGGCTGATCAGGTCATGGTTACCTTATTATATACTTTCTATATCATAGATGTTACACGGTACCAAATTTTAAATCTATCGGACATAAGGAAGCTAGTTAGATCCTCTCATCCAATATTCAAGAGCTGATCATCTTCAAACGGCTGATCAGGTCATGGTTACCTTACCATATACTTTCAATATCATTGGAGTAACACAGTACCAAATTTCAAATCAATCGGACATATGGAAGATAGTTAGATCCCCGCATCCATTATTTAAGAGCTGATCATCTTCAAACCGCTGATCAGATCTTCATCAGACATAGCTAAGAACATTTGGCCTGAAATTATCTATGATACAAAAAAACTAAACGAAAATCGGTTCAGCCGTTTGGGCTCTACGATGCCACAGACAGATACACAGACAGACAGACAGATACACACGTTAAAATTATAACACCCCTCTCTGAATTTTCGTTCGGAAGTTAAAAATCTTACAAGTATTCTAATTTCAAGTGCCGTTTAGCCTAGTAAGTTAAGGCATTATATACTCTGTGGTTAAGGAAAGTAGTGAAAGGGATACATATCTGTTAGAATCATATTGAAGATCTATTTTTCTTACCAAGTTATTCAACGGTAGTTTTGATGACTAATTTTTTTTATTGAATGTAAAATCTATTACATCTAAAGTAAGTAATTACTATTTGTTATTTAAATATATATATTCCGAATATATATATATATATATATATATACTAGAGGCTGCTCCGCGGTTTCACTCGCGTAGCTTTCTCATAAAACAAAAATCAAGTTTTTTCCCGCTTCCATGGGAATTTCGGGAAATCCTTTCTTAGTGCTCACCTACACTCCCTAAGGAACCTACATACAAAATTTCAGCCCGCTACGCCTAGTAGTTTTGGCTCTGCGTTGTCTGTCAGTCAGTCAGTCAGTCAGTAACGAAAGAGTTTTATGCACCATTCATTCAATGATGAGGCTACAGTTTTCAAATAACAGCCTACTGCGAATATTTGCGGCGAAACTAGACAATCCCTTGCTTGGGCACTGGATCAAAAAAAATAGTTTCCCTGCCCAGCAAGAAATAATCTGTCTCATGTGTACATAAGCAAATTAATTTATTTTATTTATATTTTAAACCTAAGTTTTCAGGACTAACTTAGCTTTTAAATTATTTGTTTTAAGTTTTGTATGTACTAACAACTATGGACCAATGTTTCTTCGTCATAATCCATGTGTTGATACGGATGTGACACCACTACAGGTTCGAGCGAACATGAAATATGCCCAAATACGCGCGTCCGAGTTTTTTTGAAGCTTATTAAGTAACGCGCATGGAAGCGCCTATGCGAAAACGACCGTATACGCGCTAAGAAACGCTACTCTGAATCCGTCTTTAAAGTTCAAGTACACTTTTTGAGGATAATATAATATTATTCTTCTATATACTTACCCTCTTATTCATAAAAAGTTAAAGAGCATTTTAGTTATTTGACGTATGTCAATTTAGACTAGATGCCACGTATTTACCATACAACAAACCAGAGAAGTAGACCTCCAGTAACGCTACTTAAAATCTACTGTATCTTTATGAATAAGACGGTTACTTTTTAATAAAGAAAATATAATTTTACTTTTTTACCATTTATTTACCATGGTGTAGCAAATTATGTAAATCAACATCCATAAAAGACTAATCAACAACATGGATAGGTACCTTAACTTAATTTTCAGAACTATGATTAACTTAACTAAAGTTTCATTGAATAAAAATTCTAAACTAAAAACAAAATTTAACAAAACAACATTACTTTAGGTATATAGTTAATTCAATTAGTTACTAAAATTGTGCAATTTACATTAAAAAAAAGTGTTGTATTTACATAATTTTACATGGATAATGTAACAAGTACTTAAATCTAGTTAACAAAATCTCCATGATTATGATGATAACCTTGAATTCAATAATCACTTCTAGCTTCTGATCATGGTTATTACAACATTAATATGAAAACATTTAATTTAAGTAGAAACATTCACATTCAAAAACGAATTGGGGCTGAATCAACTATAGTCGCATGCATGAATACGATTACAGAACAATTCTGTTTAAGTGTTTACATTTTACTGTAGACAAATCAAATTAAAGGTTTTTAACAAGCTGTGTTTAAATCACACACATTCAACCTTGTATGGAAAATTTACATTTAAACATGAATAAATAACACCATATCAATTATTTATTTTAAGACATTTGGTCAGAATCTCAAAAAAATATGGTAGGTAGTAGTTTTGTCATAAAAATATTTGTATGTATTTATAAAATCATTTTGCTTTAACAACAAATTTAAAGCTTGCAATACGTTGCTAATTTCAAACAAATAATATAATTGTGATTAAATTGTAATATTCTGCTAACGCATCCCCGCAACTGCGAACGCGCTTTGTCCTACCAACGTTCACAGCCGAATGATACAGTACGGTTTACGCGGCTACTTAAATAAAAACGTAAAATTGATTTGTTTAAGTGATGACAATTAAATTAGTACCTTAAAGGCCTTGTCAAACAGACGGCGCAGCGCGCGCCAGCCATTAAAATACAAACTAGATAGAGGGTCTCATACAAAATCAAAGCTAAAAACTGTCCGCGCAAACAATGCTTGTTAAACGTGTTTACGTTGACCCTGCCACACAGAGGGCCCGGCGTCAGATTTTGTATTGGATGGACCCTCTATCTAGTCTGATAGTACATAATTATCATGTATATAATATAATACACTTTATTGCATACAAGTATGATACAAGGTATACTTATACATATAATTCAATTTATTTAATGTACAAAATATTAGAATTAGCATGCAATGGGCGACCTTATCGCTAAAAGCGATTTCTTTTAGCAAACCACATATATAAATATATCGATGGCTAGCGATCTAGCATGACGCTATAGCGCCCTCTGTTTGACATAGATAGATATTTAAGACTTGTGTTTGAAAATTCCAATTAGGAATAACTATCATAACTCCGAGGGTACTTTTACCAATCCTACAAACTTGGACTTTTTCTATTTTATCACATTTTTATACATTATTATATCTAGTTTTTACATACCTATCTAAATACGAAAAATATGTAAATTTTTATAACTCGGTAGGTTGCTAATTATATAAGAAACAATAAAAAAGTAATAGTTTTAACAAAAACAAGTAATTTTCACTTAAAATTTTCAGAAATAAAGCTGTACACTACGAACAACAATACTCAAGAAGCGTAACTAGCCCAATAAAATGCCCCACGCAATGCACACGGAAAAGAAGCCCCCGTGGGTGGAGCTTAGGTTACGGACACCAAGCCGCGTCAGTTCCTAGTGGCACCTTGAGTCGTTTGGCTGCAGCGTCGGGAGCATATTACTGTGTTTTTGGGTATTTCTGACCGTGTTTTATCTTTACAAATATGCCTTCGTGCATTATAAAGTGTTGTAGAAGCCATTAAGACAAAAAAATACTTATATTACCTTTAAATAAATATTTTGTCAAATAACACTTGACCGCCATCTAGTAGCGATAATATGAACTAGCCAAAAGCAGGGGGACTAACTCACTGCTTTGTCGACAGACGGGAGCGAAGCGGCCAATAGCGTGCAAGCTTGTCTATGAGAATGTGTGTGTTTGTTGCAATAGGAGTTACTGTGTGTGCGTAAGTGGAACCAAAATCGAAGCGGTTTTGTAGGAGAGTTACGCTTCCTGAGTATTGTTGTTCGTAGGCTGTACACTTACTATACAGGATAATTAAATTAGCGTACCTACGAGACATCGCTACAGGCTTGGCAAAATACCAAATTAATATTGCCGAGGACTAATGAAAATCGTCATCAGCCGGTCTTCGTACCTATACAAATATTTTCAAATTAAATATGAATCCTGAATTTCTGAATTTTTCGAGTAAAAACACTTCAATAAAATTTAAATGACAAAAGTTGCTACTCTAATCGTCCGCCCGGCGACTTCCCGGCGACGAGCGACGACGAGGCGCCTCTGCAACAGTCTTTGTAAGCTTACATTAATTCCCTGTCTGTCGTGTCAGTTATTTATCATATCAATTTGTACTACTTAGAGCGTTTTAATAAACTACTAGGCGCTGAATTTTACTTTTAGGCACAGCTGTATTAAAATGGTTCTTTATCGATGGTTCAGAGTTCCAGATTATTCTCATAAAATTCTTCAAAAAGTTCTATAGCACAAAAACATCCAACATATCTTGAGTTTTCAAGGAGTGGCACAAAATACATTCAAAAATAGAATTAATTAAAAAATAACTTAAAAAAATATGAAGACAGAATAGGTCAGAATTTATATACAAAAAGACGAGTACCTACTTAGGGTAACGTAACTATTAATAAATGAGAGGAGAATGATCATTACGTACAGTAGCCAGCACATCGCCCGACCTACCCCCATACGTACTGCATAGAGACGAATTTTACATAAATATACTTACATATGTATACCCGACGTGCTGGCTAGTGTCCATAAGTGAGTAAAAAAGCGTGTTGATATCCATTTTATCGAATAATAACTATAAGTATGACGTGTACGTGTATATATGATTATGATATGAGAAGCCTGGCCTGGCCCTATTAGTAAGTGCCAGTGTGAGCCTACAACACCTCGGCTCCTGTCAAGTCTACACTTTGGTCATTGATAATAAGCTCACTGAGTGATGATAAGATAACGATCAACCGACGCATTCAATGCGGGGGTTGATATTCATACATATTTCATTTATTAAAACACCTACGTGATAATAAAATATATTAAATCTTTGTGCTAACTTACAATAAATTCTCATTTTATCATTAATATAAACTAGATTTTTATTTTAAACTTGATTCCGTATCAACGATGTTCTATCTAACTAGCGCGCGCTCAGCGCCCGCTGCATTTGGTCGGGTTTATGTTAGTACTTACTTCATGCATCGTGTGAAGTGTTCGATGTTGTTTCACGAGCTAACCTTATAATAATAATAAATGTTAATAATTTTATGTCAGTATTCATAATTTTTTTTTTTACACCTAAACACATACCTAAAAATAGACGTAAAAACGTTCGATGTGTCCAGCCAGTGTCCTCTGGTTGATGATCGGCTGTATTGTCATGAGCGCATTCTGCCGTCACACGGCGAGGGATCGACGAGGGCACTTGCAGAATGTTAAAGGCGGTTGACGGATATACCTACTATACTAATTTTATAAATAATTTCTTTAAAAAATATATAATTTTGTATACTTCATAATTGAGTTATGTTGGTCGATCATTTAAGCCACATGTTCGTACAACTTGTATTCTTATTGACTCGGTCGGGACAGGAATTAATTATTTGTACTACTATGTATCGACATCCAACATTTAGCTGTACATTTTTCCTAAGTTACATCATTTTTACAATTTAGTGCTTAAGCACCTACACAGACCGTGGAGCATGTTTAGTACTCTTACAAACAAGATATCTCTTGCCCCAGAACGTTTAAAAATCTTAAGAGGACAAAAAAATCAATATAATTTATAGCACGGGACGACTAGAGGTCTACGTAAGGCGCACCTTCGATCTTGTCGAGGTCAGCGAGCAGGTCGGCGGCGGGCGTCAGCGGCTCCAGCATGTCCTCGCGCAGCATCTCGTGCAGCGGCGAGCCCAGCCCCGCGCCGCCCGCGCCCCCGCCTCCACCCACCAGCCCGCCATGCAGCGCGCCCCCGCACTCCACAGAGTTGCCATTTATAAGGAAGTCTCTGTTGCTGTAGCTGAACACACTCTGCTCCTCTACCATTTGCGGCGTCGACGGCACTGACTTGGACGATATCCCGTTTGAAACAGAGAAGTTGTCCGAGGCAAATAGCTCCCGGGAGCGCCTCGGGTCAATTTGCAAGTTCGGCGCCGTGCGCTTGTAGGGGAGGGGCGTGCCCGGCACCGAGCGGGACAGGTAGTACTTGCTCTTGTCGGTGACGAGCTCGGCCAGGTTCAGCTCGATGCCGTTGCTGCGCTTGAGGAAGTCCTCGACGTGCTCGGCCGCCGCGCCCTCGTCCGCGAACGTCTGGTTGAACTGACTGTTTCGGTCCAAGAGTTCGTCGCTCGGGATCAAAGTGTTTAGTTCGTCTGCTAAGATCGGCTCGCTCGCGCTCAGTAAATTTTGGGACGCGTCCGCATTAAGAACGTCATTGCTGCTGTCTATAGCATCGTAAATCTTATCTAATGTTTCAGGGTTGAGACCAGCTCTTGAAATATCACACGTTTCTGCTAAAGAACCAAAGTCACAAAATTCGTTGGGCACGGGCGTCGGGGGCACGGAACCCACGGGCGTTTTATTGTAAAGCAATCCCATGTTGTTGATACCTTGCTTCAAAGGCACCGATTGAGATCTGAATGTAGGGTCATGATCTGATCGGTACGAGACCAGCGGGTCCTGGAAGAACTGGCTTACTTCGCTGGATAGCGGATCCGCGGACAGCGGCTGCGACAGGTCGCCGTTCATATGTTCTCTGAACTGGCCATTGGGTAAAAAATTCAGAGACATAACATTAGAATGGCCGTTCTGAAGCGCGACGGCGTTTTGAAACATGTGGTTCTTGTACTGGTGGGAGCTGATGATGTTCGGCGACGGAGGGGCTGACATCGGTTGGCAGTATTTGACGCCAGGTCCGCACAGCATCGACTTGTGAACAAACTTGTGATCATTGGGCATGGCAAACTGTTTTTGGCAGGCATCGATGTTCCCCAGCACGAGCGGGTTGCGGCGCCTCTTGCCGCTGTGCTTGGGGATGGGGCGCGGGCACAGGCGCGAGCGCGGCACGGGCGTGTTGCGCGGGCTCACGAAGGGGCTGGCGGCCGTGCTGTGCGAGTGCGACACGGGCGACGTCTGCAGCGACCCGCCCACCACCGCGCTCTTGCCCGTCTTGGAGGGGCTCACACTGCGCTGCCCGAACCCTAGCGGTGACTTCGAATTAAAATTGGCAGGAGAATGACATCCGTCGGATATGGGAACAAAGTCGTACTGCTGCGTCCGCGTGGTGGGGCTCTGAGGCACGTTGTGTCCGCTGCCGTTATACATCTGGGGCCCGGAGCTCGTCAGAATCATGCTAGTGGAGTTTTCTGAGGTGTAAGGGATACCGTTTCCATTTTGCATAGTGTTGCCTTTGTTGCTGTCATGTGTCAATGTGGCATTTGATAAAGAGGGCCCGTTCACCAGCTCGCCGGCAACTTGTTTGAAAGCGCCCTCAGGAACCATGTTTGCGTGAGCTTCACCGTTCGAGTTCTCGGGTGGCTGGCGGCGCTCCTGGCTGCTTTGAAAACTGGACCCACTCTGATTCTTCAAGTTTTTTGCTAGCAGTTCTCTGAGTTGAGATATCTTCTCATTTTTTCCTTGGCTATGTTCGTCTTGTGGGTCCAGGCCCGTCTCTAAAAAATCCGTCCCGGCGTCAGGGCGCGGCTCCGGCTGCGCGGCGCGCTGCTGGAAGTAGTACTGCAGCTCCTCCTCGTTGCCCTGCGAGCCCTCGTTCAGGTAGTCGTCGAGGTCGTGCTTGTCGATGTTGCAGATGCTGATGACGCGCTCGCGGTTCAGGATCTCTGCGTGCTTCTCCTCGCAGATCATGCCGGTCCGGATGCTGATGCCGTCCAGACCGCAGCAGGAGTCGGCGGAGGCGGGCGAGGCGGGGGAGAGGGGCGCGGGGGAGTGCGCGCCGCTCCCCGCGCGCCGCGCCCTCCCCCTCGGTCTAGGCGCCGGACCCTCCCTCCCCCGGCTCCCGCTCCCACCCCCACTCGCCGCCATCTGTTCCTCCCGGGCCAGCGCCGCGGCGGTGCTTTTGGACCGGTTCGTTACGTTTTTTGGATCCTCTAAAAAAGCGACATCTGTTCGCGGGGAGGGCGCGGGCTCGGCGGCGGGCGGGTCCGGCGCGGCGGGGGAGTGCCGCGCGGCCAGCTTGCCGCCCATGATCTCTGCGGCACGCATCTTCTTGGGAAGGTACTCCGTGCGCGGCGGGTCGGGCGCGGGCGCGGGCTGGGGCGGCGGCGGCTGGTGGTGGGGCGCGCGCGTCTCGCTCTGGTATGTTTCGAGGATGAGCTTCTTGCCGGGGAGGGGCAGGCGGGCGGGCGGCGGGACGGGCGGCGGCGGCTCGGGCGGGCGGCGGCGGCCCCACGCGCCGCGCTCCGTGGACAGGTCGAGCGAGGCGTCGCTGCTGAGGTTGATGGGCAGGTTGCGCGCGGCGTCGGGCAGGCGCAGGTCGTGCGCGGCGCCGTACCCCTCGAACAGGTAGGGGTCGCCGCAGTAGCCGAGCGGCGGCGGGTGCGCGCGCGGCGGCGGCGGCGGGGCGGGGGGCGGGGCCGGCGCGTAGGGGAAGGGCGGCCGGCTGTCGTAGGCCGCGTAGTGGTCGGGGTAGTAGGGCGCCGCCGCCTCGCCCTCGTGCTTCACGGCGTGCAGCGGCGCGGCGAACGAGGTCGACGCCGCCGCCGACTCCACTGCTTCTGGTACCTTGTACTTTTTAGGCCGCCCCGGCGTGCCGTGCGTCTGAGAAAAGATATATACAACATTATCTACAATTGCAAGTATTCAGTATTCAAAGAAAATTCACAAATCATTAGAAAACATACTCACTTGTATTTTTCGTTTTAATTGTTTCATTAGCTGCCGACTTGCGGGATCTTCGCTGGTTACTGAAATTTAAACATTTTATTAAAGGTTTTGCCAGTTTTTTCGCGTCTCGACTCGATATTTTTTCAAAAAGTCTAAGTTCAATACCGTGTGTGTGTTGCGGCGCGGGCACGAGCGGCGGGAGGGGCGGCGGCGAGGCGGCGGGCGCGGGGGGCGCGAGGGGCGCGAGGGGCGCGCCGCCCGCCGCCAGCAGGTGCCGGGACAGCTCCGTCAGGTTGCCGAACTTTACACCTGCAAACAAGTCGCCTTTTTAACCCCCGAACGAAAATTTTGAAAGGGGTGTTATAATTTTAACGTGTGTATCTGTCTGTATGTCTGTCTGTGTATCTGTCTGTGGCATCGTAGAGCCCAAACGGCTGAACCGATTTTCGTTTAGTTTTTTTTGTATCATAGATAATTTCCGGCCGAGTGTTCTTAGCCATGTCTCATGAAGATCTGATCAGCGGTTTGAAGATCATCAGCTCTTTTCTAGATGATGAGGGGATCTAACTAGCTTCCTTATGTTCGATCGATTTGAAATTTGGTACCATGTTACATCTATGATATTGAAAGTATATGGTAAGGTAACCATGACCTGATCAGCTGTTTGAAGATGATCAGCTCTTGAATAATGGATGAGAGGATCTAACTATCTTCCATCTGTCCTATCGATTTGAAATTCGGTACCGTGTTACATCCATGATATTGAAAGTATATGGTAAGGTAACTATGACCTGATCTGCCGTTTGAAGATGATTAGCTCTGAAATAGTGGATGAGGGGATCTAACTACCTTCCATATGTCCAATCGATTTTAAATTTGGTACCGTGTTACTTCCATGATATTGAAAGTATTGGAAAGTATTAAAAGAAAAACAAACACAAATACATGAACAGTGGCGGTCTAGGAGGGCGTAACAGATTTGTCTATGGTCTCGTGCGTCCTAGACTGTATTACCGAAGAACAATATACTGTATAACCCTAGACTGTATAACCGAAGACTAATAGTGGGTTTGTTAAGTCCAATTAATGTATGGGAACCAATATTTTCTGCATTAAAGCATGAAACTTGGCACAGTTGTTGCTTAGGTGGCCCAGACTGAGAATCGCCCGGGAGGGAGCGGGAGACCCCCCTCTGGGGGGCGGGGGGAGGGGGTGAAGTTTTCTTCTACCGCGCGCGCTATCGATCCCTATTGCTGCTATTTTATAGCTACTAGGGCAAGTGTGGTGTTATTTTCGGATAATTTAAGGATGAGGAATCTATTTCTGGAACAATTTTTTTACATTTCTGTACAAAAAAAATGGAATTTACCATAAAATAGATAATTGTCGACGCAAAAAAAAATCTTCTAATGACGATATTTTTTGAATGAGTACAGATATCAGCAAAATAAAAATATATTTGAAAAGCTGAATTAATGCAGTTTTTAAAAATATAGGGTTCGATATACTTTTTGTTTATATTTGTGTGTTAAAAAAAATAGTAAACACACCGCGGAAGAGGTTGTAAAAATATTTAATGCCTAATTTCGGTTTAAAAATTACTTGGTTACTTCAAATTACTACCAAATACTGAACAGGGTCATTCAGCCTGTGATAAGTAACAACTTTCTGTATTAAAACATAGGTTGTATAGGTACAAAAAATACATTTCTCATACATTTATCTACCCAATTAGCTGACAAGTATGTATGAAACAAAGTAAATTTTTGTGCTTTTGCCACTGAAAAGAGTTGTTATTTACGATATCGGAAGAGCGAGAGCATCGGAAGTGGACCTGCATAAGTCTCGACGGTGCACTCAAAAAAGAGAAATATACTTCATCCATCATGTCGACAACCGTATATTGAAAGATGTCTGTGATCAATGCGGTTAGAACCGGAAGCAATCACTGTTGGTACAGGACACATTGATATCAATGTTAAGCTCGAAAGGTCGCAACTGGTAAAGTCTACACTCAGACCGCTAAAACCGGCAGACCAAAACCCAAACTCTGAACACTTTCAATTAGAACTCCAAAACCGTTTCGATTGCCTAGGGCGCAGCGTGGATGATGTAAATGATGGGTTCTTGAGAAGTGTCACTGCGGTTGGATGTAATTATTTACTACTAAGCACACTTGATCTGATGGAGAAGAGGCGTGATACGTCTCAGCAGACAACGGCACCGGATGCCTTTGCCTGCAGGCAGCTGAAGAGACAGATCTTTATATCAATTACAAGAGGCATCAGGCGATTTTATACAAAAAATATTAAGGTAAAGAGCCATAGACCGAAACAAAGCCTCCAAAGTTTTTGCTCGAGATCTATCTATTCGGCAAAGCCAGGCATGGCTGAAGACCGAGGATGGTTTGTAGAGTACTATATCTACACCTGAGATTGTGGGGGAATTCGAGAAGTTCTATGTACAGAACTTCTATTATACACGTCGACACGACAACCCATCACTGACAGGCAAGATAAGGTCCCGAGAGCAACATGGACCCGACACTATACCGAGGACATCTCGGCCGTCAACATCTTACAAACAACAAGACTGCATGTAAAGTCGCATCAAATATGTTTGAATGTATGTCTCATTGTTATGTTATGTTTGTGTGACAAAGGCTGCTGTAAATAAATGATTTCCTTCTTTTTCTTGCTTTCTTTCTTTCATCACAGCCGAAATTTAGAAGGCAAGTGGTATAACCAGCGTTTATGGCCCGTCAGAAATTCTTTAATTTCATTATACGCTAATCATATTCACCCAAAACTGTTAACCGCTGCATTCCAGGATGTCTTCAAGACTCTGGACTGGAAGGAACTAGGCATCATTATAAACGGCGACAACATTACTTACTATTTACTAGTTATGGCCCAGACCGCGAAGGATCTAGTACAATGCTCGATGTCCTCACCTCAGTTGGGCTTCCGATATCGAGTTGGTATTAGAATGAACATGGACATAACAAAGATAATGTTCAGCGCCTATGTAGGAACAATTCCATCGACTCCAAATCTAAGACAATGCACTACAATACACTCGAAGTTGTTAAAGAATACATACCTGGGACAAACTGTTTCCCGTCGACTTCAACTCGGATAAGCATCGTTCGGGAAGCTTAGCTTAACTTGAATAAGCTTACCGAACGATGCTCATCCGAGTGGCAGGTTCAAGTTTTGTCTTGAGGCAAGAGGTGCCTCAAGACAAAAGTCTTTGAACAATGTGCGTTACCAGTGATAACTTACGGAACCGGGACACGGCTGCAAACAACGGGCCTAATTAGAAAGTACAAGGTCACTGGAGGATAAGGACAAGGAAAAAGCTGTTTCCCTGCGTGATCGGATATGATGAGATCTTATGTCGATGTTACTTACCTCCAACCGCATGCCTCCACGGTGCCGTTGTCTGCTGAGACGTATCACACCTCTTCTCCATCAGATCAAGTGTGCTTAGTAGTAAGTAATTACCTCCAACCGCATTGACAACTTTTCAAGAACCCATCATTTACATCATCCACGCTGCGCCCTAGGCAATCGAAACGGTTCTAATCGGTTCGGTTGGAGTTCTAATTGAAAGAGTTCCGAGTTTGGGTTTTGGTCTGCCGGTTTTGGCGGTCTGAGTGTAGACTTTACCAGTTGCGACCTTTTGAGCTTAACATTGATATCAATGTGTCCTGTACCAACAGTGATTGCTTCCGGTTCTAACCGCGTTGATCACAGACATCTTTCAATATACGGTTATATGTCGACATGATGGATGAAGTATATCTCGTTTTTAAGTGCACCGTCGGGACTTATACAGGTCCACTTCCGATGCTCTTGCTATGCTTCCCAGTGGCAAAAGCACAAAAATTTCATATGTTTCATACATACTTGATACTTGTCAGCTAATTGGGTAGATAATGTATGAGAAATGTATTTTTTGTACCTATACAACCTATGTTTTAATACAGAAAGTTGTTACTTATCACAGGCTGAATGACCCTGTTCAGTATTTGGTAGTAATTTGAAGTAACCAAGTAATTTTTAAACCGAAATTAGGCATTAAATATTTTTACAACCTCTTCCGCGGTGTGTTTACTATTTTTTTTAACACACAAATATAAACAAAACCCTATATATCGAACCCTATATTTTTAAAAACTGCATTAATTCAGCTTTTAAATTTATTTTGCTGATATCTATACTCATTCAAATAATATCGTCATTAGAAGTTTTTTTTTGCGTCGACAATTATCTATTTTATGGTAAATTCCAATTTTTTTGTATAGAAATGTAAAAAAATTGTTCTAGAAATGGATTCCTCATCCTTAAATTATCCGAAAATGACACCACACTTGCCCTAGTAGCTATAAAATAGCAGCAATTAGGGATCGATAGCGCGCGCGGTAGAAGAAAACTTCACCCCTCCCCCCGCCCCCCAGAGGGGGGTCTCCCGCTCCCTCCCGGGCGATTCTTAGTCTGGGCCACATAAGCAACAAGTGTGCCAAGTTTCATGCTTTAATGCAGAAAATATTAACTTTGGTCTTAACAAACCCACTATAATAAGAATTTGTAATTTCATGTCGAGCACAGCTTTGCGTGACGCTAAATCAATCAACGTCATGGCACCGACATTGCGAGACGATAATACGAGATACTAAGAGAAGAGATGAACAAGCTCCTACCTAATTTGCTTGCCGCCCAGTCGCACACCACCCACTCCGCTTCCCGCGCCGCCGCCGTCGTTGTCTCCTAAAACAAAGTACAATAATATTTAGGAAGACATAAGAAAATTGCGTCTGATTCCAAACCCTTCTTACATCACGCCTAAAAATATGGCAATCGAAACTCTCAATATTGTCCGTTTTTAAGTTTTTTTTTTAGAGTTAAATAATACTTTACTTATTAGGCTAATATTAAAACGAAATTACAATTGAAAGCAAGATCTAGAAAGCATAATACCTATATCCAAATACCTCGCATGCCATTGTTTTTATAGTAAGTGCTCGTTATTTTCGGTAAAATTGGCAAAAAGTATCACTCAAGTTATTAGTTAGTTGGTTTGTCTGTAACTGTAGTTTTTTATATATTATTTATTACCTTAGATGTTTCACCCAAATCAGGCAACTGTGGGACTTCCAATTTAACTTTTTTTCGAAGACCAGCGTAGCAATATCTGAAAAAGAAATTACTATCACTGATCAGAAGTACTATTACGGCATTATGACTACAGGACGAAAAGAATGACATAACATATTGCAAATATCTGTAGTGTCAAAGTCAATACAAAAAAGGGGAAAAAGACGTAAAGCATTTATTGCCAATGTGGCCGTAATAAGGCGGTTGGCACGGGAACGGTTGTTACTACACTAATATTATAAAGAGATAAGATCGTGGAAACCAATTGACCTATTTAAAAAAATCATTTCACCATTAGAATCCTACATTATCCCTCAAGAACATAGGCTATAGAATATTCTTAAAATTCAAAATATCCAAAGCCTTTAATAATTAAAATGAGTTAACTTTTATTGGACGGCTAGAAGCTAGTTTAATAATCCATTCACAATTTTGACAATTGATTCATACACACATTCTGACGTATTATATGCCGAAGGCGGGGATTGTTTTTTTGGGGATTGATTGGGGCTCTTAAACAAGACAAACAATTATGGCTCTACCACAAAAAGAGTTAAACCTGGTCTAAATCACTAGACTAGGTTTAAAACACAAATTTCTCATACAAACTGTCGATTTAGACCGATCTAACTTTTTATGGTAACAGTATCTAATCATATTCAGCTATTTATGCTTATACCTTACTAGTCGACCCGGCGAACTTCATTACGCCTAACTTATTAGTATTTTGTGCATGTATTATACTTATAAACCTTCCTCTTGAATCACACTATCTATACAAACAAACCGCATCAAAATCAGTTAGATAGATTTAAAGATATAAGCATACATAGGGACCGACGCGCGAAGCGACTTTATTTTATATTATGTATTGATACATAGTAAGTCTGCGTCGCACAGGTGTCGATATTTAATTTATGATTTATTATATGTTTTTTTTAGTTCTTTTGTAGCGAGTGTGATGTCACCATGCAAGCCGAGAAAATTTAATTATTATGCTATAAATTACAAATTGAAAATATTTTCTAAATGTTTTTTAGTAATAGGTGGAACATACATACATAACGAAATAGTAATTTTATGGACGTGGATGAGAAACTAGGTAAATAAATAGTTGATTTGTACTTTTAAACAAGCAAACATACACAGACAAAGTCATTAACGGGCAACAACTAGGCAACAACAGTAGGTAACGATTTAGTTTCTGTTAAAAAAAACTAAATATTTTATTACAAAACGAACTTGACTATGTTACTTTTGAGTTTTTTTTTTTATTTATTCAAAACAATTTAAAAAGTACAAAAGTTACATTCGTTTAGCTGCTAACGAAAACTAATTGTTTATCTGTAGCAGCGAGTACAGTCTATAAACTATTTATTTACTTATTGCTTATCTGTTACATAAATAATATAGGACATGGTGTGTAATCTTATTTAGTATAGTCTTTAAACATTATTTAGTAGATATACTATTAATATAACATTAAGGCGGTAACTCACGGTATGGCGCGAAATTCAAATTTTTTCACGTTTTTTAATTATTTTGGCGAAAGTATTCATTTTTAATAAAGTTTAAATAAATTCGCGTACGTAAAAACCTATTTCCCACATTGTGATATATCGTTTTTGAAAGACAGAGTAACCCATTTTGTGTATATTCAAGGAACTAGTTTTTTGGCCTTTTACCCCTTAGACACAAAATCTGTAGGTCTGTCTTTCAAAAACGTTGTAGTGCAATGTGGGAGATGGTTTTTTACATACGCGAATTCATTTAAACTTTATTAAAAATTTATACTTTCGCCAGAATAAATAAAAAACACGAAAAAAATAAATTTCGCGCCATAGCGAGAGTTACCACCTTAACAGACATACCTCGAGTTGCCCCTAGTGCCGAGCCGGCGCGGCCGCACCGTGGGGTACACCTGCTTCATGACCTTGCCGAAATCAGCTGTTGATAGAGGCTTCATGTTGCAGCTCATACAATGGGCTCTGTAATAAATAAAAAGTTGATATACTTACTTACATTATGAATTATGATTCTACAGATTTTCTTCAAAGTAACTTGAACAACTAGTACATTAAAGTTTTCTTTGACCATACTAGTGTTTTTTTACCTATTTACCTATAGCATTACTTCCTTTACATTACAGTAAGGCAATTGATAATCTATACATAGTATTAAACAAAGTCGCTTCTGATATCTGTCCCTTGCAACGGATTTTGTTTCCTCTTTTTTTTAATAGATAGAGCAATACAACCGGATGGTTTATGTGTATAATATGCATGCACAACGTAGTTAAAAGTTAGGCGGTACGAAGGTCGCCGGGTCGTCTAGTAATAATATTAAGAAGGAAAGAAGATAAGATGAACAATAGTAGTTTCCAGGTCTATGCATTTTTGTTCTGTCTTTGTATATTTTATGAGCCCTGGGTACCTTAGACTCAGCTTCATTATACTTAGGAGCTCTTGATTCTTTATAGAAACTAGGCTTATGCCCTAGCATAGCATAATAAAGAGTACTACGTACAGTAAGGACACTCCCTGCCTCCCTCAGCAGTGCGGCCCACCCGCATCGCCAAAGCTCGGATACCTTTCAGATACCGCTCAGAGGGCCTATTATGGCCGCATTTGCTATTTTGCTTTGCGTCCTCTTTGCGTTTTTTTGTATTGACTATGACACTCTAGATGACGAAAAGCAATATTGCAAATGCAGCCATAATTGGCCCTCAGTACAAACAGCACGTCTTATCTCACTCACACAAGCATGATACGCGTGCACATACATGACTTTCGGCTGTGGGCGAAGCAACTTGTTTATTCCATAATCCTAGCGCGAGTGTCCGCGGTGTGACCCTGGTCACTCTAATATTAAAAAGGCGAAATTTTGTGTGAGTGTGTATGTTTGTTACCTCTTCGCGTCGAAACGGCTGGAGCGATTGCAAGAAAATTTGGTATGGAGTTAGCTGACACTTTGGATTAACACAAGGCTACTTGTACAGCGTGAAAATATATAATTCCCATGGGAAAATCAATGGAAATCATTTCGCGGATAATGTATGGGGTATTTTTTTCATGTTTAGATTTCAATAAAAACCTATGCACTGCCTATCGCCTGTCGTAAAGGCCGTAAGCGGACGGACACCAGAGATATTTTTTAATTTTTCATACCTAAAAGTAATATCACACTAATATTATACAGTTTAGGATATCAAGCAATAATATTCCTGATAGTTATTAGTTTTACTGTTATTCATTTCCTCAATAAACAGCAGGTAGCACTGCGGGGCACAGCTAGTAAAAGTAATAATTTGGGGCTTCCATAGTAAAGACACTTTATTGCAATCAATAATTACAATTAATGTTCTTAAATTATACTTTACTTCATTAGTAAAAATACTCTTCAATACATAGTATAAAATGAAGTCGCTTCCCGCGTCTGTCCCTATGTATGCTTAAATCTTTAAAAATACGCAACGGATTTTGATGCGGTTTTTTGCAATAGATAGAGTAATTGAAGAGTAAGGTTTATAAGTAGAGGTGAGAATAACTGCTATTTTTCAATCGCATGCGATCGCTGTTATGCTATTTTCGAACAACTGCGATTTTAAACTGCGATCGCATTTTCGTTGTCGATCGCATGATATGCGATCCGGCAACGAAAATGCGATCGGCAACGAAAATGCGATCGGCAACGAAAATGCGATCGGCAACGAGAATGCGATCGGCAACGAAAATGCGATCGACAACGAAAACGCAGGATGTAACTAGACATGCAAGTTTGCTCTAATATCAATGTTAATATGGATATTTTATCGAAGTGCAGCAATTATCGATATTACAAAACCTTATACAGTTTTTTTTCAGCAAAATGTCTTTTTAGTACATTTCATATTATTTCGATAGGAGTAAGATCGCAATGCTTCAATGCGTTTCGTTGCTTTGCTAATGACAAGTTGTCACATGCGATCGCGTTTTCGTTGCTGACGGCAACGAGAACGAGATCGTTGCCGACGGCAACGAAAACGCGATCGTTGCCGGGCAACGAGAACGCGATCGTTGCCGACGGCAACGAAAACGCGATCGCATTATACATTCGTTGTGAATAGCAATGCGATTCGTTGCCATGAAATAACGAGTTTTTTTAAATGCGATTGTAAATAACGACCACCTCTATTTATAAGTATAATACATTCACAAGATAGTGAAAGGTAAGGCGGTACGAAGTTCGCCGGGTCGACTAGTAGTATTATAAAATACACTTACATGTACTCATCATATACATCCTGTTTGGGCAGAGATACATCGGGATCCACCTCTAGATGAGTTTGTATCCATGTTACTGTCTGCTGAAGTTCAGCTCTTAAAAAGAAGAGAATGAAGTATATTTTAAATATGTTTCCTTGTTTAGATTGACGGTAGTGTTAGAAATGAAAGGAACTAAGTAAAACACTAGCAGGCTGGAAACAGGGTTATGATGTGAGCTATGAACATGGACTTTTTTGTGAACAGCAGATAGAAATAGGATAAGGAAAATGCTTAATGAACAAATCCTATTGGTAATTCACTCTTTGTCTCTTTGTCTTCTCTTCATTCAAACTTTACAGAGATTGAGTATTAGCTATAGGCCCAAATAAAATAATATATTGTTATCTGAACTATATCCAGTGCATTAAGTGAGTATTGGTTATTAATAAGGTTAACTCAATATATTAAATTGCAGTTATATTAAAAAAGTAAGCCTTTTTTTAATTGATTCATAAATTAAAAACTGACCTGGAACCTAGAGGGTTTACAGGTTGCTTCAGTGGATCATGTGGTGCAACTCCAGTGGGTAGCCGCAGGTAGAGAAGCAGCCGCTCTGGCCCGCTCAAACCTTCTACTGCATCAAGGAGTTGATTCACCCTCTGACATGCATCCGCACTGAAATTTTTTATAATAATATGAGCAAAGACCCATTACTTTCCATGAATTAAAAAAACTGAAATAGTGTCCATATTGATAAATAATCAAATGGTTTAATATTTAGACTCAGAATGTCAGCCAATAAGTAAAAGAAAAGCAAATCATCATTCACATTTTGACTGTCGCAGACTTAGCTGGCACCCACTTTACTTACCTCTTTGAAAAGTTTCTATTGTAATGTCTAATTTTAACTACACTAGCTACTAGTGTACAAACATTGCTTCATACAAAGTAAAAATTACACGCAGTATAACTGGCTGAGTTGTTGTTTCAGCTTGGCCTATTCTTTTGTATTTGTGGAGTCTAGGTGGCTACACAAAATACTTAGGGAAATCAATAGGCTATACATATGAGAGAAATCCAAGAAACAATTATACTACAAAATAATAAATAATGCATTCGCAAAATAATTAATCTGGGTCCAAAATATGGGTCAAGGTCATCTGATATAAAAGTAGGTAAGTGTATTCAAAATTTGCAAACAGCGCAACAAAAACAGAATCTTTTAAACACTTTGTACATGATTTAAGATAAACTCAACTGCATATTGTTTTAAGAAATAAACAAATTATAAATTCAATTACTAGAGAAGCTACTTGATTGTTTATCAATTCTCTATTGCAGTAAAATTTGTTTAGATAAACAAATTGCATTTGAAAGGAAGTATATATTGATTATAAGACCTATTTTTGTACATATATTAATTTGTTAGACGCGGAAGGATGTCTATCAGTTAGAATTTAATGATAAAGAGTAAAAACAAGATAGGTGGAGGTGATAATGGTTTTTGGTTTTAGATCACTGATCAAAGTGATATAAAATTAAAACGACCCACCAACCAATAAAGTTATTGCTGATGCTTGTTGGCATACACAGTTGTTCATTTGCTGTCCTGGCCCATCACCACAAACGATGCAAAGTGTTACCTCAGTGTGTTCTCCACAATCTGCTGCATGGAAGCTATTCTATCCGGATCCATTTTTCCCTCCTCTGCTTTAGAAACATCGGCGGCAGAGCCCACGGCACTAGAAGGGCCGGGGGTGACGGTCGGAGCGACAGCGACGGCTGATTCTTTATTGTAAGACGCAGTTTGCGTATGTTTTGGATGAATGACATTTTCCCGATGATGTTTCGCATCATCCACTAATTCACCTTCGTTTCTAGCACCATCTTTAGCTGCCCACGGTTGAAACGGAGTTGTGCTATCCATTCTAACCTCGGCAGGTTAGAAATAATCTAATATTCGGTATCATTTTTAACTTTTCTTTTATCTGAACATTGTAAATGCGTAACAAAACTCCATTTTCTTGACATTTGATCAGCTGTGCGGTGAGGTGGAGGAAGGGGAATTACTAGTGTTGCTATTTGTAAAAATATTATGAAAACATATTTTTTTTATATAAAGCAGTGAGGTGGTGGGGAAAATATAAAGTGGAACCTCAGAGTGGCACAGTCTCAGGGCACAGTGGAACGAGTTGTTGTTTTTAAATTCACCCACTTTGGGCAGGCAACGGAACTTAGTCCATACAGCCAAGTCTTCAGTAGTTTATTTCTTTATAATCAATTCTTCTTCTTCTGTAGTTTATTTAATTCTTTGTTTTCCTTAGCCTAGGTTTCTAACCTAACCTATTGAAATGCGAGTATGGTCTCACATTCCATTCCAATATTCTCACTGTAGTGTGTGCACCACCCACTTTTCACCCACTGTAATGTCTTAGGTTTAAGTTCACTCAATAAAGGTGTATCTCAACGTATGGACGTGTTTGAATGGTACTTCCCACCTCCTTACATGGCGACCCTGCCATGAGAGTCGAGGTTGAGGTCGAGTGTCCGGGAGTTAATAAAAAAGACTGGAGTGGACTAAATTAATAATTAATTAATTAATAATTTGTGCCAGTGGCAATCATGGTTGTGGTGTTGCGTAACATAATTAAAGACATTCTGCGGAACGGAAATTTTTAATAAGGGGAAGACGTATTCGAAGGAGGAGGTGATTTTGGCCCAAAATGCGGCAGCAGGTGACAATGACTCGGTTATGAGAGACGTCGCTAGTAATTTACGTCATAGCAACATCTTGACGACGACGCTGATTATCATCTTCGTGATCATCATTCTGATCATTGGGCTGAAGTACTACCGGATCTGTCACCAGCAGTGGATTCGTCAGGAGCTAAACGGAGAAATCATGAGGCAGTGGCAGATGCGGCTATCCATGCGGAACCGGAACCCGACCACCAACCCGGCTATGGAGAATGTGTGAAATGTACAAGTGAGTTAAGAGCTGGACAAATGTGAGTGAATTTAATTTTAATATTTTTTTTTCTTAGAAGCAACAACTGCTTTTTTTAAGTTGATATGAACAACATTTAAAAAAAATATGAAATATCCTTAGAAATAGTTTTGTCATTTATTAATTAATAGTAAAATAGTTCTTATGGTTCAAGAATTAATACAAATATACGATGAACTTGTAAGTATAAGACAGTATCTTATTAAAATTGGCCCCAAGCATCGAGCCGAAAAAGGTGACACTTCAGAAAAAAAATTCGAAGTCACAGGAATTATTTAAAAAATTTAAGAAAGTTGTGAAAGTATTAGCAGAGAAAATTAACGGAAAATGTATTAAAGATAAAGACGTTGATTTAATTAATATCAGCATAGAAAAAGTAAATGAAATTTACAAAAATATATGTACCTTACGTGACGAAAATTTCGATATTTCTGGTGAAAGCGGAAGCCAGGATAGTTTTAATTCTTTAGATGAAAAACAGGAATCTATATATATAAAATCCAAATACCACTGATCTACTCACTCACTCACTCATCATCGCCCAGCCGAAACCGCTGAAGATAGAAAGATGAAATTTGGACAGTAGCTTCTTTACGTGACGTAGGCACCCACTAAGACGGGATTTTGGGATAACTTAACCGGGACGCCGTATACAGGGTGTAACAGTTTGTATGAAACTCGTAAACTACTGGGTTTAGAATGTTGAAATTTAGGCTGTGGATTCCTTTTATATCACCAACATCACAAGTGATTTAGTTTTTCTTTTATTTTGCCCCTGAGGTCTTATACAGGGTGAAATATGTTTTTTGCTAAAATCTAAACTAATGACACTAGGGACTTGAAATTTTCAAAATAAGCTCCTTATAATATTACAACATCAAATATGATATCAAAACTGCGTTTATTAGTCCTGAAAGCATTGATACAGGGTGTTAAAGTTTGTATGAAAAACCGAAACCGCTCATTATTTTTCTTAGAAATTGAAGTGGTCGATGTTTCTAGATTGTTGGGGGTGCTAATTACGAAAAAAAACGGGACGCCGTATACAGGATGTAACGTCTGGATTAAGAAAGTTGAAATTTACACTGTAGATACTCTTTGATTCGAAGTGGGTGATTTTTCTAGATTGTTAGGGGCGCTAAATACGAAAAACAAACGGGACTCCGTATACAGGGTGTAACGTCTGGATTTATAAAGTTGAAATTTACACTGTAGATTATCTTTGATTCGAAATGGGTGATGTTTCTAGATTGTTGGGGGCGCTAATTACGAAAAACAAACAGGACGCCGTATTCAGGATGTAACAGTGTGTATAAAACTCCCAAACGTCTGTATTCAGAATATTGAAATTTACACTGTACATTATCTTTGCATTAAAAACATTATAAATAGTTTTTTTTTTTGCCCCTGAGTTCTAAGGTTTTTATACAGGGTAAAACAAGTTTATCACTAAAATCTAAACTATTGACACTAGAAACTTGAATTTTCAAAACAAGCTCCTATTAATATTAAAACATCAAATATGGTATCATAACTGCTTTTATAGTTACTGGAGTCCTTGATACAAAGTTTTTATAAAAAACCGAAACCGCTTATTATTTTTCTTACAAATCGAAATGGGTGATGTTTCTAGGTTTTAGAAATCGTTATTACAAAAAAGACATCATCGTTTTAATTTATAAATGCAAAATGTAAATCGATATGTGTGGATTTTTTTTAGGATATTGGGGGTTCTGATTACGAAAAAGTTAGAAATTTTAAAATCCAACATGGTAGATATAAAGTTTATTATAAAGGGGCGTCCTCTTAGTTTTTGCGAACGCTGATACAGGGCTTTACAGTTTGTATGAAAAAAGAAATGGTTGTTGAAGTATACTGGATAAGAGTCGCGCAAGACCAATATACAGCAGTGAACATCTATTGGTAGCGAGCGACGATGATGATGAAAGTAAACGGAGTATACCGGGTAGATGAAATGTTTTTTAAATCGTCAGAGTTATGCGTAAAGGCTAAGGTTAGTTTGTGTATTCAGAAATACGGATATTATAGCTTGCAGCCCAAACAGCTAAAGATTTTTGTATTGTAAAAGAAAACTGCATGATATTGATTTCTTTAGGGGTTTGGATTAGAAATTAGAAATGATTTCCTGATATTTCTGATTATAACTACAGATTAGAGAGTATACTTAACAAAACAAATGAACAAGTAATTTACATTTATTCTAAAAAAGCGCTTGCGAAGCTGCGGGCTAAAGCTAGTTAGATATAAAAATGGAAAAATTTGAAATAAAGACAGCAGTGGCATTACTGCCAGTTATGGATAGTAACGAAAATGTAACAAAACAGTTAATTTCTGCAATTGAAATGTACGACTCAATGTTAGAACAAAATTCTAAGAAAAGCCTGATTAATTTTGTATTAAAAACGCGACTTTCGGAAAACGCAAAATTAAGATTATCTCAAAATTACGACACAATACCGGAGTTAATTATAGATATGAAAAAACATTTATTGGTGAGGAAATCGGATACTACTGCCATTCAATGTCAATTACAGAGAGCATTTCAGGATCGTAGAACAATTGAAGACTACGGTAAATATATAGAGAAAATGTTTGTAGAGCTGACTATTTCGCAAGCAGATGGGGACGAGTCTAAATTTAATATTTTGTAACCAATTAACGAAATAATTGCAATAAAACGATTCACTGACGGTTTGCGAAACGGCCGGCTTAGCACAATTATTACAGCAAGGAATTACAGTAGCCTTGAAGAGGCTATTAGGGGAGCCAAGGACGCAGAACTCTCAATGTCATCAGAAGGAAGCATTATGAAGATAAACAGAGGTACGTACAATAATTATAATTATCAAGGATGGGGATATCAGTTTTGCGGGCGTGGCAGACCACCAACCAGCAGTGGGTCATCGTGGCATCGTGGTATGTCTGCGCCCCTCGGACAAGATAGGAACTCTACATAATATAGAGGCCAAGGCCAAGCACAGAGAGGATTTTACAACCCTAGGGGAACCTTTCATAATCGCGGAAATTTTAATACCAATAATACCTTTAATAGATACCAGAACCAACGCAATGTTAATTTTGTAGATTCCCACAATCCGAACGAAATCGAAAACCAACCGAATACGACACCGGATACACAGATCCAAGAAAACATTAATCAGTTTTTTCGTTCACAACAATGAAATATTATCTTTAAGTTCCCATGTGAACTCAGTAAATTTTTGCATCAACAATCATAACAACAATTGGCTTGTAGACTCAGGTGCATCGCTAAGCGTAATTAAATATGAATCGCTGTTGCGGAGTAACGTGGAAGTCCAGGGAGAGCGAATAAAGATAAACGGCGTGTGTGGCGAGTTATGGTCAGAGGGCTATGTGTACCTAACATTAACATATTTGAGTTGGGCATTTTCAATCAAGTGTTATGTTTTAAAAAATATTAATTGCAATTATGACGGCATTTTAGGTAGAGATTTTTTAACGAAGTACCGGGGTCTTTTAAATGTTGAACTAGGAACCTTAACATTAAAAATCGGAAAAGACGTTATTACAAGGTCAAGGTTATTATCAGGAAAACTTTTTGATTTTACCGCCTAGAAGTGAATCAATACATTTAGTGAATACAAGAGCGACGGATGACTGTGTTATCTTGCCAATGCAACTGTGTGAAGAGGTCTTTATGGCAGGATTGATAAGTAGACCAAAAAATGGAAAAACACCAATCAAAATACTTAATACTAGGGATACTGAAATAAAACTATATAGGTTTAACTATGAATCAGAACCATTGAACCAGTATGATATTTGTTCTATTTCACTGGTTTGTTCAAACGCAGATAGAGTAAAAAAAATACTGAAACACTTAGATTTAAGTTATTTAAATAAAGAAGAGCTATCAGAAATACAAAAAAATTGCGCAAAATTCAATGACGTGTTCCATTAAAAGGGGGATAAGTTAACATGTACTAATATTGGCGAACATTCTATACACCTAAAACCGAATACGGTACCTGTTTATACAAAACCTTACAGATTACCTATTTTTCAAAAAAAGAGATAGACAGCCAAATAAAAAAAATGCTTGATGATGACATCATTGAGGAATTTAGCAGTGAATGGTCAAGCCCAATACTGCTCGTTCCTAAAAAGGCAGATAGCAATGGTAATAAGAAGTTTAAGCTTGTAAAAGAGTACAGGAAAATAAATGAAAAAATATGTGATGATAAATTTCCTTTGCCGGATATAACAACAATATTAGATTATCTTTCGGGTGCAATTTATTTTTCTCACGTAGATTTGCAAAATTCGTATTTCCAAGTCAATTTAAAAAAGGAAAGAAGACCATATACTGCATTCACATATAATGGGCAATACACAAAAGCGGGGATAGTGACAGTGTCGATAATTATAGACCCATTTCAATTCTCTCCACCTTTTCCAAAATTTTTGAAAAAATTCTTAATAAAAGATTGGTTCAGTACCTTAATATGAATAAAATCATTGCAGATAACCAATTTGGTTTCAGATCTGGTGTGTCGACTGATGACGCCGTTCAAAAATTAACAGCCTCTATTGTTAACAGTCTCGATAACAAGAAAAAATGCCTTGGGATTTTTTTTAGATTTGTCTAAAGCCTTCGACACGGTCTCTATCCCCCTCCTTCTATTGAAGATGGAAAACCTTGGTATAAGGGGTCTTGCTCTAAATATTTTTAAAGATTATCTTTCTGATCGCTCGCAACAGGTCACTATAGATGGGATTAGAAGTGACACTGCATTCCTTACTCACGGAGTTCCACAGGGCAGCGTGCTAGGTCCCACCCTGTTTCTCATTTATATTAATGACCTTTGCAACCTTAATCTTCCAAATTGTCAAATTTTTACTTACGCAGATGATACAGCCTTAATAATTGACGGTGAGAACTGGGAAAGTACTCAAAAACATGCAGAATATGTTTTAAGGATTGTCACTAAATGGCTCGCCAGTAATCTACTAACTCTAAATGTTAAAAAAACCAATTATCTTACCTTTTCTACCAGATTATGTTTTCAACCTTCATCCTCTTTTTCCCTTAAAACTCATGTATGCAATATCTCAATAAACCATTGTACTTGTGATGAAATCTTAAGAACTCACTCCATTAAATATTTGGGTGTTCTTATAGATAGTACACTAAACTGGCAAAATCACTTAAAAAACCTATCTAATAGAGTTCGTAAACTAGTTTTTGTTTTTAAAAGGCTAAGGGACGTTGCTGACCCACCCCTACTTAAGACTGTTTATTATTCTCTTGCACAATCTATCCTTTCCTACTGCATCTCTTCATGGGGCGGCGCTGGTAAAACAGCAGTATTACCACTTGAACGAGCCCAGAGGGCAGTGCTGAAGGTTATGGCATGTAAACCTTTTAGATTCCCCACCAAAGAGATTTATGATTATTGGCGTGTTTTGACGGTGAGACAGCTGTTTATTTTGTCTATTGTTTCCCGTAAGCATTGTGAGTTATTTTATGTTGATAATTCTAATAAAAGAAGATCTGATCTTGTTTGCCCCACTTTAATATGTAGAACGGCTCTTGCTATGTCCCACTACCAGTATCTAAGTCCCGTAATCTACAATAAAATCAACAAAACCCTAAATATATATCCTATGACATTTCGTAATCAAAAAATTACTTTAACCAATTGGCTTCTCACACTTTCATATAGTGATACCGAAACTCTCTTAAAAATTAAAATTTAAATTTCAAATTTCAATTTAGTTATCTTGGTTTACATATAATTATATTTTTTTGGACAATGACGAACTGACAGACATACAATAAACTTTAATTTAAACTCAAATTTAAAAACTTATTTACTTTATAAAATAAAGTTCTGTTAACATCTGAAATGTAGGCTTGCATGTTTTGCATGTTAGAATTAAGTGTACCTTTTTTTTTTTTTTTTTAAATCTTTTGATATTATACTGTCTCCGTGGTCCGGCAGAGAGCGTTAGCGGTTGCAACACAGTTGCAACTAAAGCAACCGCTATCGTCTCCACAGTTTTTTTGTGTATATTTTGCTTTTTTGCCTAATAAAAACATTTTTATTATTATTATTTTTATTTATAATATCAGATGAAACGTATGCCAATGGGTCTACGAACTAGTCCGAGTTCATTTTCGAGAATAATGACGATCGCACTATCAGGTTTAAATTACGATAAATGCTTTATTTATTTAGATGATTTAATTACTTTTGGCCGAAATTTAAAGCAACATAATGATAACCTAATGGACGTTTTCAGCAGACTAAGACAAGTGAATTTAAAAATTAACCCTTCAAAATGTGAATTTTTAAAGAAAAGTATTTTATATTTAGGTCATTTAGTAACGTTAGAAGGCATAAAACCAGATCCAGAAAAAATAGTGTACTAGAGAAATACCCAAGACCACAATGTATCGATGACGTTCGTCGATTCGTTGCATTTGCTAATTATTACAGAAAATTTATACCAAATTTCGCAAAAATAGTAATACCATTAAACATGCTACTTAAAAAAAATATTGTATTTACTTGGAGCGAACAATCGGATAGTGCGTTTTTACATTTAAAGAGAGCTCTTTCATCATCACCCATATTGCAATACCCAGATTTTTCTGAGAACAACACCTTCATATTACAAACGGATGCCAGTGGGACGTCAATTGGTTCAGTACTATGCAATAAAGATAACAGACCTGTAGCCTACGCTAGTCGTAGTCTAAACAAAGCCGAATTAAATTACTCGACAATCGAGAAGGAACTTTTATCAGTAGTGTGGTCAGTAAAATATTTTAGGCCTTATTTGCATCGGAAAAAGTTTGTCATAAAAACCGACCATAACCCTTTAATATATTTATTCAATATGAACAATCAGTGTTAGAGGAGTATGACTTTGAAATTCAATACGTAAAAGGAAAGAGTAATGTTGTTGCGGACGCCTTATCGAGAATATGCATTACGTCACAAGAAATAAAATAAATGCATGAGAATGTTGTGAATGTTATGACTAGAGGTCAGAAAAAGCGATTGGAACAGGAAGCTAGTAGAAAAACTACGGAAATGGAAAATGTACCGATTTATGATAGGCCATCCAAAAATTGTCGAAATGCATTTTGTACCAAAGAATGTAATACAGCTAAAAAGCGTGTCAGCTTATGAAATGGAACGTTTGAAAGGAGGCATTGGTAGTATACGAGTGGGTTTTATTATGATGCAAGTAAGCAAACAATATATACAAATGCACATTTAGTATCTTTATCGGGTATCGCGCGAGACGCATACTTGAAAGAATTAGAACAAATGTGCGAAACTAAAAATATAGAAACAATTTACTAATAAAAAATAAAAATAATATAAATATAATAAAATTATTAACAAATGAAATAAAAGAAAAAAAGTGGTCCGGACCAAGAATATGTGTAGTAAAAGACACTATAGAAATAACAAATAAAGATGACGCGCGCGGAGTATTTAATGATTTTCACTTATTGCCAACCGGTGGCCATGCGGGAATAAGACGCATGATTAATTATATAAAAAAATATTATTTTTGGACAAAAATGGAAAATGACGTAATTGATTACGTAAAAAAATGCGACAAATGCCAAAAACAAAAGCATTCTTTACCAAAAAAGGAGCCAATGATAGTGACATCGACTGCGATGACAGCGTTTGATAAGGTATTTTTAGATATAGTTGGGCCCATAGATAAGGATTATTATAATATGTCTTATATATTAACTATACAGTGCGAGCTCACTAAATACGTGGTACGTGGTGCGTACGCATTAGAAGGTAATTGTACACTAACCGTCTTATTCATAAAGATACAGTAGATTTTAAGTAGCGTTACTGGAGGTCTACTTCTCTGGTTTGTTGTATGGTAAATACGTGACATCCAGTCTAAATTGACATATGTCAAATAACTAAAATGCTCTTTAACTTTTTATGAATAAGAGGGTTAATCTGTAGTTAGAACTTTTGAAGTTTGGAAGTTTTCGAGGGACATCGATCAGAATTATATTCGGGAGCGCCTTCCTTTATTTGTCACTTCGTTTTCCATAAAAAGGGCACAATAATACACAAATTCCACCAAACTAGCACAATAATAGCCACGAAAAACTAAGAAAATTAAGAACCAAAGCCCGACATCTTCTTTTCGTTTCGCCCCAAAACCTCCTGGACCTGGAACGAACAAAGGTGGAAGTAAAAAGTTGGATAGATTGATTGATTGAAATGATGTGGAAATGATCTCAAAAAACCGGAATTGTTTTGTTTTGAATTCGATCAAATGATATTTTTTGGATTTTACAAATTTCTTTGTTATTTTTAAGAGGTTTATCAGTATTATTAAGTAAGTTTCAGACAAATACCAATCTATAGTAGCGGTTTCCTTTCTCTGAGGTAGCGACACGATCAATATGTAAAAGTGTGAATTTTTCGTCTCGTCTAACTTATCTAGTGCTGGTGCTACCCAAGATGTATCTTCACGAGAGATTTTGCCTGTGGCTGGGTCATGTGCGTCTGTCTCGAGTGATTATTCTGGTTTCAGTGATACTGTTCGTCATTCCAATCATCACACACTATTACTTGTCTAAGGTAAGGAAACATTATCATTATGTATTTATCTACATTTTATACGTTGTTATAGGATAAAAGAGGATTTTAGCTGAATCTAAAAAAAAGAAAGGGTTTTAACAAGTCTAGAAAAAAAGCACTAAAGTCGAGGGCTCCATAGGGTAGCATTCAAGGCCTGCTGTGACACCTAAAGAACTACCTCAATCACAATCTGTGCATTTCACCATATACAAAGCCATATACTATCTTGCAATTTTGTATTTTTAGTATGATACATCATCATCATCAATGACTGGCAACTCAGTCCGGCACACACTTGAGGCTCTGGGAGACTTTACCACAATGAAAGCTGCGGATTTGAAACTGAGAATAGAAGAAATGCTTAGAATAAAGGTAAGTGATATTATTTGCTATAATCATCAATATATATAAAACTGTTCCGTTACTGACTGACTGACTGACTGACTGACTGACTGACTGACTGACTGACTGACAGACAACGCAGAGCCGAAACTACTGGGCGTAGCGGGCTGAAATTTTGCATGTAGGTTCCTTAGGGAGTGTAGGTGAGCACTAAGAAAGGATTTCCCGAAATTCCCACGGGAACGGGAAAAAATCAGATTTTTGTGTTTAAGAAAAATCCGCGCGGGTGATACCGCGGGGCAGCCTCTAGTCATTATATAAATATATCTTTCTAAATTGACTTAGGTACAGTAGAGCATTGATTATCTGAATGTTGTTTAACCAAACAACTAATCCCAACTCCTGCAATGCGCATGCCATCCCTACCTCCATTTTTACTATAAGATTGTCTGCACTTTTTTTTGTTTTATTCCTGTTACTCATTAAAAAAATATATAGGTATCTTCTTCTTCTTCTTCTTCTTCTCTAGTGGGGGTTGATTAGTGCCTGCACTTAGCTCGCGTAGTTGGAGCCATTGTACATATCCCCACATTGGAGCCATCCGAAGCGTGGATGCTCCCACAGCTCAGTCAGGTGGTCAGCTGGGCCGCAAATTACAATTTTTTTTTTCCACTATCAATGCATTCTGATGTGGATTTTTCATAGACTGAAGCCTTTATTTCTACCTTGGTGGGCTTTAGAGCCCCTGCAGACCCTTGAAGCACCAGAACCCTCTCGAACCCCAGTAATTGCTCACGCAATGAAGGCTGATGGGACCCGCAGTGTCGCTTTGGAGCCCTTACAGACCCCTAGCGGCTCCTCCGAGCCCACACAGACCTCCTGCGCAGTACCAAGCAATACCAGATCGCTGAAGGCAGTGATGTATGAATTTTTGATTGGCGAAAGCCTTTATTTGCTACACTGGTAGGTGCTTGAGAGCCCGTTGCAGACCCTTAGAGAAGCACGGGAGCCCTTTTGGACCCCAGTAGATGCTTCAGAGCCCGCATAGACCCTTGTAATGCAAAGAAGCCTGATGAGACCCGAGGAGTCGCCTAGGAGCCCTTACGGACCCCAGCGGCTCCCTTGAGCCCACATAGACCTCCTGCACTGCTACCAGCGATACTAGATTGCTTTAAGTAGAGAAAGCTCTGGTAGCTTCTTCAGCCCTTTTTCTTAACTCCATTGCAAAAACTTGCAAATGAGGGTAGTTTTATGTTTGATTTAGCTTGGCGTAATTTCGTGAAAATTGTTATGTTTTGAGTGGATTTTCTTTATAAAATAACAATTACACATATAGAAAAACACCAAGACCACACTTTATAACACTTGCCACTCACTTTCCGCGATTTTGGCGTCTAAACACAAAATAATTTGTGGAGCCAATTATGTTGTTGCCAGTGTTGCCAGGCAAGTCCAAACAAACAAATATATAGGTATATATGTTATCATCCATCTCACTCAACTTTTTCGGAGGGTAGTATACTTCATACTGACCACTGGTACATTAATGTACCGAGTTGAGTGGAAGGGTATTGTTTTTATTAACCTGTATGTGATATGCATTGGCTAACTTAATAAAAATATAGGTAGTTTGATTATAAGATAATACTGCTGGTTACTGGACACCCATGTCCCGCTAGTAGTTCAGATGACGCTCTACTGTACATAGTTACAAAATCTTTCTAGCCTGAAACATAGTTTTTTACTTTAGTATTTGTTGTCAACTGTTTTCATGGGAGCTCTTTTTAAATGTTTGTGTCCGAAATAAAGAACAAAAATAATTATTTTTATAGGGATTGACAAACACACACAAAAGTTGGCGCTATAGCATTGCCTGATGCAGGTCTAAAAAATATTTGAAGAAGTGTGATTAGGTGTGCCAAACCAAATAGAAATGGGATATGGCTAGGACAAAAAGAAGGAGACTGGGCAAAAGGCATTATGAAGGATTTGTCCTTTTGCAATTTCAATAGGATGAGCAAAAGCAAAATTTGTAATGTACATTTATCATTATTGATTTAAGAGACCTTTTACGCCTAAACCTAGATATTATTTGAAATACTTAAAACATACTAGGGACCAAGATGTAATGCACTAGGGAGCCCTTTTTTGTTAAAAACCCTTAGTTTTAGAAGATAAGATTTTTTTCTAGAGTGGCGCCACTGTTCGCGTGAAAGGACTCTTAAATATGGACCTGCAGATTCCTTAACAATGTTTGTCCTTGTGGTAATCTGTGGGGGAGACCTATGTACAATGGACGTCTATGGTTTTAATGATGATGTACAAATATATTTGTTATAAATACACTTACTACACATCTGCAGGCCTCAGTATCAACAGAGCTGCGTGAGTTAGAGGCGCGTCGCGGGCAGCTGCAGCGCGCGGCCGCCGCGGCCAGCGCCAAGACCGACAGCCTGAAGGCCGAGCACGCGCGCGCCGCTGCCGAGCTGCACCGCCTGCGCGCCTCCGCGGAACAAGCGCGCTTAGCCCAGCTAGAAGCCACCAGGCGTGACTCTCCAGAACTAGCCCCTCCTGTACAGATCCTCCCTTCCCACCCCCCGCCCCGTCTGCCTCCTCTCCCAGTCAGCTCTGAAACCCTCTGCCGCATGCATTCCTGCTTCGACCACTCACGATGTTCCCTCACTTCCGGCTTTCCAGTTTACATGTACGATCCTGATCACCACGCCCCGCTAGTAGGCGCAGAGGTCGACGGATTCCTAAAGACCACCCTGAGACAGACGTTGGGATATAATGCGCATTTGACACAGAACCCTAATGAGGCGTGCGTTTATTTGGTGCTGGTTGGCGAGGCATTTCCTATTGAGAAAGGAACTTTGTAAGTATGAATGTTTATAACATGTTTTCTGTGTATTCTAAATCAACACATAGTATAAAACAAAGTCTCCTGCCTCTGTCGCTATATACCCTATGCTTAAATTTTTAAAACTATGGAACGGATTTTGATGCGTTTTTTTATATAGGAGAGAAGTCGAGAGGTCAAGTCAAGAGGATGTTTTTTTAACCCCCGAACGAAAATTCAGAGAGGGGTGTCATAATTTTAACGTGTGTATCTGTCTGTCTGTCTATGGCACCGTAGAGCCCAAACGGATGAACCGATTTGCGTTTACTTTTTTTTGTATCATAAATAATTTCTGGCCGAGTGTTCTTAGCCTTATCTGATGAAAATCTGATATGTCGTTTGAAGATGATCAGCTCTTAAATAGTGGATGAGGCGACCTAACTACCTTTCATATGTCCTATCAATTTGAAATTTGTAACCGTGTTACAATGTTACAATGTTCAATGATTTTGAAAGTATATGGTAAGGCAACCGTGATCTTTTGAAGATGATTAGCTACAGTTCTGGTTAAGTTGATGAAGGGGGTCGGGGGTTTTGAAATTTTAAATTTGAATTATTATTAATAAGATAATACATGCACAACATAGTATGTAATCGATTACGCGGTACGAAGTTCTCTGGGTGTAAAATATAGTACTTGTTTTCAGTTCATCATCAGCAGAATCGTACAGGGCTGTACTAAACGAGTCAGCAGTAAAGAGCTTGCCATACTGGGGCGGCGACGGACGCAACCACATTCTAATAAACCTATCGCGACGTGAACTGACGGTTGGTTCCGGCGACGCGTTCTCGGGCACCTCGACCGGTAGAGCAATGATCGCGCAATCCACGTTTACACAAGAACAGTTCAGGCCCGGGTTTGACGTGGTGACGCCGCCGGCGCTGGGCCCGCCGGGCGGCGACGTGTGGCCTGACTGCGCTCCCATGGCTCCGGCTAGACGAAAATATTTGCTAGGGTAAAATATATTCTTATGGATTAAATAGTACTTAAATAAAAACTTTTTTTGATTTTAATATGTAAACTAAATGTACATGTTTAAAATTAAAGTTCTTATCAGTTTTCAGGGCTCGCAGCTATCTGTTGAAGGACAGGATAGTGACAATGACCAGTTCGTTATAAAACAGATACAGAAATCAGCAGCAGCTGCTCCGGAAAGCGATAAATTCTACCTGCAGTTCGAATGCGACCCGCCGACAGAACGCCGCTTCGTTATTCCCATAGGTGACTGGGCGTTATGTGGAACAGATCGATCTCGCCGATCAGTCCTTCGAGATTCTACGTTCACCCTAATACTGGCGCCGAACGATCCTGGCTACGTCACCACAGCGTTAATTCAAGCTAGATTATACGAAGCGTTGCGTTCCGGAGCAATACCGGTGATACTGGGTGGTGATAGAATACAGCTGCCATATGATGAGGTCTTGGATTGGCGAAGGGCTACGCTGCTTTTACCGAAAGCTAGAGTCACTGAATTACACTTTTTGCTAAGAGCAATATCAGATGCAGACCTGCTAGCTTTCAGACGCCACGGGCGTGTTCTTTGGGAGCGCTACCTGAGCTCCGTTCAAGCGAGTGTCGATTCCCTACTAGCTGTTATAAGGACGCGTTTGCACATACCGCCGCGCCCGGCGATACCGGAAACAGGAACGCCGGCTTTCAACGATTCGTATTTCCCACCAAGACTGGAACCTCCACCGGTAGACTCGGAGCCAGAGGAAACATTGGGGCCATTAGAAGCGCCGTACCCCAGCCCAGCGTACAGACGGAACTTTTCTCTAGCTCTGCTTCATGGTTATGAGCTGTGGAACGACTGGGGAGAGCCGTTTACTCTGTACCCGCAGTTGCCCTGGGATTCTGTGGTGACGTCGGAGGCGCGGTTCGTGGGGTCGTCGTCCGGGTTCCGGCCCCTCGGGCAGGGCGCGGGCGGCGCGGGCAAGGAGTTCGGCGAGGCGCTGGGCGGCGACCGGCCGCGCGAGCAGTTCACCGTCGTCATCCTCACCTACGAGCGCGAGGCCGTGCTCGCCGCCGCGCTCGCCAGGCTGCGCGGCCTGCCCTACTTGAATAAGGTATTGTTTTAACATCTTATTGGCATTGACATAATTTCAATTTTTAAGAACTGTATTTGTATAAGTAGTAAAGAAAATGCATACCACTGCTAGTCTAATTATGAAAAATTATTATCACTCGACTTGTGTAATAAATATAAATGTAACTTTACAAACACGAACTTATTCTTACATTAAGTGCACTTCTAATGCTAAAGCTATTCGCAGGTGGTGGTAGTATGGAACGGTCGCTCGGCGCCCTCCATGTCGTGGCCGGAGTCCGGGGCGCCGGTGGCCGTGGTGCGCGCGGCGCGGAACTCGCTCAATAACAGATTCCTGCCCTACGACCTCATCGACACTGAGGCTGTGCTCTGTGTGGATGATGACGCGCATTTACGGCACGACGAAATAGTTTTTGCTTTCCGGTGAGATGTGCTTTTATTAACCCCCGACTAAGGAATTCAGAGACGGGTGTTATAATTTTAACCTGTGTATCTGTCTGTCTGTCTGTCTGTCTGTCTGTGTATCTGTCTGTGGCATCGTAGAGCCCAAACGGCTGAACCGATTTTCGTTTAGTTTTTTTTGTATCATAGATAATTTCGGGCCGAGTGTTCTTAGCCATGTCTGATGAAGATCTGATCAGCGGTTTGAAGATGATCAGCTCTTGAATAATGGATGAGAGGATCTAACTAACACACATTAAACTTGTTTAACTGTTTTTTTTCCTATGTTTTAAATGGTGTTTCTTTATTTACTTGTACCTACTTTGTTATGTTTTCTATTTGTCATTTTGTTTGTTTTAATTTTTGTTTAAAATTTAAGTTATTTTGTTAATGTGTGTTTTCTGTTGTAAATAAATAATTTCTTTCTTTCTTTCTTTTCTAACTAGCTTCCTTATGTCCGATCGATTTGAAATTTGGTACCATGTTACATCTATGATATAGAAAGTATTTGTTAAGGTAACCATGACCTGATCTTCCGTTTGAAGATGATCAGCTCTTGAAAAATGGATGAGAGGATCTAACTAGCTTCCTTATGTCCGATCGATTTGAAATTTGGTAACATGTTACATCTATGATATAGAAAGTATTTGTTAAGGTAACCATGACCTGATCTTCCGTTTGAAGATAATCAGCTCTTGAATAATGGATGAGAGGATCTAACTAGCTTCCTTATGTCCGATCGATTTGAAATTTGGTAACATGTTACATCTATGATATAGAAAGTATTTGGTAAGGTAACCATGACCTGATCTGCCGTTTGAAGATGATCAGCTCTTGAATAATGGATGAGAGGATCTAACCACCTTCCATTTGTCCTATCAATTAAAAATTTTGTACAGTGTTACTTCAATGATATTGAAAGTATATGTTAAGGTAACCATGATATTTTTAAGATGATTAGCTCTAGTTCTACTTAAATTGATGAGGGGTCTGACGGGGTCAAGGGTTTTTAAATTTTTAAATTTGAGTTATGATTACATTATTTACATTATGTAATGTACAAACTTATTATGTTTACGATTTTTAAGAATTGCAATTACAAATGGCTTTTTATTACAGAGTATGGCGAGAACACCGAGACCAAATAGTCGGCTTTCCTGGCCGCTACCACGCGTGGGACCTTAATTTTAACAATGGCTTTTTGTACAACTCTAATTACAGGTATGTTTTTATTACCATACGTGTTATTTTGTGAGTATTTTCGAAAAAACTTTTGACTGTCGACTATCTTCGTATATTGGTTAATTAAAGATTTTTTTCTAAAAAAACCATGACAAACATCATGCTGTGTCGTTCAAATATATCCATGTTAAGCGAGGATACATGAGGCCGTCATCTATTTTCAAAAGTTTTAATTACTAGCGCAAGATATAGGTGCAAGTAGATAGTTTGTAAAGAATGTACGATGTGGTTGGCAGCTGCGAGCTGAGCATGGTGCTGACGGGCGCGGCCTTCGTGCACCGCTACTACCTGTGGGCCTACTGGCGCGCGCTGCCCGCCGCCGCGCGCGCGCTCGTCGACCAGTACATGAACTGCGAGGACATCGCCATGAACTTCCTCGTCGCGCATCTCTCTAGGAAGCCTCCTGTTAAGGTGACGCTCTTCTCTTCACTCTTTACTGACAAATTCATCTATTGATTACTAGCTGGCCAGCCCAATTTCGTATGTTGTTTTATTTTACTATCTTCGTCGCATGTTTTCTCAACTAAATCGGCACAGACGTTTTCGAGTTTTAGCGAGACAAACAAACCACGATATGATAAAAGATATCTCTTAATGCACATTTACATAGTAAACTTAACTTGAAGTTCTGCCCTTGCCCATCCATGCGAATCCAGGCAAGCAGCCCAAATAGCAGAACACTGTATAGAGACAGCTGTCATGCCACTGACACTGTTAACCCTGCTGTTCACATAACACCCGAGTGACCTAGTTCTAGTATCTCTTCCATCTATACCCTTCGCGCGTGTGTGCGGTATTTGGACTCTACCTCAAAAGCTTTTAAAAATCCCTTGTGGCGGCTGCGTTCTAACTAAGTTACGTTCAGTTGTAAAATTATGTCTCAAAAATGATGTAACGCCCAGTTGATGATAGTTACTTCCCTACTTAGGGAGCAAAGGGCCGTAACAAATAGACTACTCTGTGGCTCAGTTGGCAGCGATGTAGACTGAGTAAGCGTGTGCACCCGGATTCGATTCCTGGGCGGGGCGAACATTGATATGATGAATATCGATGTTTGTTCCTGGTCTGGGTGTGATGTTCGTCTCTGTGTATGTTTCGGGCACCCTAGATACAGGTTCTTCCTAGTTAGGGGCTCTGAGTGTGATGTGATATTATATTTATTATACTTATAAATCGTCGCCACTTTCAACGGTCTTGAGCGATATCGCAGACTTCCTCCCAGGTTTTTGTTGCCGGTTGAAGAAGTTACTATGATATTCTGTACGACACACATAATGCGTGTTTCGTTGTGTGTTTGCAGGTGACGTCGCGCTGGACGTTCCGCTGCCCGGGCTGCCCGGCGACGCTCTCCGCGGACGAGACGCACTTCCACGAGCGACACAACTGCATACAGCTCTTCTCTCAGGTTAATCATATTCAATTCTAACTGTCCCTGCGACTTCGTATCGCTCTACAATTTAAAAATAGAAGTTGTAGTTTTTACTTGCAATTTTTTCATCTCTTCTCAACTTTTTAACCTTCCCAGGACTACGATAAACATTTCAAAATCTCCTAAATCGACCCAGCCGTTCTCGAGTTTTAGCGAGGCAAACGAACAACGACTGATTTATATAAAGACGTAAATTAGTTGGTTCAACAGACTCCTTAAGACGCTATATGAGTTTTGAAGGTTTTTTTAAATCAAGTAATTCTCTTAATCTATAGGAGGTAAAGATCTGGAATTTCAATATAACCTTTTTGAGGATATGACAAAGTTTTTTATAATTGAGAAACACTACTGGAATCAAAAAACCTCGATACATTATTTCGTCAAAGATAACCTTTCCAAAAAACGGGAATAGCTAGTTCTTCGATATTACTTACTAGTTTTTGTTAAAACTACCTAATAATAAGGAATAATGATAATAAACAAAATCAAATTCTGGTAATTCAGATTTTGATTTGATTTAAAAGCAATAATTAAAAAGATATTCAATATTTATTACTTTTTCCAATAAAATGTAGTAACCGATGTGGGCGACTGTCATATGACTGCCCTTTCCCTCAGTATGCTATATCAAAGAGATAGACTCTGTTCATTCGGTCGTTCGATTTATTTGTCGTATATCGTCTTATTGGTTAATCGGGTAAGCACTAAACAATCTTTGGCGGAAATTAGATACTTTCCAGGCCTCGACAATAATGCACTGAGTATTAATATAATATTGTATTTCCTCTAGATGATGGGCTACACGCCGCTCATCAGCACGCAGTTCCGCGCCGACTCGGTGCTGTTCAAGACACGGATACCGCACGACAAGCAGAAATGCTTCAAATTTATATAGGTAAACTAGCTGTAAGTACCAACTCCCTTGCTTATTTATTTACCTACTAGCTGGCACGGCGAACTTCGTTACGCCACAGAAATTAAGATATGTACTACTAAACACTTGGCTCTATAGACTATGTTCTTTTGACTGAATAGAATGGGCTATTTAAAATATAAAACAACAATAACAAACCTCCAACTGTCAAAATATGTAAACAACGGAAAAAATGCACCTTGGGCTACATTATTCGAGTTTAAGTAAGGATCCCTAATTATTTTGAAAATCTAATATAGCCTATGACACTCGGGGTTAATGTAGCTTCCTACCAGTAAAAGAATTTATCAAATCGGTTCAGTATTTCCGGAGCCTATTCGTTACAAACAAACAAACAAATCTTTCCTCTTTATAATATTGGTATAGATACATAATATATGAACTGTATAGTACGACAAAAAAATCTAGAAATTAAAAAGTGGCAACATTGTATGGAAATTTTCGAAAATCTGACAAATTTCCATACAGTGTTGCCACTTTTTAATTTATAGTTTTTTGTGTCTCACTATATTTATAATTTTTATTTATGTTTAAACATTTCATTGTGTACATATTTTTAAATAAGTTAAAATCATTTACGTATTTAATCAACAGTGAAGATATGTTTAGCTGTTAGTTAATAGAAAATCTAAATCTGTGATTTTAGTCTATATAAGAAAGGCCAAGCAAGATCTATAACATTTGCACCAAAACAAATCGCAACTCTGTCATTAATTTTTTATATTAGGTAAAAAAATACATAAATCATAAAAGCCTTGAGCATCAAGCTACATGTAACTGGCCTTACCTGAATAAAGCATTTTAAATTTTGCAAACTATACTCGATCAAAATTACCATGCATTATTTGTGTTTACTTGTGCGATTAATGTAAGTATGTATTTACGATTTGTATATTTTTTATTGTGACTTGTCTCATTGACTAAAGTGACATTTTTTTGTAGATTTAATTTAGTTTAGAGCAATCTGTCTTTACCTCAGAATTTTTGGAATTTGATGTGTTTAATAATTTGTTGTGCAATATATGTAATTTAACTTTCTTATTATTTTTATACTTAGTTATGGTTAAGCTTGGTGCCAATAATAGTAAGTATGTACAATATTTGCAATGCATTTTAAAGTACTTTTAGGATGCTGCGGGAATATTGTATTCTTAGAGTTACATAGAATAAAAATAATACTTAATATCTATATATATAAAACTCAAAGGTGACTGACTGACTGACTGACTGACTGACTGACTGACTGACTGACTGACTGACTGACTGACATAGTGATCTATCAACGCACAGCCCAAACTACTAGACGGATTAAGCTGAAATTTGGCATGCAGGTAGATGTTATGGCGTAGGCATCCGCTAAGAAAGGATTTCCCAAAATTCCCTCAGGAACGGGAATTACGGGACTTTTTAGTTAGTATGAAAAATCGACATTATTGAGTGTATCGACGTCAAACTTGGTGTACAGGTTCCTCAGTGAATGAAAGAGTGTTAAAAGAAAGGAATTTACAAAATTCCCACGGGAACGGGAATTACGGGACTTTTTTAGTGAGAATGAAAAATCGACATCCTTGAGTGTTTCGACGTGAAATTTGGTGTACAGGTTCTTCAGTAAATGTAGGAATGTTGAAAGAAAGTAATTAACAAAATTCCCACGGGAACTGGAATAACGGGACTTTTTTGTGAGAATGAAATCTCCGCTTCCTTGAGTGTATCGACGTGAAATTTGTGTACAGGTTCCTCAGTAGATGAAAGGGTGTTGAAGAAAGGAATTAACTAAATTCCCATGGGAATAGGGTTACAGAACTAATTATTTAGTATGAAAAATCGATTTCCTTGAGTATGCCAACTTGAAATTTAGTCTACAAGTGTAAGGTTGTTGGAAGGAAGAAATATACTAAATTCCCACGGGAACGTAAAACGGGACTCTTTAGTTAGTATTAAAACAATGTATATATATTTCTTTATTTCCACGTAAAAATAGGAAAACGGGTTCTTCAGTGGGTGTAATTAGATTCAGAGTTCTATTAAGAAAAAAACAACCAAAATTCACATGGTAACGAAACATTCCCAAACATAAAGCGCCTAAAAATCTTCAACTTTTTTTTACTCGAGTAGGTACATATACTTACAAGGTATGTAGGTACGTATATCCAACTACTTTTACCCAACCAGCTAATAGAAATGTAAGAAGTTTCAGTGTCTGAATGGTGGAGTGTAGAAATGAATTTATGGAGTTGCCACGGGAACTGAAATAAAAATAGATATTTTTAGGGGGTATGGGTGCGTTCAGAAATGATGTCACCAAAATCCTGAGTCGTAAATCAACCAGTAATTAACGATTTTAATGAAAAAGCGCGTGCGAAGCTGCGGGCAAAAGCTAGTTATTATTATAAAATATTAATGTCTGGCAGGTGAACATTGTCCCGCTGTGTAACCCTTATATCAAATATTGATTCCTTTTTTATTTTTAGCTTTATTTCTCTCCCAACATCTTTGTCAAGAGTTGTTATTGCTATCTTTTACACAAACAAGATTTGTAAAAAAAGGCGAGAGTTGAGCTAACATTTCGTGATTAATTGTCCAATTAGACAACCAATTTTGTCGAATTTTAATTCGTAGTGCGATGATATTTCATGAAACAGAACACTGATAGAATTTGTCATTTTTATTTTATAATTTTATTACAAATAAATAAGTTTAGTTACTATTATATTAAAGACTGATTAAAATTTTCATACTACAAATTGATGATAAGTTTACTGAGCCTCAATTTTAAAACATTTTTATTCAACTCCTCCTGTTATGTGCTTGTTTTAAGAACATTTGAACATTTAATAAAAAAGTTACAGCATAACTCTTATTTCTGAAATGGTCATGTTAAAATAATCATAATTGGGTTTAAATAACAGAAAAAATTGTGACATGACTATAGTTTACTAGGACTTTCACACAAATATTAGATTAACCCGAATGGTTGGAATGCCGAGCTCTAATTATGAAGTCAGGTCGTCCGTCACGTAACAGTAGGTTTATATATTTAAACTAGAGGCTGCCCCGCGGTTTCACCCGCGCAGATTTCTCATAACCACAAAAATCAATTTTATTCCCGTTCCCATGGGAATTTCGGGAAATCCTTTCTTAGTGCTCAGCTACACTCCCTAAGGAACCTTCATGCAAAATTTCAGCCCGCTACGCCCAGTAGTTTCGGCTCTGCGTTGTCTGTCAGTCAGTCAGTCAGTCAGTCAGTCAGTAACGGAAGAGTTTTATATATATTGATAAAGGTGTTCAGTAGGCCAACAACACATTTTATTTTCGGCCATGAAATTGCATTCAAATAAAAAATATGGACCGACTATTGTTAATTAAGAAAATCTTTAAATAAATATTAGGCGTAGGTAAGTTAACAAGTCCAAGCCATATTGCCATGTGAGGATAAAATTAAAAAAAAATATATGGTTGTTTCCTTTTTATTTTAAAACTAGATATTAATAAAAATCGGACAGATTTATGAACACAACAATTATTATTAATAAAAATTCCTTTGTTTACTTAATGTGAAGGTAGTTTGGTGCTACTTATTCTCCTACGGATAATGTGTGTGTTTAATGTCTAAAAAAATATTTAGAGGTACAAAGCAAAGTACGTGTGCTATTTTTCTAGGACATTGAACTATAATAATCTAAAACAATAGCTCGAATTGCATTGCATATTTATTCGAATAATATATTATTGTATCCTACTATTTATTTATCGAGAATCTCATAAATAGTCATAATTGATACCTTAATATTACTAAAATCAATAATATTATGTTAATAATGAGATAGGTTAAGTACTTTTATACGTATTCACTTATTAACGATGTATGTACCTTTTTAAAGTATGTGAGAAATGCAAATAAATATTAAAGCAATTAAAAAGTTTCTTATATTACGTTCGAATCTAAGTAATAATAATTTTAAGTACTTATTACAAAATAATATTATTTTTATTAGTGATAATATTATCAGGCACTTAGATGACCAACTCGAAGAGAATAAGGGCCAAATCCAGTAGGCAGGTACAAAATACGTCAAAGAGTGGGCTTATGAAATCTTAAGTTTTTCAAGAGTTCTCTATAACAAGTGGACTCTTGAGTAGTCTTTATTAGATCAGGTGTTTGCTGGGAGACATTCCATACAAGCAAGATTTGTCATTTATCTCATTTTCGAGAGTTTTATACTTTTGACAGCTAAGTGCCGTCCAGCACGAGCGCAGTGACACTATCCGCCATCGCCAGAATATAAGTGTTAGTGTGTGACGCGTCTCTAGGTAAGTCAGCCGTATGATAAAATTTCGAAAACGCGATAAATCTTACTGGTTTGTAATCACACCCCTATGTAATTATCACGATTGCCAGTTATCGTAGTTGTTGTAGGAGGAGGCGCCGGCGCGCGGCAGCAGCACGCGGCGCTCCGGCGCCCGCCGCGACGGCGACAAGTGGCGCTGGTGTCGCCACTCGCGTCTTCAGGCAAGATCGTCCACCTTGCCACCTCCGTCTAGTCTCTTTAGCTGAAATTATAATTAATTAACTATTTTTTATTTCATAAAAAAATATTATGTAGTTTACTATTACATTTAATATGTAATAGAAAACTACTTACATAATATTTTTTTAAGAAAATTAGTAAGTATAGTTATTTTTTGTCAATACAGTCATTTCCATCGTATCTGTACTCCATCAAGTCCATATACGACGAGTCTTAAGTTTTCTTTTTAATTGGATATTTGTGCTTCGCAAATATAAAATTATACGTAAAATTTACTACAACTGGAAATCCTGTTTATTAAGATAACAAATTTGAAGCGTAAAATCTGAAAAAACCCTAAAATGTTGTAGTATTTTTTTATCTAATGATCGATTTCATAATCTTATCTTTTGCGTGCGTGACGGACTAACATATCAATTAATTTGTTGAAGCCGCGATGATAACAATTGATAAGCGACAATAGTGATGTCCTATATACAGTATCAGTAAATATAACACCAACAGAACTTTTTAAATTTTTTTATCTCTGCCAATGCTTGTTTCGGGTGTCCTTTTGTCAATGCTTAATATTTGTATCGTATCTTTGAAAAAAAAAATGTAGAAACAAACAAATGAAGTTGCATCTTACGCTCTGTTCAATAGTCCACGCTACTGGCGCAGGGCGTCCGGCTCGCTTGTTTGGAGTGAAAAATCAAATGATTAGATACCTAAACCTAATATTTCTACTTCATTTCATATCTACCGTGTAGGTTAACTAATAAGAAGGTAGGCACAGATAACGAATATTTTTGATGATATTGTGATAGTTACAATTTTAATAAATAAACTTAAGAATGTAGTAACCCTTTTTCCATTTGAGTGGCATGCACTAGCTACTTTTGTATGTAAATTAACCTAACTTACTTTTTATGTTAATAGGGTTAGTATTAATTCAAGAAAACTCAGAAGCAAAACTACTTACAGAGAGCAATTTGTAATGGTAGGAAATAAGGCTCTTAAAGCATTAGTGGTTAGGAAATTAGCTTCTGCAGATTATCCTGGAAAAGGCTTTACCACATAAGGTCGGAAAAAAGTTTCTAATTACATACTTACCTATTTTAAAACCAAAATATTTTAATATATGTTAATAAGTATTTCCGAAGATTCCTCTAATAATTCTACCTCTATGTGACCTCTACGTTTCAAAAACCTACCTAGTACCTACCTAGGTATTGAGATAAATACAGCACAGCACAACCAAATGGAAAATAAGTTACAATAAACCATCACCAATAATAATAAAGAATCGTTCTCTTTTTGAATTGATAATGTTTAGTCCTACCTCCTTCTCATCAGCAGCAACCTGCCTGTACCTCGGCGGCTGCGGCGCGGCCGCGGGCGGCGCGGAGAAGCCGTGCACGTAGAGCAGCGCCGCCGCCGCGCCGCCGGCCACCGGCCCGGCCCAGTACACCTGGGTTATTTATTAATAGTTTACATGTGAATTTCAGCTAGATGTATTTTATGTGGGCGTAATGATGGGTGGATGTATAATGTGGATATAGATGTGAATTTCAGCGAAAATGTATCGGATATAGCTACCAGATAGCAGTTTTTTTTTCGGACTTCTTGTGGGGCTAATATATAGTAATAAGTAATAGTAATGCTTCTACAAGATGTAATTGGAAAATATCGACACAAATAAAGAATTCACTATACCCCTGATAACAACACTGTATTTTTAGTGCCAGTTACAAATAAGAAATTGTTATAGTTCTGAATTGACTACTTTTCAGATCAAAACCACGATAAAGTAGCTCGAAGAGGACTCAGGCTATTTGGTTGGATGTCTGTTTACTTACCCAGTGGTTGTCCCAGAAGTTGGCAACGAGCGCTGAGCCGAAGGAGCGGGCGGGGTTCATGGAGGCGCCCGTGTAGTCGATCGCCATGAGGTGGCCCACGGCGACCGTGAGGCCGATGGCGAGGGGCGCCACTGGCTTGCTGTCTGGCTTGTTGGGGTCGCACACCTGTGGGTGAGTGTGTTTAGTACCTATTTTACAAAAAATATCGCTACAATTAAAGTGAAAGAACTAACTCATGTAAAGTAAAATTTGGCTTCCGTTTCTGTGGTATTTAACACAAAATTTTAAATTTCAATTATTTAAAATATTTTAGGCAGTACCCACGCATGAATAATAATAGTTACATTTTAGTTGATTGACAGCTGCCTTATGAGAACGATTTATGGGAAACGGCGAACTGAGACGGCGCGTTTAAGGAGATAAATAAACCAAAAATATGTGATAGGTAATTGAACCGATAATTCTTGAACTTCACGAATCACATTTGTAGTAGGTAATTTATGTAAGTAATTCGGGCGAGTACGCAAGAAAAGCAGATACTTTCATGAAGTGTATTTTAATCAAAATATTGGGAGGTATTAACGTTATTTAAAATTAATTTTAAAATAACAAACATAGTGCGTAGAAGCTAAAGGTAAATTGCAGATAGGCACTATCAATAATTACCTCCTTTTCACAAGATCTTTAATCCATAACTTTTTACAGTTCATTAAGTTTGGCGCACCTATCCCATTACTACTAATTATAAAGACGAACCCTAAAATTACCAGAACAAAAATGGATAGGTACACTCGTTCATTCATTATGAAGACGGATAGACTATTTCTGAGTGTCGTTACTTGAGCTTAGCAAGACTAACCGCAGCTAAGCACGCAAACATCAAATCATTCCGTCAAATGTTTTTCCACAATCAGTAGCTATGTACCTACCTACAAAATACGGTTTGCTTTTTGATCCATTATTTTTTGCCAGTCTCTTTTTTCATTGTATGCCCTCTGACTACAAATTACAAAGAAAATTTTAAATTGATCAATTCTTAATTTAGTCGGAGTCTCTGTGCAAAAAGCACTATCATTTATACAACAGATACAACACAACGGACTTGTCAACACGCTAATCAAAACATTGGAATCGATTTATCAATAAAAAGGGGTTTCAGCGTTTGCAGCTAATGGAATGGGGCGGACAACGTGTCAATGTTAGGTAAATGCTTCATGAGTATCGTGTGACACGACATCGTGGTATAATGAACGAGGTAATTAGACCATCACGGCCGCTCACTGATTCCAGTTGGTGCATTTGCCAATGGGAATTAATTATCAACTAACCAAATGCAATTTCATAACACCTTACCGCACTACCTACTAACTCTAGTTCATTATTTTACTGAAATATTGAACTGAAATACTTTTTTTTATATAGTTTCATGATCAAAAACATCTTGCGAATGCGAAAGACATGATAAATTGTTTCTTTGCCATGTTAAATAGGCATGAAAAGCAACTTTGGCAACAAATACTACCGCAATTATCCTTTGAAATCTGTCTGATTAATTAGTATTTCAGAGATACAGATGTAGATCGATTAGGTCCAATTAGCTTGAAACTGACACATAGAATTGTTACGTGTATCTTTCTAAAAAATATGCAAGTATAACAAAATATGCAAATGGAATTACTGAAATCGTTAAATGCAATAGAACTTGACGAGCTGTCATCCATTCTGGCCGGAACGGGTTTGTAGAACGGAAGTCACTTCATTGGCTGTAATAATAATAATTCCTATTCACGGCATTCGGGACATTGTAGAATTGTATATTTTGATTTTCCTGTAACGATTACCTTCTCGTTACACGGAACGGGGCAACACGCACAATTGTGGATTATAAAATGAAATTTACCGACACTCATCGATATATTTTATATTAATGGTACTTAACCTATAAGAATGGTAAGAGTGGTAGAATTTTCATAACTGTAACTTTCTGAGAAAATGACGGCAACGGATGACAATCAATACGATAAGATGGAAACTAAGAGACTCCTTATTTACATACATACACAACGTCACGCCTGTATCCCATCGGGGTAGGCAGAGACAATTGATTTCCACTTGCTACGATCCTGACACACTTCTGTCGCTTCTTCTACAGTCAAAGCCTTTTCATACACGCACGTCGGTTTCGTGAACTTTTCACGCGGCCTTCCCTCAGAAAGTCACCAATTTGGTCGGTGAACGTTCTCCGTGGCCTACCTCTTCCAACCGTTACTACAGAAAATACAAAAACTGAGCCAATGAAAATAAACTCACTCCACAAACGACAAAGACGAGAATGAATCCCATGAAGAACTCGATTCCGAACCCTTGCAGTGGCAGCACATTTTTCCCTAGGCCTGTGGTCCCGAGGGTGCCGGCCACTGCCTCCGGCGTCAAGGCCTTCAGCAGGCCGGAGCCGGCGGCGGCGCCTGCGCACTGCGCTATGATGTACAGCACTGCTCTGATGATCTTGACGTGGCCGGTGGCCGCCAGCCCGATGGTGACCGCTGGGTTGAGGTGCCCTCCTGACACGTGGCCTATTGTCTGTGGATAACAAGTTTCTATAGTAAAAGTAAAAAAATAGGCATACCTATGTAATTTAAGGTTGCGAGACCTTTACCTACCCACTAATATTATTTAAGCGTTATGAGAATTTGTACACAGTTATAAAGTTTTACTACAACCGTTTAAATCCTTTAGTGCTTCTTGTTATGACGCGGGGCGTGTGTAAAACCTCGTCGGATTAGTCTCGATTGTGAAGTCAGCCGTACACAATGAAGACAAATATTTTGCTAAATGTTATTAGCTATCGAAAATCAAACATAGGAGAGTTTTCAAGAATTTATTTATCTAAGCAAATCTCGCAAAGCTTCTTCATCCTAATATAAAATTGTAATAAAAAAATATTTAAAGCCCATGTTTACGTGTTAAGCCTTTGCCGATATACATATCGTGCATTCGGCTTTCGAAATTACATAATTTCTGTTTGCAAAAAGAGACCCGCCTTCAACAAACTAACACATACATAATCTGAGAACTTCCTGTTATTCGAAGTCGGTTAAAGTAGGTACTAAAACCTTCTCCTGAATGTAACAAATGCATTTCTGAAAACCGCATCAAAATTGGTTGAGCCAAACGCAAGATAATCGTGGACAAACATACATACATACATACATATATACATGTCAAACTGATAACCTCCTTTTTTGAACAAGGTTAAAAAGAACTCCATAACTTAGAGTATCTGGGTGAAAATCAACAAGCTGATTATTTTTATCATTTCGGTGGATTTTTTTATTTTTAATGTTATTGACATATATTCAGTGTGTAATAAAACTTTAACCTGTTTTGTAAAATGTGCGTGAATGGCCATCGAATAAAACCAAAATTTAATGAAATATTTAAGTTTTAAATTTTGAGTCCACTGAAATGAAAAGTGTCCACCGAGATGATAAAATCGTACACCGAAATGATAAAAACGCCACCGAAATGATACAGTTTGTACTGAAAATGAATGAGTCCACCGAAATTTATAACGGCCACCGAAATGAAAGTTAAATTTGTCCCCTCATCACTGAAATGATAAACTCATTTTTTTGTGGGGATCCACAAAGTAGTTATAAGTGGCGCTTGTGCACTTAGACTTAGAGGTTAAACTGGACAAATCCGAGGCGAGGAAAATTACGGGGAATGAAAAAAAACAGTTTTGCCAGAGCTATCGGTCTAAAACTTACTGTCCTCTGAAATGATAACATTTTTCAGGACAAAAGTTAAGTTCTTGTCAAATGTGTAAGAAAGTAGATGAACAAACAACAATAGTTTTTATTGGTAGCCTATATTATAATAAAATGGTACGCAAATCGATTTAAAACAAAATCGTGAACGTGATTGTAGGAGAAGACACTTTAAGAGTGAAATTGGGTTCAGGACAAGCCACCGTGATGATAAAATGACACTTTGACAATTTTTTTTTAGGTGTTATAGATGCCCTTTCTCAATGTTTTTTTTGCCAAGGTGGAGAAGTACGTACGAAATCACGTTTGCCATGGTTTTTTTTTCGCTTGGGATTTTCACCCATCTACTGTTTATATAGAATAGATTAAAATACCTATAGTAGCTCTTCCAACTTGTCCAACTTTTCGATCTGACCGTCGTCGTGTCACACTTACCAACCTATTCGAATTCCAACCATACACATATAACAAGTAGCAGATAATAGCTAGTTCAAACACTATTTATACTGTAAACTCGTAAAGTCATATCCAGTACTAGAGGCAGCCCCGCGGTTTCACTCGCGGGGTTTCTGATAAACACAAAAATCCACTTTTTACCCGTTCCCATGGGAATTTCTGGAAATCCTTTCTTAGTGCTCACCTACACTCCCCAAGGAACCTACATGCAAAATTTCAGCCCGCTACGCCCAGTAGTTCAGACAAATATTTTTTTTTATAATTTTTTTTTACTGTTATTTAGGATATATAGGTAAGCATGTACTTAAATAAAAAGCTTTGAATCGGTTTGAATTAACAAAATTACTGCTGTCATAATCGCGTTTATGAGAAGCTATCAAGTGTTCAGGTTTCATATAATGTGTACTCACGGATACAGCTGCGAAGATAGTGAGGCCGAAAGCAAGCGCAATGAGCACTAGGTTGCCATCTTGAGCGGACCCGTATTTGACGTTGATGCAAGCACCGCAGCCGATCAGGTTTAGAAGAAGGTTTCCTGTTATGGGAATAATTATGAATATCAAATTTATACGCACCTTTACTTCTGATTTTCTGATATTCCTTGTAGTAAAGAGTCAATGAGGCATCTATATTTTACAAAAATATCATAATTTATACTATAAATGTATATGTGTGCGTACTATGTATAAAAAGCAAAGGGTTACCGATAAACTCTGCTAGAAGCGCTCTGCTGATGCCGCCGGCGCCGCCCGCCAGCTCTTCCAGGCCTAGTCTAGCTCCCAGTTCACCCATGGTTCTAAAACAATATGATGCACTTTAAATAATTGGGTTTAGACTTTTAAGCTACAAAATGATAATGAACTTTGTAACGACGTGCACTTTCATTTTATACACCTAATATTTTTAGTGCAGTATAAAAAATCCCTATATAGTTACCTAATGAGTTTTATTTAGACTGTTTAACTAATGCGTAGACTGATTTTGTTAAATTACTTCGAAAGCAATTAGCGCCCCACGGAATAATGTTCAAGTTCACAGTTCGTTTATTTCTAAAATCTGATAATAATAACAGTGCGTTGTGTTTTAACCTTTTTTACTGATGATCGTTAAACATAGACGCGACTGGCACTGGTGAACAACAAAATGCCAAGCGTAATGATCCTCTCGACGTATAGAAGGAAATGAGTGCGTGATTGTGACCGGACACATTTATGTACAATTATAAAACGGTGATACCTCGTGATGATATTCTCTGTAGAATGAGACTTCGTAGTATTGCGGGAAGCCGGGAAAACCTGGCACTAACTTTATGGTGAATATAAAACCGGAATCTGGATATCAGAACTTATTACCGTCAATGTCAAATACTTTGGAAAAGTTACCAGGAGCTGTCGCGAAGTATATGCAATTTTATGATTACATACAACCTGCTTTACGATAACAACCTATTAAAATATTTATAATGCCAATTGGGATAAACCTGTGACTCAAAGGAACAAATTCTCACTTATTAATTTCTAGGAATTGATTTTCCTTGTGTACGTAAACTTATTGTATTGTTTTCTTATTATAGGTACTGTGTAAGTGTAGTAGCAAGCATTACAGGTTACTAATTTTTATTGTAAAATTCGTTTTTACATAGTAGGTACATATTATAAAGTAAGGTGTCAGGTTGTGAAGGTTGATGTGCTAGCTGTACCTTCTTTTGACATTTTGAAAGCAACTACTCCTGCATTCATGGTATCATTTTAAAAGGCTGTCGTGTTTCTTGTCACTCTGGGCTTTTATAGGTAAGAAGTTTTATTTGAAATGATTCACATATCACATAACATCTAACAGTTACCTCTGCGAGACTGTCACCTTTGTTTGCGTGTTTGCAAGGCCCAGCTTCATTAACAAGATAAGATAGTGTGTCCATTCTCGTTTTTACACAATTGTAAGAACTTGACGTAACTAAGTTGCTATGTAAAGTGGCTCGCGATGTCCTGGAATCCTGCCAAATTTGGTTTTCCAAGGCAGCTAGGTACTTCTTACAAAACACGTAACTATAAACATGTGTTGGGTAACAGACAATATATATATAAAAACAATATTATGTATACAATTATGGTAGGTAGTGCAAGGATCACAAGGATGGCAATGTCTGCCAATAAATGATAAATAAGATATAATTATCAATTTGAAATGTTTATTTAGATTTGATTATTTTTTTTCGACTTAAACGTTGTTAAAGAAAAAAAGTGGCTGTTAAATAAAGTTAATGTTTAAGCAAAGAACTTATATCAACAAATTTATAATAATAACAACACATCACACTCGGAGCCCCTAACTAGGAAGAACCTGTATCTAGGGTACCTACCCGAAACACACACAGAGACGAACATTACACCCAGACCGGAAACAAACATCGATATTCATCATAATATATTCGCCTCGCCCGGGAATCGAACCCCAATTGCACACGCTTACTCAGTCCACATCACTGCCAACTGAGCCACGGAGCAGTCATTGTATTAATTATATGGGTGTAAAAAACGTTTATATATCTGACTCATTTGTCGTCTTATTGTAATTATCTAACAACAAAGGTAAACAGGTTTTTGTAAAGCCCTATTTAATTGATGCACGTTTTGTACATATGATAAGTACTTAATGTATGTAGTGACCTAGGTACCTACCTCATTGGGTAGCCTGAAAAATGCTCTTCAATTTATTACCTGTAACTATAAGTAAGTAGTATGATAGTACTCAATATCTTTTAATGGTATATAATTCTCTCAAGATCCAGTTCAAACGCTAAGCATGTAAAAAAACTTGCTAGCGTTCCTAAAGCTACCAAAGCCTGAATTACTCTGATTTGCTATCGGACAGGCACTAAGTTTTATTCTAAACTCCCTAAGTATAATTTTCTGACAGTCCATTTGGAAGGTTAGGTATAATGGATTTCAAATGTGTTAATAATAATAATGGTTATTTTTATGAAGGAACCATATAGAAAAAGCCTCGGATTCACCCGCCTTTTATGATTTGTCGCAGATTTTGCCTAATTTAGAATTTAACTAAGTAAGTAAGTAGGTCTACAGTAATACTCATTGAAAGTAGGTGTAGGTTCTTACTACCTAGTACTACTTAGTAGATACCCAATATAAAGTAAGTTTTGATTCTTATAAAGTATCTGTCGTCGTAGTACAAGCTCATTTCTAAATATTAGTAAAACCAACACAATACCGCGAGTTTCGAACTTCAATTTTACAACAATAAAGTATAGCAGCCTGCTTTATTCTAAAAAACATTAACGCTTAACGATCGAAATTTGTTTTGTTTTCAGCTCTCAAACAATTCAGATAAGTAATGTTTTGTTATCGTTATAAAAAGATTAATAAAAACAATATGGGGTTCATCAAAGTTTTTTTTTTCATCATTTTTGATGATTATACAGCTCTTCAAGGGTTAATAAAGTATCGTACCAACATAAATATGTCTGCTAAGAGGTCCAATAGTCAACCTCTCAGTATTTATGTACCTAGGAGATGTACGCGTGACTTCACTTTGCATTAGTTAATAACTCAAATTTAAAAATTTAAAAACCCAGACCCAGTCAGACCCCTCATCAACTTAACTAGAACTAGAGCTAAATATCTTATAAATATCATGGTTACCCTAACATATACTTTCAATATCATAGATGTAACATGGTACCAAATTTCAACTCGATCGGACATAATGAAGCTAGTTAGATCCTCTCATCCATTATTCAAGAGCTGATCATCTTCAAACGGCTGATCAGGTAATGGTTACCTTACCATATACTTTCTATATCATAGATGTAACATGGTACCAAATTTCAAATCGATCGGACATAAGGAAGCTAGTTAGATCCTCTCATCCATTATTCAAGAGCTGATCATCTTCAAACCGCTGATCAGATCTTCATCAGACATGGCTAAGAACACTCGGCCTGAAATTATCTATGATACAAAAAAAACTAAACGAAAATCGGTTCAGCCGTTTGGGCTCTACGATGCCACAGACAGATACACAGACAGACAGACAGATACACACGATAAAATTATAACACCCCTCTGAATTTTTCGTTCGGGGGTTAAAAACACTTATTACTGCTAATTAAAGCATGAAAATTTTATTATTTACTAATCAATCATCAATAATTTTTTACCCACGATACCGAAATTCAATTCAAGCAAAATCCTTAAAATTCCTATAATTACTAACCAAGAAGGTTTTATTAAGTACTTAGCATGTATTTTAAGTATTCATTTTGAGTTCTGTATCTAATTTGTTTGCAACGAGCATAACAATTAGCCTCACGTTATAGGTACATACCCTGAAGATAAAGTGAATTTAATGCATTGGACCGCCACCAACTCTGTAACGTTATTTTGCATATTCAATGGAGCATTAAACCTCATCGCGTCGTGCGCACATAAACTGTGCATAATTTAAATGCGTTTGAGGGTAGTCAATCGTTCCACGGGAAGTTTATGATAAAATACTCATTTTGACATTATAACAAAGTAAGTAATCATATAAGTACATAATACGTAGTATTTACGCATTTATAAAAAGCAGCATCAAGTAGAATTAATACAATGTTTGAATATGTTTTTTTTTCATTGTAGGTACTTACTTACTTATTTAAAAGACGCTGGCCTTCAAAACTCTGTAACTAACAGCCTTTATTTTTGGGGTCAAACACCTTAGGGAGTGCTTCGGAGGCGGCCTTTTTGGAATGATCGTAATGATAGGGCAGTTATTGGAGCGTGCGAGATCAACAAACTAGTTTCGAAAGATGATTTGTATTCTTTTGATTTGAGGTCCATCCAACGTTCCATAGTAAAAAGGTATAATGGCTCACAAAAAAGAATGGTCAGTAATTCTTACTATACAGATAAAAAATAAAGTAAGTAGGTACATTGCTTTTCATAGGTCAGGGTATATCCATTTTAAAATGTAGGTAGATAGGTCTTTAAAACGAATTCTAAATACAAGTAGGATTTCTTGCAACTGTTATGAGGTAGGTACCAAATTAATGTAACATTGCCATATTTGTTAAATAACCGTGTACAGTACACCCAAATGACGCGCATACATATCTTCCCTAATTGTCGTTTTCAAGGAAACACCCGAATCAAAAAACATAATCTACTAAATTACGCATGAAGGTACATATCGTGTTCGGACGCTCAGGAAAACAACCGTAGTCGAACAGAGAAGAAGATTTCTATACGCACTATCAAATTTGGAGTACTGTATACCCAAAAACTCTTCTAAGTTTGTATAAACATTGACATTGAAATTACGAAAATTCAGAAATACAATTCGGTAGATTGACCACGATGTGAACGGCAGATGTGAAGTTCATCTCAGAGTAAATATAGATTTTGGATAGATGACAAGCAAACTGCAATTCAAATTCAGGACGGTTCTGTTCATCAATAAAACATTAGTGCTCGTAAATAATTAACGATTTGTGTATGGTCCAGCTGCAGTTGCATTGGTCGTTATGTCTGCGACATTTTGCTAACTTATTTAAATCCTTTACTTACAACAATTTTATTTTTCTTTGAAAGGTCAATTCCCAAACGCATTCAGGCGTTAACGTATCGTATATAATATGGCATATGGACGTAACTACCTACCGTCTTAATCATAAAGATAAAGTAGAGTTACTGGAGGTCTACTTCTCTGGTTTGTTGTATGGTAAATACGTGACATCCAGTCTAAATTGACATACGTGAAATAACTAAAATGCTCTTTAACTTTTTATGAATAAGAGGGTAAGTCTTTTATTTATTTATATCCAATTACATTACGAACATAGTAGGTATTCTTATTTTATTTTCCCAACTATTACATGATTTTTTGAGGATAGGATTTTTTTTCGGATAGATTTTTGTTTGCTACCAGCTTCCTCAATTAAGGAGTTCATTATTAATAGGAGTAAAGTATATTATATAAACCTTATCTGTCATTAGGTACTTACATACTTGAAAATATTAAACACGGTATTAAATCAATCTATCCATTTATTTAGTTCATTTCCAACAAGTGGCATAATTTAAAGAAATTAAAATTACTGTTAGTTGGACAAAATGTTATATAAAGAGTAAACTCAAGTTTTGATATCGCTTATCAGATTTTTTTCATCAGTAAACAGTTTTATTTGGAGAACGCATTTTTCTTTCGTTTCACAGAGCTTCGCGCACTCTGGCTTGACTGGCACGCGTTATCTGTTAGTTCGAGGACAATAGACATAGAAATGTGGTGTTCATTACGACACGTATGCGGATCATTACGATTTGATGTCGTTGGCAAAGAGTAGCCTTGAGTGAGACATGTGCTTCTCGTCAGCATCGAGGTAGCTGGCCGCGGGAGACCAGCCAACGCTATGTTTCTAGTCCCGAAGGAATGGCAATCCTCAGGCGAATCTGGACAACCTTCGTGACACCATAATTTTGTATGAGAAACCAACCTTGTGGTTGGTTCATCATACATACCTCGCCTGCATGCACATTAACACTGTTTGCAACGGCCCGCATTATAAAATACAACTTAATTATTCATCGCAACCTTATATGACAAAATGTGGACACAGAAACATGGAAAAATCATGACAAACGTTACGTAGGAAACGTGATTCCGTACAATGGCATTTAATAATTGCAAAATTAGAATGGAATCATTTATTGAATAGATCTACACACATCGAGTTCTAAGGAGGTATTGCAATTGCAAAGTATAGCTGACGATATGCATGCTTAAAGAAATGAATGAAAAAATACTAAGAAAGATTATCTAGTGCCATACTGTGCCACATTTTTGATATTTGGCTTAGTTTAGAAGATATAATTATTGTTCCGAAATGGCGCTAGCATCGCGGTAAACTGGCTATTAAGCTAGGTAACTAAATATATATTTATTTTGCTTTTCAGAAATTAGTTCAAAAATTAAATGTAGAGTATTATTTGGACTACTTTTATGATATCCGCACTCTGGTCAACCTTTAAAGAACCACGGGGCTGGATGCTATCTTCTTCGTGTGAATTCTTATAACTCTCGTTTTAAACTTAGGAATACACCTTAGGTACATCATTATCTTTTCCTCCAATCATGGATCTAATCTATTCCGTGCATAAAATTCATTAGAAGTGAACTTAAACCATGCATTTGAAATTGCACTCCATGGACGTTGATAGAATTTCTGAATGCCAATGCAATATGACTGCTAGAATTCAATATTTTCTGTAAGTAATTTAGAATTGTCTTGGAATTTATTTACTTCATATGGTTTCTACATTTTTAATCAATGTAATGATTCATTTAATTAAAGCAATGGACGCCTTTAAAATTTCTAACATTATAAAAGTAAAGGTAAAGGATATAATAATGACGCTATCTGATAAAAACACCACTATGACAATTTATGACATGAAATGCTTTTCAAAGTATAGAAATAAAAACCGATCGTCCTCGAAAGATAAATAAAGAAAAGTTCCTCCCCTTTAATGTTTCTAAATTCATTTATTGATTACTTTTTTTACAGTTATAATGACAAGTCATTTATTTAAATAGAAACCTATTAATAGTGATTGCCGCAGGTGAGGAGATCCGGGAAAGGGCCCCGAACTAAATTTTGTCAGACACAAACACTACTACTTACACAATACGTTTCTCAACATCATTTGCTGTAACATTATTTGACAGCTTTTCGCATTGTGAAAAAGTTTTTCGTGATACAAATTACATATTAATAAATTTTGAACCCTAGTTTTCGTTCCCTCCTTCTGTAAGTACCTACAGGTACTTAGTACTATTAGTTATTATAGTATCCTGTAGGTAATAGGGTCTTAATAAATTTTATTGTTGTCGCTATTCTTGTCGTTTCCTACGAATAACCAAGAACTGCGGGCGTGACTCTGCTGGCAGATTTCCTTCAGGAAAACGTCTAAATAAATTACAATTCAAGTTTATTTAATGAAAATACGTAATTGAACGAAAATTTAAGTAGGTATAATATGAAATGGTTTAAGTGGTGGGTGATCCGGCCCGGCCTTAATGTGGACTGGGTGGGAAGGTTGATGAGCTGGTGGGTACTTACTGTAAAAACTTTTTATCAAAAAATTAAACCGCCGAAAAAACTGAAAAGCATTAAATAATAGGAAAACATTTTCTATTAGGCCTTAATTTACTCACTTCTTAAAGTAATTTTGGATTACCAAGAAATTTTAAGTCGGTGCCACACCACACACGCAAATTCATTATCTATGTAAAGCGCGATGCGCAGCTGCACACGTTTTTCGGTTATTTCTTTGAATTTCAGGTAATTTAGTGATCTTTATTCATTGATTCTGTGGCACCGACTCAAAATTTCTTGGTAATCCAAAATTACTTTAAGAAGTGAGTAAATTAAGGCCTAATAGAAAATGTTTTCCTATTATTTAATGCTTTTCAGTTTTTTCGGCGGTTTAATTTTTTGATAAAAAGTTTTTATTTTTTGCTTTTCAGTTTTTTTTCAGCTAGTCACCCTTCACAGTGTGGTCCCACCCCACAAGGTGGCCACACAACCTGGTGAAGGTTGAAAGACTAAACAGGATGAGGGTCCCTCACGACCGGTCGGTGAGGCGATTTGTGAGGGAGGCCTATGTCCTGCAGTGGACGTCTATCGGCTGAGATTATGATTATTAACATTCATATAAAAAAGACTCATAATTATACGTAGCAGTTTTCACGTAAATCACAACACGGCTATACAATCTGTGAGTGAACAATAAAGTCACCCCTATTTTTCCACCCTTAGGGTTTGAATTTTATTTCCAAATTTTTATGGGACCAACTTCAAGGTATACCCTGTCGATTAAAAAAAGAATTATCAAAATCGGTCCACACAGTAAAAAGTTATGCGTGATCATACATAAAAAAAAAAAAAAAAAATATATATACGCGACGAATTGAGAACCTCCTCCTTTTTGTTTTTTCGTCGGTTAAAAATTAAAACTTACCTTTCTACTTAATTCTGTGTAAGACAACGAAACAAATTAATTTTTAAATTACCAGTAGAAATAACTCTACGAGTTACACGAGAGTATACAATCATAACCAACTAGACCATAACATTGTTTTTATAAGATAGATTATTTATACTTACTTACTTACCGACTTATAGTGTTAGTTTAATAGTTTTTTTCTTTTTGTAAAAAATTACTGATCCCAGAAACCTACCTAATCTGTAAAATATATAGTAAGTAAACAATATTTTAGCTTGATTTATAAATAGTTAAATTATCTCTAAAAAGTTTCTTGTTACATATTTGCGTAGGTGCCTTTTCTCACATTTCTTTAAACCCAGGTTACAACAGTATACTTATAATTACTAATACAAAAAAAACAAGGCAATTATTAAATCGATGAGAAGTATTTTTTTTTTAATTCCAATTTAAATTATTGAGAAGAATCCCACAATATGTTAATTAAATTTAACCATAAACCCTAATAAAAAACCGCAAATAAAAAAAAAGAAATTACATTTACTCCTAAAAAGCTATGTAGTTTCAGCGGGGGCCGAGCGACGCTAAGTGGAAAACACAAGCAAAGTATAGTATTTTCATGTCCATAGTAGAGTAGAAAGGGAACCTGATTCTCCACGCATGATCGGCAGCCTCGATCACTATAGCCGCTGACACCGTCACTGCTCTGACTGCCACTCCATAAGGTGGACCATGAAGTTCGTGGCGTACATAATTAACAATTATTTTCGGATTTCTTTTTTTTTATCATTCTTGCTATTTGGCATCGACATAGACATCATTTATGCACCTAATGAATGATGCTTGATGCACTGTGCGCAAGTAAATCGTATGTTTTACCTAAGTATTTTTTAAGAACAACTTTTGATCGCAAATAAAATCATGAAAAACTGAGTGCGAAAATAATTCAGGATCTTTATTATTAAAAAGTGGTATCTGTACCATAAAACGTGTAATAATGTTTTATGTACACCAAATGAGTCAAAATTATGTACTTAAGAAAGTTTGCAAAATCAGCAACGTAGCTAATTTTGAATTTTGCGCCAGACCGAGACAAAGTAACTCTACAATATCATAATTAATTTTATTGGACGATAATTAATATTACACAGGTACCTACTTACACAGATACCTTATAAATTTTTAAACCTTCGTAGTATTTAGCTAATTGAATCAATATTGACAATAGATTTAAATTGACTACGTAAATATACTAAATAAAAAAATTACTTTACAGACACACAAAACAAAGTCAAATAAAATAATACTTACGAAGTACTTGCATACTGTATTTTATAAAGAACATCGTCCATTTTGAATAATAAATTGTATAAATCCTCTGTTTTATGATGAAGAGATTGTATAAAATGAGATTTACTAAATTAAATTGGATAACTTGACTTTTTTTAATTTCAATTATATTTTATGTTGCTTATAGCTGCCGATGCCGAGCCCTCGTTTAGAATGAAAACTGCCTTCGAAACATAACTCTTCGATTACTTATATTGTTGTCTTATCTGTTAGTATTTGAAAAACCTCTTCATAAGTGCAGTGCTGTGTACACAATGTAGAAATAAATAAATAGACATAAAACATGCATAAAACATATTTTATACAAAAGTGTGCCTCAAATTCGTTAGCGTTTACAGTTAGTGTAGGGGTTTTACTTAAAATATCAAATTCCCAATTTTCTCGTAGGAATATCGGGATAAAAAGAGCATATGTCCTTTCTCAGGCTCTAAACTATCTTTATACTAAATATCATTCAAATCGGTTCAGTAGTTTTCTAAGGAAAGCGAGACAGACAGACAGAGTTACTTTCGCATTTATAACATTAAATAAGTATGGATAACAAAGAATCATATATTATATTTCGATCGTACCTATTCAATATTCAATCATTGTTATGTTACGAATGGCAGGCTTAGCTGGCCCGTCCAGCACGATATATAAAAACGCTCATAAAAAGGCTTGAGGGATATACTTTTTGTTCTCGGAGCATTCTAATGTACTTATGTTCCAAGATAATTGCGTCCCAAGAAGCGAGAGGGTTAAAATACACCGTAAAGCCCGCGGGGTAGTCGCGAGTGTCGTGACGCGATGCAGCGTGACGTGACTCAGGTAAAACCACTAAAGTAGCTACACTATTGAAAATAATTATAACTTGTAAGTATAGGTTTAAATACAAATCGTTCATTTGTCAAGTGTAGTTACATCAAAATCAGGTATTCTATTAGTTTTTGCTCCTAGCTTAAAGCAATTTTTAGCACTTTTGGTAAGTAAGTACACATTAACACATAGTAAATCATCCTTTGAAATATGTTATAAAGATAAAAAGTTGTTTTTTTATTATTATTTGGTTTACTTAAAAAAAAAACCCTAGTTCAGAAGTTATGTTATGTTTTTTTTTCTTGAAGAGCGTCGTGGTCGTGACGCTTTTTGGACTAGCATAATGTCTCCACAGACGAACTAGAGATACTACGAATGTCTCTAGCTCTAGAACTCGTGCAAGATATCGCACCTTCAGAATTGAAGGGGCTTAACTCAAAATTTCGCGAAATTGAGTTACGGTCATAGAAAGGCTTAAAAATGTGCGCTCTATCCGATGAATATTAAAACACAGGCTTTTTAACGACAGAAAAAGAAATCCGATACTTACGTCTCTTTTACACTGGGACGTTTTCCTGCACCCGCTCGGAACCAGAGTGACGCAATCATTAATGCGCCAAAAGTAGGACGAACAGGTTTAGTTGTTTACAGGCTCATAGCCGATTGTGGCTATATAATCCTAAACGTCATCGCTAAGTATAATTGTTATTATCAGTTCAATAAAGACACTTTTATGTTAATAGGTCTTTACGATACCGAATTATACTAATATAAAGTGAGACTTATTTATGGTTGTGCCTTTTTCATACCGAAGCTATTTGAAAAAATGTTTATAAATTCAAGTAATAGTTTAGAATTGTAGAGAACTTTTAGGTTTTAGGTCCTTAAAACCATAAAAATTTAAAACTATCAGAATAAAAAGGGCTTATGTCTTCCATTGTTTTTTTTTCAAAAATAAAATAAAATATAAAAATTTAATATGAACCATCTTTTTACCGTTCATACGCTAGAAGACAACCTAGACTTTACCTTAGGAATATAAAACTTAAACTTTTTAGGTCAATTTAACGAAATAAATACTTCCAAAGTGCAAAGTTACAATTTTATTTTAGTTTTTTGCGATTTCCCGAAAATCTCAATTTTTGAGTTGTGCCCCTACTGTTCTGAAGGTGCGATATGCAAAAAATATGCCTGCGTTCATTTTGGTTCAAAAAATAATTTAAACACGCTATTATAACATTTTATAGAGAGATTAACAGCTTTGGGGAATTCGGTGTTATTTAGTATGTTGCATAAATGTTGATAAAATAAAACAAAGACCTTACATACCTACCAAAATATTATCAATCATCAATATCATCATCATCATCAATACATAGTATAAAACAAAGTCGCTTCCCGCGTCTGTCCCTATGTATGCTTATATCTTTCAAATTATTGAACGGATTTTGATGCGGTTTTCTATAATAGATAGAGTGATTCAAGAGGAAGGTTTATAAGTATATTACATGAACAACATAATAATAGGTGAGGCGGTACGAAGTTCGCCGGGTCGACTAGAACATAGTATAAAAAAAGTAGCTTCCCGCGTCTGTCCCTATGTAAATATGTACGCAGTAAGCCAGCACAACGGAGGACTGGTCTGAACCTCCGGCATTCTATATGTATCCTTCAACACTCCATTCATTCTGTATGTGTTCGAATAACTTTATAACTTTATATGTATGCATAAATCTTTAAAACTATGCAACGGATTTTGATGCCGTTTTCTTTAATAGATAAAGTGATTTAAGAAGGTTTATAATTATTCATGAACAAAATAGTAATAGGTTAGGCGTTACGAAGTTCGCCGGGCCGACTAGTTAAATATAATTCTTACTTAATAAAGTATACCTAGTTACCTAATTGTATTTACATTAGGTAAATAACATTACGATGTGCTAATGTAAAAATTACGTAAGCTCTCTGGCTGACGTAGCCCTGTTATTTTAATACAATTTAGGTATATACCTATGTGGGTTGGTGATGGAATAGGCAGGTGTGGTGTGATTAATCATAAAAGCATAAGATAGAAAAGACACCTACAGGTTGTAAGCCATAAAAAATACCTTTAGTAGTAAAAAAATATAAATTTAAACCTTAACCTCGGTTCGAGCCAACTCGGACAACCACTTAATTGCACATAAAACACAAGAACATTAAAATCAGTAAGTAAGTTGACGAAAGGCGACCTTATATTTCTTCCAGATAACCTGTTTTTTTATAAACATTAGGAAACAAAGACAATTATTTTAACTATGATGGGAGATAGATAGAAATTGGACTAAGAAGAAAGGTAAGTGATATTTAAAAAACAATAGTATATAGTAAAATATATAATATATAATATTATATGTAAACTAACATAATAAATACCTTACAATAGATAATAATAAAATAAGTACTGTAAAGTAAATAAAATAAAAGTCCAAATACTTATTAACCACACGGCTGCTCTTTGTTTCTGGCAGAATAATCAGCGTTGCATTTTTGCAGGATATGCTGAGTCGGAGCCATTTTACATGCACAATATAGGCTACAGGCTTAGTAGTTATATTATGTTTTTCTTCTGCTATAATCATTTTTATTTTATAGTTTTAGTTTGTATGCTTGTTCTTACTTATTATATTTTCTTATTTTATTTCTACTGTATCGCTATTTTTATAAAATCAATTATTGTTAGTAGTTTGTATGCTTAAATTGTTTGTGTGAATAAAAACTATGTCTATGTCTAATAAAGTACATAGGAAAAATATTATAAACCCTAAATGGAAAGAAAGTGTTTTAAAGTCTCCGAAGCTTTTAGACCACGAATAGATAAGGGCAATGAGTTCCTTAAGAGCATAGCCTGTGTCATAATAGGAGTTATGGAATAAAATTATGACTATGCGGTGGACATTTGAGAGTTAAAAAAATTCTGGGTCGTAACGATCTGTTACTTGAAGTTACGGTAAGCTAGGGCCGAGGGGTTGAACAGTTAAACCTACTGTGTAGAGAAGAAAATGGATAATTGAACATTGTGCATTCCGACGAAGACGTATGGGAAGCCACTTAAGCTTGGCACGGAATTCAGATTTTTATGTTGGTTGGTTGGTTAAACTCCATTACCGGGGGCATTAGCGTGTTATATATAACGTTTCACGGCTCTACCACAAAAAGAGTTAAACCGGGTCTAAATCACTAGACTAGGTTTAAATCACTATTTCGTCATACAAATTGGCGATTTTAGACCGGTCTAACTTTTTTGTGGTAAGGGGGACAGAGTCGAGCATTACATGAGTGATGGAGGAGAACCAAGCATTAATTAAAATATACCTATTATGCACATGGTTTGAAGTTCCCAGTTATGTTTTAACCTCAGTTAGTTAAATTAATATTTACCAAAATAATGTTTTAAATTAAAATAGATAAAACGGCTAACAAAAGCTACTTCCAAGCAACGAGAAGCAGCTTTAAAAAATTTAATCTTACAATTTAAAAGCATTATCGATACCAACCAAATAAAAAAAAAAATCTAAAATCCGCGTTCTCCTGAAATAACCGTGCAAAGGTTCAAGGTCAAAATAGTTTCGGTAGGTACCTATATAAAATGAGGCAGTTAATAAAATACATTGCCGGATATCCGGTTCGCATTTCCATACCCTCGGGTAGGGAGGTAGATGGGAGGTAGCAACCGCCGAACTCACGAAAATAACAAATTACTGTCGTCGCTTTTTGTTAGTTCGGTGTCTAATTTTACATGAAACCTTTTCCCTTCGCCTTTTTCATAGAATACTTTCTGACCAACTATTCTGTCTGACGCGGTTTCCTTTCTCTGAGTGTCTGACTATCAAAGGCGTGGTAATTCGATACATAAGTTAAGTAACAAAATAAGACCATCGGACATGTGAAGTTAGACCATCGATCGTGACAAAGTTGACCATTGACTAATGATTATCCACGCTACATTGTACGAATTCTCGGACCGAGAAGAGTAGAGACCTGACGGATCGTGTTATATAGAGGTACTATTTTTTAAATTAGGCGGATTGTGGTAGGTACCTTACTTATTTCCTCTTTATAAATCAAATTAAAAACAAAACCAGACCTTTAATATCTAAATCAATGGAATAATAACGTAAACGAGAGATCTTTAGTTAAAATAATTCATACGCAAACCAAAATATGAAAAACGCGATAAATCTAGTGTGTGTGACAGCAAAAATGCGCTGCGGGGCGGGGCGCCTACTAGTTCAATATACTTAGAACGCTGCGGACTTGTACAGTCACGGACTAGGAGGCCGTAACAGATTTGTCTTTGGTTTCGTCAGCCCTAGAGTGTATTACCAAAGAACAAGAGCTATTTTTCAATACAGAAAAACCGGAAGTGTTACGCCGATCGTGTCCGCCACTGTACCTAACACGTTTGTCTTTTCCGTATTATATATTTCAAAATTAGCTTCACACGTTTTGGACATTACACCAATAGCACCTCCATGTTAATTTACAACTCACAAGAACGTTGTTTACATAGGTAATATTTAAATTAAGTAATTTTATTTTATCTCATGCATGACTTTGTGAACATGTCTTATTTTTTTTTAGAAAATAAAAAATTATAAATTAGAAATTTACCGTAGCACGCCGAAAGTTTTCTCGGGCTCAATGCCTGTATTTATTTTTTATTATGACAGTCCTTCGCAGCATCGCCAGATTGTAGAAGCTTTACATTTAAGGGGCGAACGGGTGCATGTGACGCGATACTAGCGCCACTTTAGTGTAATAAATATCTTCTAAACCATGGCCGAAATAAAAAATATGCCTCAATGATGCCCCTAGATAATCTTGCTTAGAAATTTTAAGGCTCTGTTGTGTAGGTTTCAGGTTCAAAATCTATCTAAGGAATTTATCTACTGTTTGTGTGTTGCCGTATATTTCTAAGATCATTATCCTAAAAGCTACACACAGAGCCTTAAAAAAGGCCAGGGCGTCATTGGAGCATATATTTGATTTCGACCATGGTTTAGAAGATATACTTACTTATTTATCGGAAGTGGCGCTAATATCGCGAAGTTACGCAAACTTGTAGGCCGTTATAAATAATCTAAATAAGGACATAATATTAAAATCATCAATAATAATAATATAATAAAATATTAATAAAGCCCACCAAGGTAAGACAAAAATTTATGATCGGGTGCGTTTAAAGAAGTTATTTTTTTTTTGTTTCCGTTTCAAGACACCGTTGCGAATCTGTAGGTATCTGTTTAGTTTATATTTTCTGTGGTTTAGTGTGTTTCAGTTGCAGCCACTATAGTTAGACAGTCGACAGTCGCCTGTATTGAAATTCATACAATGCACAATTTGTTTTTTAACCCCCGACGAAAAAAAAAGAGGGGTGTTATAAGTTTAACGTGTGTAACTTTCTGTCTGTGGCGTGGCATCGTAGAGCCCATACGGATGAACCGTTTTTTTTTTATTTCATAGATATTGTTAACCAGAGTGTTCTTAGAGCCATGTTTCATGAAAAACAAGTCAAGTACAAAAGCTCAAAAAATGAAAACGTACATAATCATAAAATATTTGATGCTGAAGCAATGAATTGGGTTTCTGTAAAATTTTTCTATGGTTTCTGTTTGTTTACATTTCGTTGCAGCTGACTGAAAAACTACATTATTATAGCTAATTGAGTTTTAAGATTTAAATTCCTTACTTAAATGTATAGTTTCTTATATAAAAATTATATGTTCCTACAATTACAAACTCAAAGTTAATGTTTACTTTTAATGAAATATTAACATTTTATATATTATTTTGTATACGAAATAAAGGTATTTAAATTTGAGAACAAATAAAATACAAAGAAATAGAAATAAAAACTTACGCGAAAAACTTTCTAGGTACGTCAAAAACTTTGATCGACCCCTAAAGTTTACGACGAGCAAAGTCAAAGGACCACTCAACAATTCAGTTGTTCACTTTTTAAAAAGTTAATAAAAAAATAATACAGGAACACGGGTGCGACCGGCCGACCCAGTCTCGAATTAGATACCGTTTGGTAAGATTTCAATATTTTGAACGTGCCGCGCGCGGGTTTATAATGACGACAAATTAAATTACCACTGGCTGAAGCAAAGCGACATCTAGTGCTATACTTAGGTCTATGATTCAACAATATTTAAATTATTTCCAAAGCGACATCTATGGTGGAGTTGCAAAAACCGAAGACGCGGGGCCATGTGCTGCCATGCTAAGTAGCGTTTCCCCACCTCACTGCTTTCATGCAGTGAGGTGGGGTGGGGAAACGCTACTTCCATCCATAACACGCCGCGGCGCGCCGTAGATACAGTGGCGGTCTAGGACGGCGTAACACTTCCGGTTTTTCTGTATTGCAAAATAGTTCTTGCTCTTTGGTATTAGTCTAGTGCACGCCACGTGAGGTGGGGAGACGCAGGCAACCCCACCTAGCGCTACAACTTTAGAACCGAAGCAAATCCTACATCGCGCGATCAAAGTTTCTGACGCAAGTGGCATAAATAGAATTTGAAAAAGTAGATGCATTGGGAGGGAGGGATTGGCCAGTCTCTCTTTGCATCCTACACATGTATTTACCATTTCTTGAAATCTATCTACGCTTGGTTATTCCTTAAATAATTTATTTTGAATTCTAATATTATTCCATGGATGTATGTACATACAAGTCACGAGTTCGATCAGCGTAAAAAAACCCGGGTTACCTATTAGTCCAGTGTGTCCGAGACCATGGACAAGTGTTACGCTGAACGAGACCGTGACTGTACGTTGCGTGGTCATCATACTTGTTTTACTTTCTGTAAGGGCCCGCCCACACAGCGATTTTTTCCACATTTAACCACTTACCACAAAAAAGTTAGACCGGTCTAAAAGCGCCAATTTGTATGACGAAATAGTGATTTAAACCTAGTCTAGTGATTTAGACCCGGTTTAACTCTTTTTGTGGTAGAGCCGGTCTTTATGAGTTTCCACATAGCATTAAAAAAGGCTAGGAGTAATTTTGCGAATTAAAATCGCAGTGCGGACGGGGTCGGGTTTGGGGGCTAGTCTGTCCCAAAGAGAAGACAGAGCACTACGCTTGTATGTCCAATGGAGGTCGTGTGGTATGTAGGTAAATTACAAATTAGTATATGCAAACTAGCGGTAAATTACAAATTAGCTGCCCCTCATGTCAAATGATACAATTTGGTATTATTTATTACATTTACTTAGTTTATTTTTAATTTATGTAGGTACTTACAGTACAAGAAATATAGATAAATGGTATAATGACAAAAACCTATAGTCTTAACCTAAAGACATAAAAATAAAGATGCTATTCAATTTTATAATCAATACACCTAGTACATAACATAATCTGTTCATCACTACTCGATGGTTTTGCCGTACAATTGGATGAGTGAGTAGCAAATAAAGTTTATTGGTCGAATCACTTTAAAATTATGTAATAAAAAATACAGCATTCGTATCGTATATACGTACGGTGGCGGTCTAGGACGGCGTAACAGATTTGTCTATGGTCTCGTGCGCTCGAGACTGTTATATCAAAACACAAGAGCTACCTATTTTAAAATACAGAAAACCGGAGGTGTTACGCCGTCCTAGACCGCCACCTGTACACCATTGTAACTTGCTATCATAATCCAAGTGGCGTTACACCCGATACATTTCGTCGTAGCATCTCTTATCTATGGTCGTAGCGTAACAAATGAAGTCTTCCAGAGAATGGTTCCTTTAAATTATAACAGATGTCGTGGAAATAGCCTGCGTGGCGCCATGTCGACGACATCTGTTATCATTTAAAGGAACCATTCTTTGAAAGTCCGTCATCGAAACAAACAAGTGGTTGGCATGACATGCAATGCAACCTTTCATATATTTGATTATCACGTTACGATAAAATAAACCGGACAGTCGCCACCTTAACCGATTCAGTAAAAGTAAAATATCATAATTTTACAACTTAGTCAATTCACCGTTAGATTTTAAATTCTATTAAGAAATAATATCGTAAATGAAATAAATATAAAGTGCTTCATTCAAGGAATATTTTAAAACTATTGTCATACATTTAACACTATAGCAGTCACACAGAACGTCAGTATGTATTTGTATATATACGCTTGGTAGATCGCGGTCGCCGCACGTCACAATATTCAGCGTCTAGGAATCATCGTCGAAGTCACAGCGAGTGGGCAACGGCTTCTTGGGAGACTCTAAAAAAATGCATATCACAATATTCAGTCAGAACAGAACTAATAAGGGAGTGTTTCCACCAGAGACTGCGGTTTGGGTGGGATGTTTTATCAACCAATTAAATTTTATATATAACTAGTCGACCCGGCGAACTTCGTACCGTCTCACCTACTACTACGTTGTGCATGTAATTATACATATAAACCTTCCTCTTGAATCAAACTATATTTAAAAAAAAAAAACGCATCGAAATTCGATGTATAGTTTTAAAGATATAAGCATACATAGGGACAGACGCGGGAAGCGACTTTGTTATACTTTGTATTGATTGATGATTATGGTTGTTAAAAACTTAAATATTAATATAGCCTGGTTCGGTTCGGATCACATACCTTCGCCTACAAGTGACGACTTGAGAGCCGCCACATCTGCGGACGGCAATTTGATGCCTTGCTTCAGCACCATGGTGCCGTCCTAAAAAATAAACTCTATTTACTGGGGTACGGTATGGTACAACATAATTTAAGTCTTGAACTTAGCTCGCACATTATTAAAATTACAGTAGCAAAGAAAATGACAGTAAACTTTTAAAGATTGTGTGGTATAGTACTTACTATATTTTTATAGAAGTATAAATATATACTGATAAAGAATAACGTAAACACTATCTACCTTCATTTCAACTAGTCCCTTCTTGGCCATGGCCTCCACCTCGGCCTTGGTCATGACAATCTTCTGAACCTTCACCACCTTCTTGCCGATCTGCATCTCGCACACCTCACCCGAGTTAATGGCTGGCGAAATAATTCATTATTACCTACTTATTTGATTTTAAGAGATTTACTGTTATTAATAATCGGTTACTTTTTTATGCTGGAGGAAAATTTAACACATGGTAGGCTGAAAACAAAATTAAAAAAGAATGTACGGTGCTCACTTGAGGTCCTTCGAAAGTTTTCGTAAAAAAAACTTTAAATGATGTGTAGTATCAGAGCAATTACCTACGGCTTAGCTGGTACCAGAAGAGACAGGGGGTGGAAAGCAGTGTGCGGGGGGTGAATTATAGGTCCTTCGGCCATAAATAAGATTTTTCTAAAAATGCAAAAATAAACTGCCGTGGACCGACAAGACAAGTAACAAATATGACGGAGGTAGTTACGCCTGGAGTTGGCGGGCAGCGGCAGCGCCGTGACGCCGGGCGGCAGCGCGCGCGCCGCCACCTTCTTGAGCGGCCCCGTCGGCGACACCAGCAGCCGCGCGCCCCTCTGCTCACCCGCCGCACTCCTCTCACTCGCCTTCTGTTCAAAATTCATCATTTTAATATTTACTTTACGATCTTAGAAAAATACTGACTGAAATGTACTGATTTGGTTCACAATTTGGCCTTCTTATTGCAAGCAGATTTTATTTAAACATAAAAAACGATATCATAAAGTATGTAATGCTTGTACAGAAGCAATCTCATCAACACTTTAATAAGTTTAAATACCAATTATTAAGAGTAAGCTGATGTTAACAAACCTCTTTCTCCTCTTCTTCACCAAGTTTTTCGGTCTTTGATGTATCTTTTGTTACTTTAGGTGTACCCTTGTACTCCTTGGCGGCCTCCTTGGCGGGTTTCTTAGGTTCCTCTGCCGCAGTCTTACTATCGCTGTCGTCGGTTTTATCCGAATCGTCCAAGTTTGCTACTTTACGGACTTTCACAGGCCTGCGGAATATTTCAAACATTATAAGAATCTATACTTATGACGTTATTATAACTTATGAGAGTGTGAATAAGTTTTTGTAAACCAAACAGCTGGACTCGTATTTATGGAAGTTTATTAGGCACGTTGTTTTCAGCTAGAGATGGTTTTTTTTTAATAACATTTAATCAGAAAAAACAGAGTGCCCTCATAAAATCATTAGAAATTAAATAAATGACACTTTAATTTAAGTGTATACTAAAATTACTATCCTCAGAAAAAACGTTTTCAGTGATATACTTTAGTTAGTTCACTACTCGGTCACATTATTTGTAGACCTGACGTCACGTCGGTGCTCCGGTACGGACGAGGCGACCGCGGGGGGTGAGGGGGTAGCGGGGTGGGTCTGCACATTATCTGTAGCGAGGTATACAAATAATATGTCGGAGTTGTAAGTGTATTTTAACGATACGTAGTCTGATAGCAAACTTGTTTAATGCAATTGTATATTTTTTTCAGTAGTTGTTATTACTTACAGGTCCTTGCTAGCTTGGTCCTTGCGCGGACGGCCGCGCTTGCGGGCGGGGGCGGGGGCGGCGGGGCGCTCGGGCGGCGACAGGTCGCGCGGCCTCAGCGGCGGCTTGCCCACCGCGCGCCGCCCGCGACCGCGCTGCTTACACAAACATTCATTATCTATACCAATATTATAAAGAGGAAAGATTTGTTTGTTTGTTTGTTTGTAACGAATAGGCTCCGGAAATACTGAACCGATTTGAAAAATTCTTTCACTGATAGTAAGCTACATTAACCCCGAGTGTCATAGGCTATATTAGATTTTCAAAAAAATTAGGGATCCTTACCTAAACTCAAATAATATAACCCAAGGTGCAATATTTTTTCCGTTGTTTACATATTTTGACAGGTGGTTTGTTGTTGTTGTTGTTTGTTTTTTATTCGGCCATTCTGGGCAGTCAAAATAACATAGTCTATAGAGCCAAGTCTTTTGTAGTATCTTACCCTGCTACCACAAAAAAGTTAGACCGGTCTAAATCGCCAGTTTGTATGACAAATTAGCGATTTAAACCTAGTCTAGTGATTTAGACCAGGATTAACTCTTTTTGTGGTAGAGCCGTTATATTCTATGGCGTAACGAAGTAAGCCGGTAAAGCTCGTGCATTTATAAATGGAATATTACTCGATTGTAAATATAACACAAAAATAAGGAAAACCAACACTTCCTTTTTTATAAAAATGATAACCAAATAAGTAGCACATACTTATTTATTTATTTATTTTAGGTTCACAAAACAGATCGTAGACAAAGACATTAAAATTCACATTATTAAATTAGTTTCGAGCTAACTACGATCCTAAACATGCGAACACAGCAGATACAATACAAAGCAGAATAGGTAAGGTGGAGCGCAATTCCACTAACAAAAAAACTTAACATGCATAAAGGTTACTAAAAACTATTAATGAGTAGAGAAACATCCGAATTATTTATTGTTAAATACAATATTAAGTTAATATTAATAATAGTAGGTACTTTCAGGCAAAAGCTACTTAAACTGTTCAAAATACGAAAATAAGCATTATTTATTTTACCTCAACTGGTTTAGTTTCTTTCGGCTCTTCTTCCGTGTACTCCTCGTCTTCATCATCGGAATCGTCCGAAGATTCCCGACTCCTGAAGAGATCACCACAAAGGCCTTATTATTGTACAATTTTGTTGATGTGTACTGTCCCAGATGTGTATTTAGTCAAACTAGATTTTGCCCTCAGATATTTTACAATTTTTTTTCTGAAAAGTTATACCAGTTTTTTTTGGGTCTATCCATAAATTAGTTACTTACTACTCTCATTCTTTTTAAGTACGTAATGTGAACCTTGGAAATATTTGTTTCGAAAAAGTACAACCTTGAGCACAAATAGGGATCGTAGTGTGTTTATAGTACGTACTGGTTCATCTTGGCGTAGTCCGCGACCTTGGAGGCGCGGCCGGAGCGCCGCACGCCGTCCTCGGCCGCGCCGCGCTCCGACCCATTCTTCAGAGACTGAAATACTCCGAACATTACTAGAGTGCAAGCCAGCTAAGGCCTCATTTAGGGAGTCGTCGTGCGGGCGTCCACGCGTCTCTTTGTACTATATTAAACATAGGCCATTTGATCTCGAAGCGTTGAACGACGCGGGCACCGCCGCGGCGCCCGCGTTGACTGTGCCAACGCGTCTCCCTATCGGTCTCATACATTGCTATACGTTAGATTCAATACCTGGCCAATTGGAAATCAGTCAGCCAAATAACGATTTGTTTTGAATGGCAAGTGAAGTACGTCAAGTACGTATTCAGTGGCGTTCCTAGTCGCGCGCAGACTTACTTACAACTAAACACATTCGCTTCAGTTTATGACTTCGTCTTTGATATATATCTATTAAGCAGCTTGTCGATTTCAGCTTTTATAGGTGCAAAACGTAAAGAGAAAATGTACATACAGTGAAGGCAGAGTAAAGCAGAAAGCATGTTGGCGTTTCCAACACTTTAATATGAAATATATAACTATTAATCGGTCATCAGTTTATCATTGAAACCCTGCACCAGAGAACTTTCCCGCACTTCTCACCTTTTCTTCCTTGGCCGCGCTGTTGTTGCCGCCCTTCGCTTCCTTTGGCTCCTTGTTCTCCTTAGTAACCGGGGTGCGCTTCTCGGCGGCTTTCTTGTCGACAACAGCTGCCGTTTTAGAGCTAGCCTTTTTCTCTTCGATAGCTCTATAGATATAATTAATTATTAATGAGAGGTTTTAAATTTGATAACTTAGAAGAAAAAAAAGTTTTATCAGACCGCTATAAGATGGCGCTAGCAAAAATATACAAGTGTAGTTGAAATTAATAATTAAGGTGGTAACTCTCGCTATGGCGCGAAATTCAAATTTTTTCGCGTTTTTTAATTATTCTGGCGAAAGTATACATATTTTTAAAAGTTTAAATGAATTCGCGTATGTAAAAAACCATTTCCCACATTGTAATACAACGTTTTTAGAAGACAGACCTACTGATTTTGTGCCTAAGGACATAAAGGCCAAAAATCAAGTTAGGTCCTTAGACACAAAATTAGTAGGTCTGTCTTCGAAAAACGTTGTATTACAATGTTGGAAATGGTTTTTTACATACGCGAATTCATTAAAACTTTATTAAAAATGAATACTTTCGCCAGAATAATTAAAAAACGCGAAATTCAAAATTTTTCGTGTTTTTTATTTATTCTTTATATTTATTTATTATTATTTAATAAAGTTTAAATGAATTTGCGTATGTAAAAAACCATCTCCCACATTGTTATACAACGTTTTTGGAAGACTACCTAAAGTTTTTGTGTCTAAGGGGGAAAAAGCCAAAAATTAAGTTCCTTGAATATACACAAAATCGGTAACTCTGTCTTTCAAAAACAATATATCACAATGTGGGAAATAGGTTTTGACGTACGCGAATTCATTCAAACTTTATTAAAAATGAAAACTTTCGCCAAAATAATTTAAAAACGTGAAAAAATGTGAACTTCGCGCCATACCGAGAGTTACCGCCTTAAAAGCTCAAAATAAAATTGGAACTCGTCATGCGCCAGTCAAATAGTTTTTGTTTTGTTTTTAACTTTTCAAGTTAATTTGAATGAGAGGTTTTCAATTTGACAGCTCATAAGAAAAAAAACAAGTTTTTCATGCAGTGACGGAGTGGGTGAAATTAATATTTTGGCGTGTTTCCTCAAGAGGCGATATCGGTCGCGCGATAGGGGTTCGACAGCCAATCAGGCAGGCTTCGTGGATGTACGAGCGATTTCTATTGGTTGTAGGTATCACTTCTTGAGGAAACACGCTTATACTTAGCAGAAAAAGATCCAATCCAAAAATTCATTCAATACTCGATCTCCCATCTCTCTGATACTGTAGACACCGCCATTTTACGGGTGCATTTTTTTTTAAATGTCACTTTGAAAAACCCTAATTAAACGTTTAAAAAGACATAAACAGATTCCATCTTCTACGTAGTCTACTAGATTTAATTAGTGTTGCATCTTTTACGTGTCCAAGAGTATGTTAGCTAAATTCTCTGTACCTTGGTTTCGGCGTAGAGGTGTGCAGCTGAGGCCTCCTGCCCCGCAGCTCGGCTTTCGCGGGCGTCTTCTGAGGCTCGCTGCGGCTATTTGTCTAAATAAACAATAATAAAACTATTATCCCGTATAAAATCACATTATGTAACCTAATCAGACTAAGGGTCTAATAATGTTAATTAAAAAAATGATATTCATTAATGTTTAAAGACAAAAGGTTAGTTTTTTAAGTACAAACAGGGGCTAAATTAACATTTGTTAATATTCAATAAGGCAAAAATACCCTTTGCAACTCTTGCAGTTCCTTCTCCAGCAGTCGCAGCGACTTGTCGGCGGTGGCGGGCGCGGGGGCGGGGGCGGGGCCGGGGGCGGGGGGCGGCGGGGTCGCGGGCACGGCCGGGGTCGGGGCAGCGGCGGCGGCTGCCGGGGTCACAGGGGTCGCCGGGGTCGCGGGAGCTTTCACCGGTGAAGCAGTGGGAGTCACCGCCTTTACCGCCTTCACTTCAGTTCTTTGTAATGAATCTTCAACAAAAAATAGATATAAAATATCTAGACTAGACATAGACAAATCTTTATTTGCGCACACAAAACATACAATAATAACTAGGTACAAAACAAAAAAAAAACAAATAATAAAATTAACAAATGTATTGTAAGTGTTGTAGGCGCAAAATGGCCCCGACTCAGCTTATGTTGCAAGCAATGCAATAGCATTAGAGTAATAACTCTGTAACATTGTCTAGTAACTCTGTCTGTCTGTCTCGCTTTCACGCCATTACTACTGAACCGATGTAAATGAAATATGGTACACAGATAGGCTGGAGCCTGAAAAAGGACTTAGGTTATTTATTATCCCAGAAATCCCACAGATACGGAAAATTGGAATTGATTGCATGCTGATTTAAGGTAAATTGTGCTGGCGACGCCGCGAGGTATTGGAAAGCTTATCTGTAAATTGTTCTGTTACAAAAGCTGTGTAGAAATTTAAAATAAGTACTTCAATTAATCATAAACAATAACTTACGTCCGGCAGTGGCAGATTTTTGTGTTTGCTTCTTTATCTCCTCCGCTTTCTTCAAAATAGATGACTTCTAAAAGTATAAAAAAGTAAGCATTTAAAAAAATAAGTAAAAGTAAGTTAGCAAGTTTAAAGTAAATATTAAAATAAGTAATTAACAAGAACCTTAGATAAGGCCACTAACTCACCGGGCTGCCATGGCGACGTCGCTGGCTAGGTATTTAATACACATTTCCAAATTGGCGATGTTGCCAAACCATCGCCAAGTGAGTTAACTACAAAATATTTCATTACAAATTGTTTGGATACCGTAGCCAGCGACGTCGCCTGAGTAAGCGGCCTATTCGCCTCTTATATCAAAGGTCGTAGACCTGAGCGGGAGCTGTTTTGTTGGAGGCGTGTACAGCTTGGACGTGCAGCTTGTTGGCGGCGGCGGGCGCGCGCGCGGGCCGCGGGGCGAGCCGCGCCGGCTCCTCCTCCCCGACCTCCAGGTAACTCGCTTCTGCTTCGCTTTCTGACAAACAAACAGTTATATACCTTTATTTAGAGGTTGACTTAAAAATCACATAATGATGCCACTTGGATACATAGATATAAAAAAGCTCTAAATATTGATTTGAACAGGCTATAAAAATAGTTTGCCTTTTTTTAGCCTGCACTATGGTGGGAAAAGCCTAATTTGGTTGGACTTTACTGCAATATATCTTATTTATCTCACCTTCAGAATTGGTATTCAAATTGGATTCGTCAGCAGACTTGTCTTCAGTGATCTAGAAACAAAGAAAAAGAATAAGATAAGATAAATCACTATGAAGTATCTAATATTATAAATCCTAATTAGAGTGTACTCACCATATAATCCTCAGGTTTAGTGATTTCTACAATCATCTCTCCATTTTCTTCTTTGACTGAAAAATTAACAAATATTTAAAATAGGTAACTCAAACTTTACTTAAGTTTATTAATGAAGAAGAGATATCAGTTAAGAAACAAACATTAGGATCTGCCTGTTTTTACCATTTATATGACTCGTCTCCTCTGCTTCATCTTCGTCCATTGGTTCTTCATCGAGTTCTTGTTCCTATGAAAAAGTAACAGGTAAGTAAGTAAATTGTTTACAAAACTGAACTTAAACTACAGCTTTAATAAAAAAAAGGTATATGTAAAAGTTTTTAAGGTATGAATGAGATTTTGTATTAATAGGCAGGCTTGCATCAATCGAAATTAATATTTAATTAAGAAAAGTTTTTTTTTTTTTTTTATGTATAGATCCTTCATTTCCTACTTTTCTTCCTTCCTTTCCATCCTTCCAAGTACGATAGCCAGTAGCCAATTAGTAGTAGTTTAACCCATATTTTGTTAAATAGCCATTATGCAGTATGCATCTCGATGTAAGTAGGTTGATATGGTGTCTATTGTTTCTATTGTAAATATGAGTGACGAAGTGATAGAGGTGAGGTGGGTGAGGCTCACCTGCTCGAGCCGCAGCTCGTGCGCGTGCGCGCGCGCCAGGTGCGCGTCCAGCTTGCCGCGCGCCGTGAACACCAGCTCGCACAGGTCGCACATGAACTCCGCGCCTGGTTCAACACACACACTCCTATATCAAGGGGTACCCGGCGTACGGCCAACTACGCCTATAATAGCGGACTAGGACAACACTTCCGGTTTTTTCGTATTGCAAAATAGATCTTGTTTTTTGGTATAATACAGTCTAGAGCGCACGTGATCACAGAAAAAATCGTTACGCCGACTTAGTCCGCCATTATACATACGGCTATGCACATTGTATCAAGGGGTACCCGACGTACTCAACCGGTCATTAGCTGTCTCCACACTAAGCGACTCCTTCGGAACGCGCAGCTGAAGCGCGCGATAGGATCGCGTTGGATCGGTTCGTGTAGAACCAACTAATGAGCGGCCTCCTACGAATAATAATACTCAAGAAGCGTAACTCTCCTACAAAAACGATTCTATTTTGGTTCCATTTACGCACACAATTAACTGCAATTGCAACGAAGCACTTGCACATTCTCATATCGCACACCTAGATCAAAACAGTGTCAACTCGAAATAATCAATAATTGAGTTATTTATACCAGCGAATTGAGCATTTTTTTACGCATCGTGTAGTTTAATAGGTTTATTTTTATCTGCCATAGTTCCCGAAAGATGGCGCTAAAACACTGTTTTGTTGAAATTTGTCGGTAATTTACTCCCCAACAAAAGGGTTTCATTTTTAGTTTACACCTACACTTGAAGCGTGTGCACGTACAATTAATCTTTTAAAACAGTGTTATTTTGAGTTGATACTATTTTCGTTAATGATCATTCAGAAAATAAAAGTGACATTTCGAGTTGGATCAGTTTTGATGGTTAGTATTGCTCAAATAAATGTGACTTTTCTAATTGAAACAGTCTTCGACGTTCAGATAAGAATTTTTTTTAGAATATTTTGTGTTGCATCTGTTTTAGACAAAAACTTTTTAAATTTTGAGTTGTCTCTCTTTTGTTGGATCATTTGTTTTTCTCATTTATTTCAGTGAAATTTAAGCTTAAAAATTATTGAATAAGCTATAAATGTGGGGTTTTTTAAGTTGAAGCGATATTGGACGTAAACGTAGCCGCAAAATTGCTTACTGTATGTTTTATTTACTGTTTTCGAGTTGACACTGTTTTGTTGGTATCGAAACCTGATAGATTTTTTTATCTTGTTTTCCAGAGTAATGTCGGGAATTTGACGACAATATTAGCAAACATGATTGGGGAACAAAATAAATAAAACCTCCTATCTTTCATTTCGTATTGAAATACGAATCAAAACGTTGACAATGCAGTAAATAAGTCAATTTTAGAAGAAAACTTAGCCCTGTCACGATCACCGCACACCGTTAGATTGTCAAATCGGAAAAACTTCTCTTTTTTCATCACAATTAGCTATGCTTATTATAAAGACTAAATTATAATAAGCATTTTTTAAATGGGTGACAAAAATTAATATTATTTGGTAAATTTTCGTCGTTTTAGATAAGATTTCATGAAGATAAGTGCCAATTTCTCAAGAAAATTACCGTACTGTTGATTTTACTAAAAAAGTTTTTATGAATATTAAACTAGTCGACCTGGCGAACTTCGTATCGCCTACATTTATCACTATCTTGTGCACTCTTGATCAATATATTTGTTAAAAAAAACGCATTAAAATCTGTTGTATTATTTTAAAGATTTAAGCATACATAGGGACAGACGTTGGAAGCGGCTTTCTTTTATACTATGTATCGATTTAAATTTTAGTATTGATTTTATTACCAACTCAAACATTTTTCGAGCCTTTGTCCATTTTCCCCTTAATTAAAAGTGTAACAATTCAAAAATATTTGTACAAAACAGCTTCAACTTTAATTGACACAAAAAAAAAATTCATTGTCATAGTACAAAACAGTAACAATTCAAAAATTCAATATTATACCTCACTACATTTAGTTAAAAAAAAGCAATAAAGCACTCGATGCTTACGTTTTTTTCTCCATTTTATTGAAATATTAGTGAACTTCTAGCTATCATAAAAAAAAAGAAATCAGTTTTTCGTGATTTCTGAAAAAAATGTTTTTTTGAGTTGACACTGTTTTGTACTAGGTGTGCGATATAGACAAAGCTTGCTCGCTATTGGCCGCTTCGGTCGCGTCTGTCGACAAAGCGGCGAGCTAGCTCCTTCATTCTTGGCTGGTACATATATCGCTAATAGATAGCGACCAAGTGTGACTTTCAAAATATTTATAAACTTACTTAGGAGAGGTGATTTATTTGTTTTTCTTGTCTGTATGGCTTCTACAACACTTTACAATGCATTTTTTTTTTGCAAAGTCAAAACACAGTCAGAAATACACAAAAACACTGTAACACAGGAGCTTATCCCGACGCTGCAGCCACACGACTCAAGGTGCCACTAGGAACTGACGCGGCATGATGTCCGTAATTTGGGCCCCGCCCACCGCGCATCTTTTCCGTGGGCACATTTTAGTGGGCTAGTTACGCTTCTAGGTAATTATTTTACTATTAATCGTAGGCGGTATCCATACATTCTTGTCGAATCTATGAGTGCTGCTTAATTTATTGCGCCTTTTGCAATTTTACTAGGTTGTATTACATATTCAAAAATTATAATTATTGCAAAACAAGGAACCTTTACAATATAATTCGGTTGGGTTGATCCCAGCGACTCCAAAAATCGTGTCCCATCGACTCCATTGAAAAATAAATATTTTTAAATAAAAATAAAAATTTGTCCCAATGACTCCAAAATAAGTAAAATAGCGATAGCAAAAACAGAAAGATAATAATAATTGATTGAAAATAAAAGGTTTTAGAACATGCCAGTGAGTGTTTCAAATCTAGTCGCATTTTTGAAGTATTTCTAAAAGAAAGCTTCTAACAAAGAAGCAGTAGCTCCTGTCAAAAGTGCAGCTTAAATACTTACTCATGTAGTTGTTTGTTTTTATTGCATTGCACATTTTTAAATAAGTGTTCTTCTTTCTTTATAAATCACAAACTTAAAAATGGTCACGAAATATGGAGGTGCAGTCAGTAAGTAGTCCTGCAAAGCAAAGCTGAAAATTCACGGAACTAGGATTCTGAGAGAAGAGACAAGATTACGAAATAAATGCATGGTTTTTTTACCTATTTTATATAATTAACGCTTTTATAAGTAAACAAAATCAATACGTGTTAATATGTCATTTTCGCTGTGATTTGTTATTTTATGTCCATAAAGGTAATAAGTTTCTTGCTTTTGAACTCAGTTTTAAAATTTCAGTTTAATTTTGAGTACTTAACATACGTAGCTTACAGTCCTTAAATCTGAATTACTTAACATTGTGGACGGTACCGAATAACGCTAAGAGTCAAGTTCGATTGAAAATATTATAATTTATTTTAATTTAAATTTTTTTGGAGTCACTTGGGACACAATGTATGAAAGTGAAATATATAAGAGAACAATAGTTTTGGAGTCGGTTGGGGTTGGGACTAACCCATTCGGTTTCCCATAAAATAGAACTTTGTTCGGTCTTTCCTACAAAAAAATGCAGAATGTATGAGGTTGGTTGCTACCTTCGACGTGGGTCTTGATGTGCGCGGAGACCTCCTCGACGTGGCTGAACTTCTCCTGGCAGAGCGGGCAGGTGAGGTTCTCGGTGGCGTGCTTGGCGGAGTGGTAGATGAGCTCGTCCTGGCCCACGAACTCCTCCGAGCACTGCTCGCAGCGGAACGCCGCGAGCTGCCCGAACGGCCCGCGCGCCGGGCCCGTCACGTCCTTGTGCTTTTGACGCATATGCCTGTGTAGGGAGGAATTATTGTTATAATGTCAATTATGTCAGCGTCGTGGGAGCCTTGCCGTGCCGTGGAACCGAACACATAGGACTAATAAAATGGTGTGTGTTAGTTATATTTCTCTTAATTGTAATGTCGATGCCCGTAGTTAAGTTTTTGACTGATAATGTGACAAATTATGTTTTGGATGATTCTCGATTTAAAAATATTTTTAAGAAGACATGATGATTAAAAACAAATTGCAATTTTTTTTTATTTAATTTCTTATCCATATAATTTTTAGGCACTTGCATAGGCGCTAGCATATCTATCTTCATTCCACATAGATAGCTATTAAATAGTTTCAGTCGGTACTACATCATCATAATTAAATGTACACAACCACATATGGATATAGAAAACTCACCTCGTGTAATAGTATGCTTTAGCAAATGTCTTGTCACAGAATTTGCATTTAAAGGTATTTCCTGCTTCAGGATCAGGAGTCACATTCAAGGCTTTGTTGGATCCTGTAAGAATAAATTTAGGGGCATATAGGTGGTGTTCAAATATTAAACTAACACAAGTTTGATGCCTCTTAAACATAATTATGTTAAAGGGATTGTGGTTGCTAAAGTAGTGACATTATTAAAAAAATCGTAACATCTAAATAAGTAAAATTATATATGAATTTCAAACAAACACGTTTTTGCACATACAAGCTCTTTAAGCAAGGCAGTGTACATACATTCTTTTTACTCAAAACATAATTATTAAGCTAATAAAACACTATCATTATAATTCTCACGTCTCTTGTCAGGTTTACTGTCTCCTTTTTTTAAGTGCAGCTCTTCCCCCGCCTTTGTGACTTTTATGCATGTTCCCTCTTGGTTCTCTCCTTCTTCAATCTATTAAAAAAAAAATACACATAAGACTGTTCATTACATTCTAATTTGCAAGAGCATAAGTTTCAGCAATACAAATAATCAAGTAGCAATATTAACATTGCAAGTGTGTCAGACCATAGAAGCTATTTATGGCTTGGTGCATGCATATTATACCTTGATGTTGTAAACATTATCATCATCTTCTTCGCTGTCAGACAGATCATTAGAGGCTGTGACCTGGACCGTAGCTCCTGTTTCTGATACTAAAGTCTTAACTTTCTTGGTTGTGCGATTAGCATTTTGGAAAATCTGTATGTTGAATAAATATGTTTTAGAAAATATAAATAATTTTTGAATACTTACTAAATTAACATCAAACATGGAAGTGTATAAATAAAATATTTGCAATGTTTGAATACATTCTATTAGGAAGTAAGAACACACCCTTTTCAACTTTAATGCCCAAGGTACAGGCATAAGTTCATCTCCGGCTTGTATATGCTGTAGTATTGATTCATCAGCAGAGCGACAGATCTGCTTGAACCGATAAAACACATCAATGAAGAATCTGCAGCAGTCGCATATCATTGAAGGCATGCCATCAGATGGAAAGACCTGAAAAAATGAAAGCATGAAATAATGTATGAACAAAAACGCTACTGCAGCGACATCTGTGTTTTGACTTTCGAGACTTTTTTTATTATTTATTATATTTGGAAGACTTGCCATTTACTTTATAAAAAAATTATGTGACTATTGGTATGATTTATTTATTTAGAAAATAAGGGATTTTATTGGTGCTTCTGAGCAAGCTTTACTTTGAATATACCTACTTCGCGCCAAATTGCGCCGTTTTTCAATGGCGCCTTTTGGTGGGCTTTCCTACGTGCTATATTAAAGTAGTTCCTTGTAGGTATTATACAAATACAAAAAGCATACTTATGTAGTACTATCGCAATAAAATTGTAATTAAATAAACCTTCATACCTCCACAGAAACACAAGACAGGATTTGTAAAGGAAGTGTAACAGTATTTTTAGGCGTTCGTGATCTATCATAAATGCTACTCAACGATTCATCTGATGATAAGCAAAACCGACACTGATTAATGGTTTTAATAGCACTTTTACGTATCTCCATCATTAATATTTTCTAAGAACACTTAGCACAAAACTACGAAACAAATATTTTCAGAGCATAACCTCACACAAAACACAACAATAAAAGCGCACACTAGCGCCGCCACTGCATGACGGGACGTAGAGCGAGACGGATGAGATGACGCTCTTCTGCCCCTACAAGCCCAGTGAGGTGGGGAAACGCTTTGTACAAGCCAAACTACAGCGCCTCTACAGTAAGTTATTGAAACTTATACGATTTTGCTACTCGACCACAGATGTCGCTACTTACGAGCTTTTGAAACCGCCGCTTTTAAACTTGCCTAGTGATGGGCCTAGCTAGACACAATTTTTTAGGGCACTTGTGTCGTCATTCCATCCAAAGGACGTCAACTGCTGGACAATGCATCCCCCCTAAATCACTACAAAGACCGGTCTTGAGCGAATCACATCCACTGTAAACCCACAGCTTTCACCAGATCGTTGATCACTTTGTGGGGGTCTGCCTACTCTGCGTCTTCCGGTTCGCGGTCGCCACTCGAGAACATTTTAGCCCCAGCGACCATCTGTTCATTGAGCTATGTGCCCTGCCCACAGCCACTTAGGTTTCGCAATTCTTTGGGCTATCGGTGACTTTAGCGGATCTGGATCTTCTGCGGATCTCGATCACGTAGAGAAACTCCGAGCAAGGGCTATCTCATTCCGTTGCCCCTTGGGCGACCTTTAGCTTCTTGATTAGGTCAATGACCATGGTTTAGTTTAGATTCTAAACTTTTTTTTTTAAGTCTCCATTGTGTCCCACTGCTGGGCAAAGGCCTTCTCCGCTTGCTAAACTTTAGGAGAAATATTTTTTTTCGCGAGTGGCTAGATAGTAATTTAGTTTATTTACCCTCCACTCCAGTCGACACTCCACTCTTTCCTTCACGTCCTTGTAAGTCGCCCTATTACTTTCCTATATCTGCTTCATGTAGCTTCCTCTCGGTGTTCCCGGCCCTGTCTTGGTGTGGAGGAGGCTACAGACAAGAGCTCGACTCATCTCTTAAATAAAAGAAGAAATAAGGTTGGTTTCTCGATTGGCACTAGTGTCGCCGTGAGAGCCCTCTTGAACCTAAGATTTTAGTGGTGAAACCTACCCTAATTAGGTTGGTAATGGTGTAATAAGTACCAAGAGTGCGTGCCAAAAAAGTCTGCTCGTAGTTCGGCTGTTTCGTAGCTCAGTTGGTAGTGATGTGGACGCGGGTGCACCTGGGCTCGATTCTCGATTCTAGATGGGATGTCTGGGACATAGACGCTTCTCTTAGATAAGTATTAATAGAGAATACCAGAATTCCGTAAGAAAGGTATGTACTTACATTATTTTTTTATTTTATCAAATTGATTTAAAGCACTTAAGGACAATGTCTGATAAATCTACATTATTAATTGATGATAATAATGTTATATTTAAGTCTTATCAGGCACAGAAGTATAAGGGACTTATCAATAACTTAAAGATATCAAACTCAGTGCCAAGGGAATAAAATTAAGTAACTCATTTGTACGTAATCAATCGCTTAGTTCAGTTGATTTTGAATAATGATTTCGTAAAACACAAAAAAAAAACGTAAACAATGAGTGGTGAAGTTGAAGTAATTTTCAGGAAACAAAAATCAGAAGATTGTTTGGAGGGGCACGACCACGGAGACAGCGACAGCACCGCCCGGCCGCCCAGCAGGCCCGGAAGCAGCAGCTCTCGGGATTCTAAACATCCCAGTTTGTAAGTTACACTAATAATTAATACTTATTTAATTTTTTGTTCCAAATATATGTATTACTAGCTGGTGTGCACGCGACTTCGTCTGCGCTTGATTAGTTTTGCTATTATTATACTCATAACAATATTATTTTGATGTTTAAGCTATATTAATGTGGTTTCATTAAAATCGATTTAGTAGTTAAGTAGTTTTTACGTGTAAGAGTAACAAACATTCGCGTTTAAATTATTAGTAGGATTACGGCCGCTAAATGTCTAGACAAAGGTTTTCGTTTTGAGAGCGTCTGTGTTCAGCTTCGGGTAAAATTTTCTTCAGGTCTACGGCTTACAGAGCCACTAAAATAATATGCTTTTTATGAACAATCAAACATTGAACATCTTATTTCTTATTTTTAAATAAATATTCTTTTTTAGGCTTTTTCTTTGCCTTTCCGTTTACTTATAACTACGTTTTTTTACTCTATAAATAAGGTTGCGTCGTGAATCCTTGCTAAATTTCTTCAATAATTTGAAGAAAATAAAGTCCAATGGGTCAACAGTGAGCCGATCAACTGAAGTGAGCGACAGCGATGATAAGGTATTGGATCCAAATTTATTTAAACGAGATATACTTAGTGCTGACTGACTGTCATGCTAGCATGATTTATAATAACTATCAAGCTCAAAGGGTTCCGTCTGCAGGACAGTGCATTGTATGGCTCAATGACCATTTTGTATGGCTATGCGACGCTGTCTGGTGGAAATTTAAAAAATCAGTCAAATTCCTTACAGTGTTGCCACTATTAAATTTAGACTTTAGTGTCGCACTATAAAGGAATGAATCACACATTGTATGCACAGGTGTCTGGTAAAGTTTTAAGGTATGGTGAGTTGAACCTACTCATATTTATTATCGCCATCTCAGAAACATCCAGTAGGTTAGGTATGTTAGGAAACGCTTGCTAAGATTTGATAAGATTTTAGCGATAATGTATCTCTACCAAAGCAAAATTTATTTAATTTTGAAGAATTTTGTTGTGTGTCGTTTTCGATACCTATTTTATTACAAACTTTTTATTTAAGTACATATTTAAAAAAAAATGTACAACAAAGCATGTTGCGCTTTCATATCACGGTTACATTTTTACATGTCAATGAGTATTTTTTACGATTATGCTGTAAGTTTAAGATCTTATTTCTAAAATGTGTAATTTTAATATGACTTTCAATTTGATGGTGAATTTTAGAGTGTTATCCAGTCAGAATACAAAGCACCAAAAGCATCTAAAGGCTGGTCGACAATAGTAATAGTTGTGTTGGTAGAAGCGAAGGGCCTCCCCGACCCTCCGGACGATGGCTACTCGCATAAAGTTTACGGAAAATTTCAGTAAGTACTTAAGTCAGTAATTAAGCAAGCAAGCAACTGTATAAGTGAATCTTGTTTAAATTATAATGAAATATACCTACCTATTCTTAACATAAGTAAGTAAGTAGGTACATTGTAGTTTTTTGTTAGAACCACTGTTACAGTTGTTGTTAACTATTATACACAACAAAACAAAATCTCTATGCACATTGCATACGTATAGGTAACGTAATTTTTTTGACATATTTTTAGACTTGGATCCCAGTTATACAAATCGAAGACCAGCAGGAGCAGTCGCCAACCGAAATGGGGTGAACGGTTCAAATTTTCACTACGTAGAAGCAACATGTTACAAATATCACTTTGGGATACTGGCAAGAAGAAAAATTTCATGGGAAGGTAAAATATACCGGTGAACTTCGTATCGCCTTACAATTTTATAAGGCTAAATTAAATTGTAATTTTTATTATAGTCGTCGCAATTTTATATCTTTTCTCAACTTTGTAACTTATCCTGGACTACGACAAACATTTCAAAACCAAAATCAACGGGAGGGAAACAAAACACGTTTTTTTTATATACATATAGAAGACGGATTTATAGAAAAGTATAGGTATAGAAAATAATGAGTTCGCTTCACGGACTTTTACTTGTATGATACGGAATAGATACGGATGGTTATTGGCTTGCTTGATATAGTATCTGCAAATTTTATCGAAGTACACAAGTAAGTAAGTACTTGCCTAATTTAGCTATGCCTATTCGAATGTATTTGCATTCCAGCTGTTCACTAGACCTATCGAACCTAGAACGAGAGCGCTCTCACGAGATATGGCAGCACCTCGACGACGGGTTCGGTTCCATTCATCTTTCTGTGACGATGTGCACCATCCGCAATGTGGATGGTGCAGCCTGCACTCCAAGACCTATTGAAGAAGTTAAAGATGACTATGTAAGTTTAAAACGTGACGCACATTAGTGCTAAGTATATGAATAAAATATAGGATTGTACGAAGTCAAAATATCCTAAATTACGTATTTGATAACAATCCCAGCTGCCTGTCATCAGTCTTACTGCCCATGACCTGAGGGTCTCTAGGTCAATAGCAAGATAAGTTGTTCGGTAATTTAAAAGATAATGAAAACAACTTATTAGAAAAATAAGTTTACATTTATCACTTATTTGTTATCGCTCCATTGTGAAATATTTTGTTTTTAATCCTTTAACCGTTCTATAATCTACACTTATCGCTACAAAGTATTTCATTTCTTTATAAATACAGTTTTTGTATCCGGGTACATATGTTTTTTTGTTGGAGGCTTTTCACTTGTCCATTGATTTTTTTTTTTTTTTTTATATAGAAATTTGCGTTAAAATATTATTTTAGGCATGGCACAAACTAAACAATGACTGGAGCAGAGTGGGTCAGATGCACGTCAAGGTAGTTGGGGCTAAAGGTCTTAGCGGTAGACCTAACGCCTACGCCGTGCTCGCGGTGGACAACGAGCGCGTGCAGACGCACAGCTGCCGGGCCACGGCGGAGCCGGCGTGGGATAAAAACTACTTATTGTAAGACAAAAACACTTTGAACCCGTAAAAAAACCTCAATCAATTTACAGTAGCCAAATTGTCATTATATTCTGTCTTATCATTAGAGTAGGCTCAGTAAGATGGATTAAGTGTAAGGCAGGATATCTACGACTGCATACTTTAAGTTTAAATTATTTTGGCTATTCGAGACTGTGGTGTGGTGCATGTTCGTACATAACGGAGATGAACTGTTTAATAAATTCGTATTATGTATGAAACTTACCTACAATATGAAAATCATAAGTAAATGTTTGGTTCTTTTATTATTATTTTAGCAACATCTTTGATATGACGTCAACACTAGACATTAAAATCTATGACAGTTCGCTGGTGAATTTGTTTCAAGATGGATTTTTAGGAAGGATCTCAATACCCCTTCTGCAACTGAACAGCGGGACACCATGTTGGTATGCTCTGAAAGATAAAAGCAAAAAATTCACTGCAAAAGGCAACTGCCCGAGGATTTTGATTGAAACCTCTATCCTATGGAACCCGGTGAGTTAGTAAAACAAAGGAAGTTAAATGATTTTATTTTTTTTAATTTTCTATTGTGTTCTTTTACGATAAAAATTATGATGCTTTGCAGGTTAAATCAGCGCTTCGAGTATTTCAGCCCAAAGAAGTGAAACACATTAAAAAGCCTACAAAATTTGACATCGCTCTCGTGTATAACAATGTAGAGTTTGTGAGAGATATATTTTTACTGCTCTACGATATTAATGAGTTTATCAAGTAAGTAAAACATATCTATTCAAGTTAAGTTACCACAGAATAAGTAGGTAAAACCTAATTTAAAACGTAGATTTCTGCTATATGTTAAGTTAGTTTCCTTAAAAATACTACAAGTTACTTGAGACAGTTTGTAAAAAAATAATGGCAGTCTTTCCTTTTTATGATTTCTTGGATTTTCCTATGTAAACATGGTGTGCATGTGTGATGGTCGACTTTCTATCACATGCTTTACTACAAAAAATTAAGAATTGGTTAGAATCGGTTGCAATAAAATATCCGTAATTTTGAGAAGGTTTAACTTTTTAACCGACGAAAAAACAAAAAGGAGGAGGTTCTCAATTCGTCACGTATATATATATATTTATGTATGATCACGCATAACTTTTTATTGTGTGGACCGATTTTAATAATTCTTTTTTTAATCGACAGGGTATACCTTGAAATTGGTCCCATACAAATTTGGAAATAAAATTCCCACCCTAAGGGTGGGAAAATAGGGGTGACTTTTTGGTCGGCGGGTCGATTTATCCACTCACAGGTTGCATTTCCGTGTTACATTATAACTTTTGATACCTACCTACAATATCTTTGGAAATGAAATAAAATCAGCCGAATGACGTCCACTGCTGGACATAGGCCTCCCTCACAAATCGCCTCACCGACCGGTCGTAATCGAACCTCATCCTGTTAGTCCCTCAACCTTCACCAGGTTGTGTGGCCACCTTGTGGGGTGCGACCACCCTGTGAAGGGTGATTAGCTGGGGTCAAAAAAATTAGCCCAAAAACTAAAATTACTAGAGAACCTCAAACGTACACAGGTAGCCATAACATAACACGAAACAAAAAATAAAAACTTTTTATAAAAAAATTAAACCGCCGAAAAAACTGAAAAGCATTAAATAATAGGGAAACATTTTCTATTAGGCCTTAATTTACTCACTTCTTAAAGTAATTTTGGATAACCAAGAAATTTTGAGTCGGTGCCACAGAATCAACGAATAAAGATCACTAAATTACCTGAAATTCAAAGAAATAACCGCAAAACGTATGCCGCTGCGCATCGCGCTTTACATAGATAATAAATTTGCTTGTGTGGTGTGGCGCCGACTTAAAATTTCTTGGTAATCCAAAATTACTTTAAGAAGTGATTAAATTAAGGCCTAATAGAAAATGTTTCCCTATTATTTAATGCTTTTCAGTTTTTTCGGCGGTTTAATTTTTTTTATAAAAAGTTTTTATTTTTTGTTTCGTGTTATGTTATGGCTGGCTACCTGTGTACGTTTGAGGTTCTCTAGTAATATCATTAGCTAGGGGCTCGTTATATAAAGTGTTAAATTTATTATTTTCAGGCGTGTTTTCGAATGGGAGAACAGAGAAGCGTCTTTCATGGCGCTCATGATCTGGCTATTTTTCTGGTTCCACTTCGAGGTCTGGATGTTGCCGATTTTTCTGATTGCACCTTTTATTTACTTCTGGTTGTTCGGCCGAGGGTTCGGTAAGAATTTTTCTGTATTGAAAATATTATAAGTACAATTTTACGCAATAATTATTATATGAATTTGAAATTTTATAAAACCTAAAACATTTTTTTTAAATTGCAGATGATACACAAGCAACAACCCTTAGTATAGAATCAGATAAGGAAAAAGAAAAGTTGAATGAAAAGGTAAGTTGAACCTACCTAGGTATATTTGTTAGTACTACTTATGTATAGAATATGTACAGGAGCTCTGCAGGCAGGACAGGAGCAGGACTATTCTACTCGCCCTACAACCTAATGTGGACAACATAAAGACTATTGTGCAAAATGTGTAAAATGGGTAGGATGATGTGCTGGTTACTTTTTAGGTTCCTACGAATTATTTATTTTCTTCATTGATAATGTTATCATAAATCATTTACAGTATGACGAAAAGACCTTGTCAAAACGTATTCAGGGATTTCCGGAAATGACTCTGATAATTACAAATGGGATCGAATACCTTGCATCTGTTGCTGAAAGACTTAAAAAGTAAGAGATGTACATTTCCTTAACTAAATAATTTAGAACTTTATGACACTTTAATAAAAAATAATAATAACTAGGTACTTACTTATGCAAATTCAGTTCTGGATTCCTGCAAGAAAGCATTGTTTGATAGGTATTGAATTTTTGAAACAATGTTTGAAATTCATCTTAAATATAATTTTATTAAAATAGTAAAGAATCAGTAAATCTGCAGTACTTATCTATTTTCATTGTTGTTCTAATTCTATTTCAGTTTAGCAAGTTTCAAAATACCATTCCTGAGCTACGTAGCGATAGCCATCTTGGCGGCAACGTCGATTACTCTTTACTTATTGCCATTCAACTACTTGCTGATGGCTTTTGGTGAGTCAAGCAACCCTTAGTTAGGTAAGGGTTAAAAAATATATCATTAATTTTTTCAATTTTTTTTTGGTTCAGGACTTTTTAAATTCACAAGGAAATATTTGAATCCTGAAAGGGTGCTAAACAACGACTTGCTAGACTTCATATCGAGAGTCCCCGACAACGAAATGCTTAAAGAATGGAGGCAGCTCAGCGTACCTGAACCCATGCAGAGAGTCGAGTCTAGTTTGTCACGGGCGCACTCGGGCAGGCGGGGCCAGCTCGCGTCGTGGTCGCCGTCTACAAGAAATACCTCATCCTCTGACACTGCGCATACGCCATCAGCCAGATTTGCACGTTCTTTGAGCACTATTAACTAAGATTATTCGGAAACTGTTACTAAAAGGGGTAATTATTGAGGAGGATAAATAGATACGGCCACTAGCAGTGGTTTATGATAAATAGGTTTACCTAGGTAGGTACTCCTTTTTTGTATGTGTCCAAGTTTTTTTTACTTATTACTGTTTAAAAAAATGATTAAACAGAGTAGGTATCCCATTGAAATTTTATTTTTAACGTAATGTGTACACGTATTGGAAACACGCGCTATTTATTGAAATATCTTAATTCTAAGATCACATTGTTTATCATAAGTACAAATACTTTCAACTGTACATTTTCTTATAAGTACCTATCAAATTAGGATCAACAATAATAACATTGAATATACCATAGCTCTACGATAAAAAATACAGCAGTCTAGTGATTGACTTTATTGTACCATGTACTTCTTATTACTATATACTTACTACATGTTAATTTTTTTTTACATTTAACTTATAAACTAAGCAGTCACCATTTTACCTAACAAGTATAATTTTGTGATGTTAAGACTCTAAAATTATAAATTATTTAAGTAAATTTTTTTTTTAATAGTATCTTACTATAAAATTGTACTTTTTTTTAAAATAAATATTGAAAATTAGTATCACAAATACAATTTTACAATAAATTTGTAAATATTAACAACTTCTAAATAGCGGTAGGTGACTTTTTATTATGGAATTTATGTAAGTCAGTAAATGTTTGTCCATACTAGTCTTAGAGGCTGATATTACACTATCATATAAATATGATTCTAGATGTAGGACTCCTATTTAAAGAACCTATGACAGTGTAGGTAGTAAAAATATAATATTATCTATGATAATCATTATATATAGAGAGAGATCCTATTTTACAGCATTCGTATGTATAATTTGGATCATAGATATCTTAATTACCTAACGTCTCGCTCGCGGTTAACGCTTCGAAAAAAAATTGTCTTCCTCAGAGGCCAAAGCTTTCGAATGGATTATTCAAACAATTAAATTTTGATTAATCTTTATGAAGAAGCTGAAAATTTATACAAAACAGCAGCTAAATCGGTATCCATCTTGTTATGTTTTAAGCTTATTCGACCTAGGAGGTGTAACCAACATGAAAATAAGGAACAGCATTATTTTTATATATGATCCTAGAATTTAACAGCTATGAAGTCATATTTATATGATAAAGATATGATAGTTAATATCGGCCTTACACTTTGTATAAAATTTTGCCATAGCAGAGTCATATGAGAGGGTCATTACGAAACCATTGCATTATCACCTTTAACTACAATACTAATTACAAACTATAATGGAAATCACCATTGATAATAAATTTTCATAGGTTTTTTTGAAATCGTACTGCAAAAAATAATAGGAAGTTACTATTAGCTAGTCAAAGTCCTAATTCGGTTCTGACTCCTAACAGATCCAGATCTATTGAGGTTGGGCTCGGGAACTTTTAACTCTCGCCATTCTTTCTGCAAACACAAAGTGTATAATTTAGTTTTTAATAATGAAATGTTTTGTTTTTGTTTATTGTAAATACATATGGAATGGAGTCGACGCGGCGTACTTACATTATTGAAAAAAAAAAACGCTATTACGCGACAAAATTAATATATTAGATACCTTAAAGAATCATTCTTACCACAATCTCATTGTCTGGAACCCTCGACAGGAAGTCTAGGATGTCATTGTTAGGAACTCGGTCGGGGTACACGAGCTTACGCGTAAACTTATAAATACCTAAAAATAAAAAATAAATTAGTTACCATTGCAAGGATTAATTTCCTATACTAAAGCGATTATCTTATAGTATCAAAGACATTAAAGTTATGTTGTATTGTATTGCGTAGTACCGTATAAGTACATTATAAATGATGTTCCTCACCAAGAGCCATGAGGAGATAGTTGGCAGGCAGGGCGTAGAGCAGCGCCGCCAGAGCCAGCAAGACTAGCATCACCAGGTAACTCAGGTACGGCACTGTAAAGTTTGATAAACTGAAACAAAAGAGAAGGAAATTAATTATTTATCCGGAAACCTCAAATTATATCACTAAGCCACTTAATTAGTCGTGAGAATAGGTATAAAAAACTTACTTTATTATTCTTTCTGCTAATGAGACCATGAAGTCGATACCATTCTTGATGGTGAAAGTCAAATCTTGTAAACCATTGATACGGTTCTTCAATGTTTTGTCATCCTGAAAACATTTAAAAACACATAAGTTGTATTTTTAAATCAGAAAGGAAAGCTACTGAAACTTAATGCGTTCTATTAAAGCTCACCTTTTGAGTATCTAACTCGTCATCATCGTATTCTTCGTCTACTTGATAACTAGGAACTAATGCAGCATTATCTGAAATTATCGGTAGGAAAATTGAATTACCATATATTTTAGTTACCAACTAAATTTAACAATGAAAGTGATCTACATTTCTCGATGATATAACACTAAACATTTAGATTTATGGTAAAGGATGACATGGATAGACTTACTGCAACTTTGCCGACCGCTCCAATGGAAGAGAAAGGGCAGCAGTAGTAACAAGGGCGCCATCCATAATCTAAAGAAGTAGCAGAAGGCGAGCCAGCCCGCCAGCGCCGCGGCGGACTTCTCCCGGTTCTCCCACTCGAACAATCGCCTGAGTAATGGTTAAAGCCCATCATGTTTGAATTTTTTAATATGAATAAAAAAGTAATAACACTTCAAGTGATACCTGTGATTAATATTTTTACATGATACTTACAAACTAAACTTTTTAAAGAGTTTAAATAGTATTTTGTGTACCTACAATATCGCGGCAACAGGTATTCGCGAGGTAAAAGAAACCGTGACGAATTCGTTCAAACTTTTCTATATTGTTCATTATTCAAATCAAAGTTACACAACAAAGTGAAATTACAATGAGATATTGTAATTACTAATGTTGAACTTCAAACTCGAAACAACCGTTCTCTATGCATGCATAAATAAGAAGGCGACACCTTTCAAATAAAGCATCACAATCAATAATGTAGTTAGATCTTAAACCTAGGTATTTAATAGTAAAAGATTAAATTACCTAGGTTTAAGTCACGAATTCGTCATATAAATTCGTGAATTTAGCCGAAGTGCAATATAATATATTATATCAAAATAACATTTCAGACTACTTACTTTGCAATCTCGTTGGTAGAGTACAACACGTTGAACACATTCTTTATGAATTCTAAGTTACTATAAATTAGTGGAATATTGAATTTCGCCGGTTTTTGTACGTATTTTGTCTCTTTTGGACTAAGTACTCGTAGTGATGCTTTTATCTGCAACAAATTCAAGAATAACATTATTCCTCTTCAGTCATTCGTTGAGTAATTCAATGTCACACAAGTTAATATTGCTTTCATACCGGATTCCAAGCTATTGACATCTCCAGTAGTATCCTGGGGCAGTTTCCTTTCGCGCTGGACTTTTTCGCGCGGTCCTTGAGCGCGTACCATCGCTTCTCTTCGTTGTTTATCCTCAGAAGAGGTACCGACAGTCTCCCCAGGTTCTCCCCCGGTTTCTTTGCTGATAGCATAGACTCGTCGTATACTGTGATGTCTAGAGTTGATGTCACATCGCTTACAACACTAAAAAATTATTTAGTTTTTAATAAATAATTATACCAAATATATTCATTGTATCTTAAAAAAATCGTTTACTAGAGGCATTAAGTCTAATAACTTACAAAACATAGCTCTTATTCCAGTTAGGTTCCGTACTGCAGCGGACAGTATGGGTCTGAACTCTTGCATTGTCTAGCTCCAACACGCAATAGGCATCCGATTTTCCACTAATGCCCAGAGCAGGCAAGCCTCGTGCTCCATGTACCACTACCGACAGTTGCCCTACATCACTCCAGTCACTGTCGAGTCGGTACCATGCCTAAACGTATCAACATAGCAAACAAATATGATTTTAATTTATTAGTCATTATAAGTAAATTAAAATCTCTTTATTTACAGCTTTCCATTAATATTGACAGTAAAGTATATTACATATTTACAAAAAATTAGTCATTATTGTTTATTTAGTTTTACTAAAAAAACTAACGATACTCAGTTCTATGAAACGTTATGTGTTAATGTTGTATATTAAGGACAGTAGCGAATAAAGGTGTTGGTTAAATTTAGTTTCTAGTTAACTTCTTATTTTTTTATCTCACCTGATTAGTGTCAAACTGCTGGGCAAAGCCCCAACCTCTATTTCTCTAAGCCATCCGATACTAACTAGGTATTATTTTCAAAAATGTAACTTACAAACTTGTGCTTGTCAGGGCTGAGCAGGCGAGCACCGCTGGTGGTGGGGATGGTGTCGAGCGCGGGCGCGCGCGCCGCGCCGCTCAGCGTGACCAGCACGTGCACGCTGCCGAACCCGCACTCTAGCTCGAGCTGCAGGTCGTGGGTCTTCTCCTTGTCTACTTTTGATAGATCGATTATGCATCTGTTGCAGAAAATTACAGTTATTTATTATCTACCGGTCGGACAAAAATGGATCTATCGTACTTAGTAGAAATATGGTAAAAGGTAGTATAACTCTCGAAGACATGGTAGAGTAAGAAAACTGTCGGTATACATATTACATTTTGTAACATTTGTGGTCAGATGATTTTATGATTTAAGGGGCGAACGGGTGCGATACTAGCGCCACTTCGATAAATAATTAATTTGTTCTAAATGGCCGATATCAAAAATATGCGTCAATGATGACCTGTTGCCTAAAATGGGCACTAAAAGTGGCCATTTTAGGCAACAAACGAATATTTCGAGATCATTATCCTGAAAGCCACAACAGAGCCTTAAAATTCTAAGCAAAATTATCTAGGGCGTCATTGTATTTTTTTATTTCGGCCATGGTTTAAGAGATATAATTATTTATCGGAAATGGCGTTAGTATCGCGTCACTCACTACGCAACCGCCGTGTTGCCCGTTACTCACATATCCAGACACGTGACATTTGTTAAAGTATTTTTTTTAAAACATTGATTAAAACCTGTTTTATCTTTTGTATGAATCTTTAGTTAGATATTGAATCATAATTTAGGATTAATTATCATCTAACGTATAATAAAATTATAGTGGATTTTCTTGGAATGACATATTGTTATCTACTTCTTTTAAGGTTTTAGACGACCTTGAAATGGTAAAATCTTTTGATTAATTAGAAAATAAATAATCATTAGGTAATTCAAAACTTGTATATAGGTAGTATATCAATCAATATAGCCGAAACTATTGGACGTAGCGGGCTGAAAATTTGCACATGGGTTCCTTGGGGAGTGTAGGGGAGCACTAAGGAACAATTTCCCGAAATTTCCATGTGAACGGGAAAGTAGATTTTTCGTGTTTTTGAGAAATCTGCGCGAGTTAAACCGCGGGGCAGCCTCTAGTCTTCAATAAAATACACTACAAAAAAAACTTTAGTAGTTGTAATATTGCCTACAATGCCTGTGACTTTGGTCTGAGGCATGTGATTCAGTATTGCGATTGTAATACAGTACCGATCATCGAACATTGTGTCAAACTTTTAAAAGGCATGTAATTACTGAGTGGGTACTAACCTTCCCATAAAGTTTTTCTGTTTTCCTTTATGCCACAGCGTCATCTCCAAATTGCTATCTTCATAGAGATACAGGTTGAATCTCTCTCTCCATGTCGGCTTGCTGGTCTTGGGGACTGATTTGGTTTTGTGAGTTTCTGAGCCCAATCTGAAAGTAACAAAACTAATTAAATAAGAGTCAACTATAGTAATTCAAAGAATATTACGCAACTATACATGGGATACTTTTTACTATCTGCGAGTGACAAAGTCACAAACACTCTCAGTTTGTGACTTTTTCATTATTTCAGTATTGGTGAGGTGGAGCTATGATAAATATACTTAATAATTAAAATTTTTGGTTCATTTTGTTTTGCAATGACGTCTTTAAAATATTTCTGATCATTAGTGCCCACAAAGTACCTACGTAACATCTGAAGCGGTGACGACATAGCCATTGTCTGAATGAAATCAGTGGATTATTTCCCTACTAATAGAAGATCGTTAATGAACTTTAACGTTATATTGTGATTCCAGAGATTTCTAATTATAATTATGCTGACTATAAATTCTATATGAGTTACATAACAAAAAATACCATAAACATTAAGGAATACCTCATAGATAATTAGATTTTCAAGGTCTACGACTTAAAAGTAAAAGGTCTGAACGAAATCAAAGTTGTGGGGTCAGCAGAGCTGCTCAACGCCACGCCATGCAGATTGGGCAAAGAAATTAAGTACCTAATGCGAAACGTATAGTTTAATATTGGGTAATAAATAATTAGTTTTTTTACTATTACCTACTGACGAATCACGTCAGAAACATCCTATATATCTAAAAAAACTTAGAATACAGTATTCTAATACTACATTATATAGTTACCCACAAAAAATACGAATATTCAAAATTTAGTGAACCTGCGTCAGGCGTTTCTTTGTTTCGTAATCGGTTTTTACTTCGCTCATGCTTGTGATAGGAAGGCCAAAGTGCAACCAACCAACCACTGTTAGTTTAGAATTGAATGTAAAAAAATACTACCGCTTTGCTAACCAACAACTTAGTACATTTTTTTTTCTTTAGTTTTGTAAGTACAGACAGACACAGACAATGATTTTTGGAAATGCCGCAACAACAGTTTAAAGATGAAAAGCACAGGGAAGCACTATGCGATGTGCGTGCAGCTTTGTGTACTTAATTAAATAGGTATGTGATGAGCGTACACATAAATATGTATACTGTATACCTATAATTTTGTTCAGAATTTGGTCAAAATAATATGCCATCCGAGCGTGACCCCGAAAATTATTAACCTTGGCATTGTGAGCTGCGAAAAAACCTATTACTGAATAAAATACTGCCAACAACTTTAGTACAGATAAATAACGAATTTTTTATAAACTTAATTGTGCTTCCTGACCAGAGACAATATAATTTAATTTATGCGAATGCTTTTCGTCCTCTAACCAGAGTGTCAAAATCAATACAAAAAAAAAACGCAGAGGACGAAAATAAAATTTGCAAATTTATCTTTTATACAGGGAGATCAAGAAAAAGCGCATACAACAACAGATTATTTATAAATGCAAGTTTCAGGAGTTAGATAACGTACTAAAGTTCAATTTCATGTTCATCATTTCAGCCGAAAGACGTCCACTGCTGGGCATAGGCCTCTCCCACATAACGCGCCGCCGCAACGACTAGTCTTGAGCGACCCTTATCCAGTGTACTCCCGCAGCCTTCACCGGGTCGTCTGACCACCTTGTGGGGGGTCTGCCTTCTCTGCGTCTTCCGGTTCGCGGTAGCCACTCAAGAACTTTTTGGCCCCAGCGACAATCTGTTCTTCGAGTGAAGTTATTTTACCTAAATTTGGCGTAAACATGGTTACATCCGGCGGCGGCGGAGGCGGGACAGTCGGGCAGGCCCGCCGCGTCCACGAGCACGACGGTCACCACGGACCGCCAGGAGCGCCGCAGGATGTCGAGCTTGCTGTTCTTCCACACGTACTGCAAACAACCAACATTTTAAACATTCTGTTAGTATGGACTCTTGGCAGATATATGTTTATGCCTTTATACCTTCTTCGGAAATTATATCTACTGAATTAAAACTTTTACTAGTCTTAAATATAAGTGTATCGTTTACTTAAATTATTGTTCAAAAGAAAATGAAAGCATGGCTATATGTATTTATCATGCAAAGGTTGGCAACCTATGGATTACGACATCACCTAACACGTGTAGGTAGCTGGAAATGTTTTCCGTCGTCGCCAAATAATAAAAAACACTAACGAACGTTTATAGCCAAGGATAACGAAAACAAGTCGGACCACTGGGCATTGACAAGTTCCGAATATGTATGTACCTACACGTTTATGGAAGATATTTTCAATGCGGAAATTAATTAAGTATCTTCCGAAAGTTTATAGTAGATTATAACAGAAGTCACCTCGGGACAATCCGCTTATGGAATTACTCATCTTTCTATAATTTTTAAGGTTCCGGGTACTCATCCGGTCGACCTTATTTGTACGAATTCGAAAATAGTGACAGTCAAAAAACCTAAACAAAAAATTCACTTTTTTATCAATCAATATCAATATACATAGTATAAAAAAAATCGCTTCCCGCGTCTGTTCCTATGTATGCTTAAATCTTGAAAACTATGCAACGGATTTCGATGCGGTTTTTTTAATAGATAGAGAGATTCAAGAGGAAGGTTTATATACAGAGTGTTTCTGAAAAGGCGGTAATAAATCAAAGGAGGGATTCTGCTCACCATACCTAACAACTTTCCTAAAGCAACATGGGTCGAAATCTCAAAACAAAAATCAGCCGTCCCGTACATTGCCGTCAGCTGATCAACCCAATGTATTTATTTATTTCAATGGCACACAAAACAGCATTACAACAGTTACAGTTATGAAACAGCTGCTGTATGGAACAGCTGTTTTTTTTTTTGAGATTTTGACCCATGTTGCTTTGGGAAAGTTGTTAGTTATGGTGAGCAGAATCCCTCCTTTGATGATTACCGCCTTGTCAGAAACACCCAGTATATAAGGCATGCACACTTAGCAATAGGTAGGGTGGTACGAAGTTTGCCGGGTCGACTAGTATTTATTAATAAAAATTTTATCACAATATGAAACCTAAAAATAACTAAGTAAGTACTGTCTTGGTATCATCTCTTAAAATAAACTCTTTAAAAGTACCAAGCCTCATCGGATAAACATGCACCCAAATGTCAGCAAATAAAAGTAATGTTTGATATAATTCACCAATATAGAATTGATATAATAACCAATAACGTCAGCATTTAGAACAAAATCATTTATTTGTATCCTCATATCCTCATTTAGTTTTTCGAACCTTCAGCTTACGCACGAGCAGGAATAGGGTTGCCACTATCACAACAACACCTATTTTTTATGGTTTATTATTTTCTAAGAGAGCTATCAAATAAATTATTATTGACTAGAGTGCGCCACGCGGCTTCGCCAGCGCAATTTCAGTTGCCGTGGGATTTTCGGAATAAAAATTAGCCCATGCATGTCCTTTCTCAAGCTCTAGACTATCTATGTAACAAATTTTATTTAAATCGTTTCAGTAATTTGGAGGTGAAAGCAAGATGACAGCCAGACAGAATTACTTTCGCATTTATAATATTGGCATGGATTGATTTAAGACATCTTTAGAAGTATAAAACAACCTCGATGTTTATCAAACCAACTCGATGGGTTTACGAGGTAGTATCTTTGATAACCTTCAGTTCAAATTAACTTAGACCTGACAACCCTACGCCAACACATTTGTACAACATTGGAATACGAGAAAGGATATTAACGATGATTCAATTTACCTTCTGCACTTTTTTTCCGTGATCCCTCAGCAAAGTGAGGCCACTGCCGATTCTGTCCATGAACTCGTTGGAGACGGCCAGCGCTGTGGGCATCAGCGGGTCCATAGCCAGGCCGTCCGGAATCGCGAACGACCTGAGGTTGTAATGAAATTTACAAATAATGTAAAACCCCTAGGCTGTAATCATTAAATGCGTCATGCGAAGGCTCCGCGTGACTCAGGTCAACTGCAGTGCAAAGGTGGAGATCTGTGGACCTTTGTCTGTTGTGATGAGATGTGACGAAGTAGTTTTCTATTAATTATATTATAATGAATTTTTGGTTAATTCTGACTATAACTGTGGTTATCTATATATATAAAGTCCAAATACCACTGATCTACTCACTCACTCACTCATCATCGCTCAGCCGAAACCGCTGAAGATAGAAAGATGAAATTAGGACAGTAGCTTCCTTACGTGACGTAGCAGCCACTAAGACGGGATTTTGGGATAACTTAACCGGGACGCCGTATACAGGGTGTAACAGTTTGTATGAAACTCCTAAACTGCTAGGTTTAGAAAGTTGAAATTTACACTGTATATTGTCATTGCATTACAAACATCATAAATGGTTTTAGTTTTTTTATATCTTGCCCCTGAGTTCTTCAGGGTGAAATATGATTTTTGCTAAAATCTAAACTAATTACACTAGAGACTTGAAATTTTCAAAATAAGCCATAATATTAAAACATCAAATATGATATTAAAACGTTTATTAGTCCTGAAAGCGTACAGGGTTTTAAATTTTGTATGAAAAACCGAAACCGCTCCTTAACCGACCGACCGACCGACCGACCGACCGACCGACCGACCGACCGACTGACTGACTGAAAGGATTTCCCGGAATTCCCATGGGAACGGGAAAAACGGGGTTTTTGTGTTTATGAGAAATCTGTGCGGGAAAAACCGCGGGGCAGCCTCTAGTTATAATTAAAACATATGTAGTTTCTAGTGTTCGGCCCGTATAGCTCGCAAATAAAAGGTAGTAGTAGAAGTAGCACATAGCACCAATATTCTAGGTATTCTAGAAATCAATTAGCTCGTAGAAAGTTTAACAAGTTACTTATGTAAAATGATATTTAGTTTATTTTTAATGGGCAGGTATAATTAAAAACTAATTATGCTGTCGTAATATACTCTGCGAATGGAAAAGTTCCAGAATCTATGTTATTTTAAATTTTATATTCTGAAATCTAACAAAACAAAAGATAAAACTAGCAGACTAAATGCTTAGTTCGTTTGTCGAGGATTAGTGTGCAGACTGCAACAGGCTCATAATAAAAATAATAAAGTGTAAAATGTTCTAGCTGAATTTGCCTATTGGTCTACTCACTGAACTGCATAATGTTATAAAACATAAACTTATTATATATGGGAAAATTGTTGGGTAACTGAAGTGGACCTGACCATTTTAGGAGGTGATAGTGGGGGTCATTACCAAACATTTTAGCCCCAGGTACCCAGGTCAAAACCCAACCGTTTTCGAGTTATTGAACTTTTTAGTTTTTATCATACTATCCTCACCTTTTTTTTTGAGAACATTTTTTTTAATTAAATTTAAATGTTTAAATATTAGATGTTTCATTTCATGCTAATCTAATCCTTAATACATTATTTAAATAAAAAATACTTAAATTGGAAAAAAACATTTAAGAATATGAGTTTTATAGCCCTCTCAACGGCAATTTTATTTTTAATTTTATTTAAGGTAATTTTTTCAGTGGCATTTTTTCAAGAAATTCACCTAGGATTATTATCGGCAGATTATCCAAAAAACATCTACGTCTTTTTAGCTATCTAAAATGCTAGCATAGTTGGGTCAAACATGCATTATCTTTTGAGTAAATCTACACCAAAGGGGTCAGGTCGTACAATTCGAATTAGAGAAATTTCATTATTTGATTAATTAAAAGATATAAATCAAATGAAATAACTTATAATAAAAAAAAAAAGTATTTACTATTGATGTTCCACATGACCACCTTGATTCATGGCACACACCCTCATTCTTCATCACAAACCAGCTTTCCTCAATATTATAATTTCTAGTAATAAGTGCGATTGTTTGCCAAGATACCATTACATAATTGTTTCGCATAAGAAAGTACACTTCTACCTTAATTACATCAAATTGATAGAAATCATCATGTCTTGCTTAATCCCTCTGTAATTAAATATTAATGCTAGATATGGACAATCTTTTATTAATAACTAGGTAGATATTATCCTGTTTCCCATAAAATAAAAAAAAAACAACAATGAAAAGTTCAACGATTTTAGGATTTCAGTAAGACAAATCACTGCAGTGTAAACAAGCATTTAAGTGGAGGATCTAAACTTTTGCTGTACAAGGTACCTATTCGATTAGAGGTAAGTCGTTCGTTTCATTGTATTCTAATTTTCCTTCCTAATGTGTACATTTCGTCGTTTATTTCCTTTGCACTGCTCTTGGTTTAATTGATTTAATTTACATAGGTACACAACACATTATTTAAAAACGAACTTTATTAGGTAAAAAATGCAGTTCATTTTATTTATTTTTAACTTTCTTATATCCCTTAAAATTTCATGTAGGTAGGTAAACGTATGTTATTTTTGCTCTGTTTCTGTTAGTTTTTTTATAAGTAAAATACTTAAGTAAGTATATTTAAATTTATTTAACTATTTTAAACACATTCAATAATTTGATAGGTATCTACGATAGCGAACAATTTGAGTTACTTTTATTGTTTTTTTATACTTATAAAAAACTCACGCAGGCGTGTGCAGTTGAGCGGCGGAGTCGTCGAGCGGTCGCGGTCGTGGGGCGCGAGCACGCGCGTTATCACTGCCACTGGACACTGATAACTCTCCTCCGCCACTTTCGACGTCTTCTTGCGACACTTTCTCGTTCGAACCGGACAAAAGTTTTGATGGTGGGGTAACAACATTTTCCGATTCGATCAAGTGAGCACTTTGTTGCTTTTGAGCCTTTTCTTTGCACTTGATAGGCGCCCGAGCCTGCGGACTCGATGATCTCGCTCTATAACAGTGACTAATTTTTTTCATAATTGACATTGGAATAGTAAGCTGCTCGTCACGGTTACAAAACAATCCGATTTGAGTAGGTACCTATGTCACGGCGATAATTTAGTCACAAAACAAAATCCACAAACGAACCGGCATTGTTTATCACTTGCAATGCGACCTACAGACTGGCGGATATCACTAATTGTTTCAAGTATATACAAAGTCTATTTCATACAAAGGGGTCACCCTACACATACATCACCTATGTAAAGTACTGCACTTTGGCTGTTCCGTATGACTATGATTGATTAGTTGTTACATACAATAGAATTAGATAAGTTTTGTTAATGTACGCGTAAATATACTGTCGGATTAAAAATATAATGCTGATGATTGTTTGATCGGAAACATTCGTCTGATGTCTACGACTGAACTGTGTTGAATTCTAATTTGTTTTATAATCACAATTAATTATTATACTTTAAGTACCTAAGTACCTAACGTGGATATTCATTAAAAATCCATTAAACCAATTTATAATGAGCGAACATATTATACTCAAATAGGAACGTACCTCTTCGGGCCAGCTTGGACGTGGTAAAGGATCAAGTTGAACTGAGCGCAGAGCCAACACCACTGTTTTTGATAACCGTTCAGACAAGAGCAAGGGTTTAAAGTGTTTTCCACATCGCGGCAGTATACATTGTAGTAGCAATACTCTCGACGAAGACCGGCGAGTGGCTGTCGGTCCGCCCAGTCACTGGTCAAGTAAACTTGAGCGTGACGTCCGACCGCGATGGTTAGTTGTGAATGTTCAACTGATACCCTATTTAAATGAGACTGTTAATGAATAATCCACTCGCTTGAATGTTCGACCTATCATCGAACATCGGCACAATTATGTTACTATAGGCACAATCGGTTTTCTCTTAATTATTTTTAACTTCAATGCAAGCAAAGTAGCGACTCAATAATTTTCTGTTTTTTGTTTTGAGAAACTGTGACCATCTATTGCAGCTTGCAGCTAAATAAGTTAGTAGAACAGTCGCTTGCAATGATGTAAAAAAAAAGTACAAAATAAGGGAAAACTGGTAAGTATAAAGATTTGTTATCTATCTAAGCAGTAGGTATTCTAATAACATTTATATTAAATATTTATTACCAATTATACTAGTCGACCCGACGAACTTCATACCGTTCTATCCGTATCTGTATCCGTTTTATTACTATGTTGTGCATTACATATATTATCATCAAAATCCGATGCATTGGTTTACAGAAGCGGGAAGCGACGACATTAAATATTAATAATAATATTCTAATTGGTAACATACTTACCCATGTTATTCTACGCGAAAAAAGTCGCGGGCACAGCTAGATAAAATACAAAAGCTTGAAGTCTATGGCTACACCATGTCTAAAATAAGTAAGTACATACATATAACTTTTTAAAAACTTTTTTTGGTACAGTGGCGGACTAGGAGGCCGTAACAGATTTGTCTATGGTTTCGTCAACCCTAGACTGTATTACCAAAGAACAAGAGCTATTTTGCAATACAGAAAAACCGGAAGTGTTACGCCGACCGTGTCCGCCACTGTACCTATTAGCCATGCGTGCCAGCGCCACTAATGAAGGCTACGACAAAATAAAGTTCTATTCATATAGATCTAAAATTTGTTATCCTCTTAATTTTAATAACAAAAATATATAGTGCACTTGATAGGTAAGCAAGCTACAATGTGACCCACTTACCAGGAGCTGGTCATGTTCAATGCCACGAACGCCGAGCGCTAGTCACAGACTGGTCCAACAGCCTAGGCCTAGTACAGGTGCCTAGGCGGCTTGAGCCAGACATGGCACTGGCAGGCACCATAGCTAAATGTACGTTTGTTAGAACTTGCGCTAAATTCAAAGATACTTTGTTGCCACTTTCGTTAGCATTATAACTCTTGTGTTATATTATTCCATGCTGAAGCGTATATACCTAGCTCGTTAGTATTAGATAACTCGTTATATTTTACTTATTGAGACAGATGTAAAGTAAAAGAGTTGAGCTTCTTAACTTCAGCTTCTTCATCAGAAACCTACCTAGTATATCTTAAATCTTAAGATCTAAGATCTAAATCAATAAAAAATTAAACTAAAGTTAGTGTTTGTAACTTTAATTAGTGTCTTGGTTGACATCATAAAATTTTAATCAATAAATAAAATGCTAAATAAATCGAGAATTAGCCAGTGCTCTACTGAGTTTACCTGTAGGTCAATGAACTTTGTTTATACATATATAGGTAAGAAGTTGCACAGTGTTAAAATGTGATCGAGATAGTAGTTATCGTAAGGTAAGTATACATATATTTATATATTAATGACCTTGGACTTTTATAACAAAGTCAGAGTTATTATGTTATGGGGTCGCGTGGGTGAAAAGATCGACCTTTACGTCCATGTTAAAGATCTATGGCTTTAGACAACATAATGCCCATAATATCCAACTCTATTTAAACTGCAACTGTCACTTTTTATTTAGAAGATAAAGAAAGTGATAGATGCAGCTTAAACTACTGAAGCCAGTGAGGTGGGGAAACGCTAACTGAAGCAGTTTAATTAAACAGAGTTGGATTTTTGTTAGATTTTTTTTATTTTATCTCCATTGTAGCGTAGCGTTTCCCACCTCTCTGGTTTTGCTAAACAAACGCCGCCTGAAAAGTAAAAAAACAGAAAAACCATACACATAGTAACAAGAAGCGTAGCGGCGGTTTCCAACCTCTCGAAAAACTAAGCTTACAACGGAACCAATAGATAATTGTGTGTTTATTGTTGCAATATTACGCAAATGCCTATCTGTGGTATAATCAAAATGTCTTCAACGGTTTTTGATTTAAACCAAATGCATGAATTTGCTTCGAGATTGCAGCCAACAGTGCAAGGGTGTAACTGATTGTTAAAGTGGTTGACTTGCCGCAACTTTGTATCAACAAAACTTATGTAAAAATCTAATAAGTATAGAACATCATTATTATCTCAGCCGAAAGACGTCCACTGCTGGACATATGCCTCCCCCACAAATCGCCAAAACAACCTGTCTTGAGCAACCCTCATCCAGTAAACTCCCGCAGCCTTTAACAATTTTAAGCCCTGTAGGTCCGGGCGTAAGAATATGTCTACGGTATGCCCTGCCTGTCGTAAGAGGCGACTAAAATGCCCGACACACTCATTAAACGGCCCCGAGATAGGCGGCGGCACAGCTCGTGACACTGTGCCGTCGCAGCTCCAAAGGCGAGCTGGGGAGGGAATAACATGTCCTCCCCGAGCACGAAGCTGATAGCAGAGAACTTCGGACGCCAAGATCCCGGGGTCCTTCCCAAAAGCGCCAAGACAGCCACCGGGGGGTTTTAGTGGGTGCGCGCCCCACATACCTCCCCCGAGCGTCGGGAAATGCGATAGACATTTTCCCCCGTTACAAAAAAAAAATTGCCTTTAACAGGTCTTCTGACTAGGTACCTTGTGACTGTATTCCTAATCTGCGTCCGTGACTCGAAAACTTTTCGGCCACAGCAACCATCTGTTTTTGAGCTATGTATGTAATGTACCCTGCCCATTGACACTTACTTAGGTTAGGTTTCGCAATTCTTTGGGCTATGTTGGTGACTTTAGCTCTTCTAGGGATCTCTTCATTTTTGATTCGATCACTCACGCAGGAAAATTCCGAGGATAGCGAGATAGATAGTACCTACATATTTTTAAATAGGTATTCCATTAATTAGTAGGTATTTGTATAGAAAGTGTTCAAAGAGCAACGTAATTAATTTTTTCGCGAAAGTTGCGCTATAGCTTTTTCGGTACTACTAGCGCAACTTTGGCAGCACTAACTACTGATTAGCAGCCCGAACCGAAAACTATTTTCTTCTGTATAATCTGTACCTGATCCGGACGGAAGGAAAGCTATGGCCACTTAATAATATAGTTTTGCAACTCAGCAACAGATGTCGCTAGCGAGCGTAAATTTATTCTCAGATTGATTCCGCTAAGTAAGATGCTACCTCGGCGGTTTCCTTACTCTGAGGATGCTACATCATGGATGCTACAGTAGGTTTTTTAAAACTTGAATTTGCTCGCGAGTTTACGCATGCGCACGGCACGCTTTACGCAATTTTTTTACGTATCAAATTTTTATAGTTTTGCTACTCCCTGCCAGAGGCGCTGGAACGGTTTCCATACTAAAATGTAAAAATAACCATCAGTATAATTAAATCAATGTAAATAACGTAACAAAGTAACCGTGGCACACCCAGCCCGTGTAACTACGGCCGCTTTTGCAATATTGCTTTGCATCCTCTTTGCGTATTTTATGTATTGACTTTGACACTAGAAGACGAAAATGTTTGAAAATGAACAATGTTTAAAATCCACATTTGGGTCTGTCTGCGGTCCGCAGATTATTGAACTTATGCTAAACTTAACGGCCTGTACTTTGAAGCTTCTTACCTAATTAGGTATGAGGGTCCCCCACCCTCGCAGCTGTGACATGCGCGCGTCGAAATGCGAAATGTCGCGGCAGTTTTAAATTTTATTACTTTTCATACAAGCCGAAGTTAAATCGAGATGTTTATACCTACCGCACAATTTTTCTTTCCGATTTTCGTTTCAGCGCACAAGAATTTGCGTTTAGGTAAGGTATTTGTAATAACGAGTTTTTTTTAAACCATCTGAGAAATATAAAACAGATTTCTTAATTCTGAAAAATATAGATGTAGGATTTAGTTTAGACAAGTTATTAAAAAGTAACAAGATGTAATGAATTTCACTCTGTAGAAATAAATATCAAAGTAAACCCTTTTTGTAGTGTTTTCTCAATATAAATAAAACATTACTGGTTGTTTTAATTTAAAACAAATAACGATATAGTTTGAGTTGATAACTTTTTTTATTTGGAACTAAAATCACACCCTAAGGCCTCCTTTACGAAGACGCGGCGTGTTGTGCGGGATGTCGTGTGGGTTCCGACGCAGGCGCCACCACGGTCGCCGCCGCCGCGGGCGCCGCCGCGGGAGCCGACGCGTTTCCTTATACGATATCGAACATAGGCCTATGCGCGTCTCCGTAAACGGTCTCATACTATTGCTATACATTTGATTTGGGCGCAGCACGCCCCGCACGACGCCTCGCGCAACGCCCTGCGTGCGCTAGGCAGTACATCTCAGCCGCTGTACACATTAACATGCATTCATTTTCTTGTAATAGTGTACCTAACCATGTGTAAATATATCATCCCTTCTTCAACCTCTGGAGTTATTTCTACTGCAGGCGGGCGGACATAGGAGTTCTCTAAATTGGCGACCTACGACGATTGGATTACAAAAACCGCAAAATTTTCAACACTCGCCCCACCAGTTCCATTGTAAGTGGCGACTACCTGCCTTCTTCTGGAGGACTCTGGGGGACTTCTGGAGAAGCGCCTCGCCGACTAATATAATAATAATCATCATCATCATCTCGGCTGCCCAAATTCAAAACCTAGTAACTGGTGTTTTTGCAAAAAAACCATTTTTGTCATTTTTCGACTTACTAGGCGGTATAGATTTGATATGAACCTTAAAACACCCAGTTTCTAACGTAATTTTAAAAATAAAATTTAATTTAAGTCTACCCAATTTGGAAAAGTTATTGAAATTTCCATGAAGTACATATTCTTAACATAGCGCATGTCGGATTACAAATAAAAAAACCTAGCAACTCAACCGACTTACTAGGTTATGAATTTGAAAGCTGACTTACTATGTTTTGAATTTGGCGCCGATTATAAAATCAATCAAATTTTGATGGAATTTAGTAAGTTACAAAAACAGTATACAAATTTGGCTGAATTAACCACGAGTCGTAACCAAATAGTAAACAAAACTTAATTCTGCCACAAATAAATCATTTGTATAACTTTTAAATGAATGCACTTCAAAAAATAACATTTTTCATTCGAAACGTACAACTAAAAATATAAATTGCTTTAAAAAGTAGAGAATTAACTCAGAGATTGTATTTCAAAACATAGTATTTCACACTTAGTTAATTAACTAAGTGTGAAATACTATGTTTTGAAATTGTTTTCATTGTCATATTTGGGTAAATTAAAAAAAAAAAATAGTGGGATCGATTTAAGTGTGACTATAGTCAACAATATAGTCAAACTTTTGGTCAAACACCGAAATCGCTATTGCGTCTGGTTTCTTCGGGGCAACGAATTAAAGTGGTCGACCCGTTTTTTGGCTCTCCTGAATATTTTTGTTAAAACGAGTTACTAGGTTTTGATTTTAAGCAGCCGATCTCACACGATAGCGTCCACTGCTGGACATAGGCCGCAACCTTTACCAGGTCGTCTGACCACCTTCAGGGGTGTGAGACCAGCGTTTGGAGGGTGATTTGAGGTGAAGGTGAACCTTGAAGTGAGGGGGGGGGAATTCCTTAAAATTAAACTGAAAAGCAAAAAATAAAATCTTTTCATCAAAAAATTAAACAGCCGAAAAAACCGAAAAGCGTTAAATAAAAAGGAAACATTTTCTATTAAGACATAAATTACTGCCTTCTTAAAGTAATTTGAGTAAGTATACCACGTAATATTGTGCTAATGTAATATTAATATTGTGTTATCGGCGCCACAGAACTAACAAAGATATGATATAACTATATAATAAGTAACCTATGATTTAAGTTTTATTTGTGGGAATAAAAAAGGTAAGTTTGTAATGCGACGGTTTTATAAATGTAATATCGGTATCAAAATTGGTTTCTTTCAGCTCCATACAGATCCTAATCAGATGTTATGGTTCATTGTTTTGACATCTGTTGTCAAATTTTGTTTACATTTGAATAAAAATAAAACGAAATACGAGAGCGCGAAAACAAAAATTTGACACAGAACCGGCCTCGGCCGTGGCCACAAGGGTACTGACGGGGTAGGGAGCGGCGCGGCATGGCATCGGACCGCGCGAAAACGATGTTTTTTTTTAGTTTTTGCTGGTTTTTTGTCTTTTCGTTAAACTTAAAAATTCTTACTATAGTAGTATGTCTAAAATTTAAGGTCAGCAATTTTCATTCCAAAAATCAAATAAAAACAATCAGCGGTTTAAAAATAAAATGGAAAAAACGGAACAAAAAGGGGTAACTTTGAGATTTTTTTCTATCAACTAAAATTAATTAGATCCTATTTCCCTTTAGTATGATGACTAGATTAGATCCTTAACTAACACATATATTTTTTTCAGAATGAAGACATCAATTTTGTATGTCTCAGATTGTTTAAAAAAATCTCAAAAACACAAATTTTTGAACCACCAAGCCTTAAATCTAGTACAAAATTTTATCTAACAATGAGTCTAACAAGCTTTAAAATATATCTAACATTGAGTAAAATTTTTTTTAAAAAGTTCAGCAAATACAGATTTTTGTACATTCTAATAGAAGAGGGCATCTCGATAAATATAAGTAGGTAATAGGAATTGGGCATTATTTTCAGTTGCTATTTTTCAGGAATGTAAAGACCTGGTAGATTCGCTACATACATTGCCATACTTCTAGAAACGTACACTACTAGATCCATTAAAAAAAAAAGATTTTACGACATAACATGCAATATCACGTTTCGTGAAAATGGCCCATACAACAGTGCTCTAAAAAAACTTTTTATAAAAAAATTAAACCGCCGAAAAAACTGAAAAGCATTAAATATTACATTTTCTATTAGGCCTTAATTTACTCACTTCTTAAAGTAATTTTGGATTACCAAGAAATTTTGAGTCGGTGCCACAGAATCAACGAATAAAGATCACTAAATTACCTGAAATTCAAAGAAATAACCGAAAAACGTATGCCGCTGCGCATCGCGCTTTACATAGATAATAATGAATTTGCTTGTGTAGTGTGGCGCCGGCTTAAAATTTCTTGGTAATCCAAAATTACTTTAAGAAGTGAGTAAATTAAGGCCTAATAGAAAAGTTTCCCTATTATTTAATGCTTTTCAGTTTTTTCGGCGGTTTAATTTTTTTATAAAAAGTTTTTATTATTGCCATTGTTGCCACTGCAGTAATATTAAAGGTTACGGATTATGCGACATAAATGTTGTTTGCGTCAATGACGATAAAATTCACCAAATTCCCCAAGATTCTACATCAATGTATTTATTTATTTATAGGGCTGCTATGACGAAACAGTTCTTTAAATAAAAAAAAAGTAATTTTATTCAGTTCGGAAATGTCTCTTGTAATTTGTATTGACTTTGACACTCTAGAGTCTAGAGGACGAAAAGCAATATTGCAAAAGCGGCCGTTATAAGGCCTCAGTAGCTTTCTTTGGTCTTTAACTTAAAAGCTATACAACCAGGGGGCCTATTACGGCCGCTTTTGCAATATTGCTTTGCGTCCTCTTTGCGTTTTTTTTGTTTTGACTTTGACACTCTAGAGGACGAATAGCAATGTTGCAAATGTGGCCGTAATAGCCCGACTGAGGCCCTTTTACTTTACGGCCGCTTTTGCAATATTGCTTTGCGTCCTCTTTGCGTTTTTAACCGACTTCAAAAAAGGAGGTTATCAGTTTGACCTGTATGTATGTATGTATGTTTGTCCCCCTGAATGACTAAATAGTAACAGTGGTCAAACTCATGCTAGGCGTACTGATTATGTGCTGTGCTGTGCACGCTTGCTTGATACACGAAACAAGATAAAAACATTGAATCTAACCACCAAGAAAAAACCACCCTAAATAGAATAGGTAATAAAAAGAAGCAATCGTGCGTGAATAAACATAATTTATTTGTCATTAATAAAAATCCTTAAAAGTTTTTTTGGGTAAGTAGGTTTGGGTTACCTACCTGGCTTTCTAAAATTTCAAGTAGTAGTATGAGTTTTAGGTTACCTACTGTAAATATGAATGAAGTATGTTCTTGTATTTTAAAGTTAATTATTTGTTACATTTAGGCAAAAACAGGTAAACAGTGCTGTGCTTTAGTGCAAAATTTCTTAAATCTAAAATATTAAGTAGAAGAAAAATTTAAAACATTATAAAAAGTGTGTGCAATATATGCATATTTAAATATGTAACAATTTGACCTAACTAAACAATTTGTACTAAATCCAAAAGATAATAATAATTTATTTGTATCAATACCATTTAGAAAACAATGGATGATTTTGGACAGTTAAAGTGAAGCACCTATTTCATGGGTTGCATACTATTAGAAATAGTATACACAATAAACACTAATCAATTTAATCTGTATTAGGCAAACTGGTCCATTTTGGCAGTGAAATGCTTGAGAAAATATAAATTACTTCTTAACAAATGCTACAGAACCTAAACCTGACAAATAACCAAAGAGACTAAAACATTTTGTATTATCAGATTGCATTTGAGCTCTTACTTTAACAGAGCAGAACAAGATATCACAAATTTGATGTGGACAGTATAGTGATTGTAATTATCAATATTGTTCTTTTAAATCTTATAAGATGAAAACATAAAAAGTAATAAAGATACTATTACTAATATTAAATGTAATTAGCTTGATTAATTTAATTAGATACATTTGAAATGTGATTACAAGTTCCTTTATGCTTACCTTAATATTAGGCCATAGGCCCTAGAATAAAACATTATCTATTTCCCAAACTTTTTAACACTTTTAATTTTATTGAGGCAAAAAAGAAACAGTTAAGGTTCTCTAACGCTCTTAGTACGTAAATGTCCTATTTCGGAAATGGACATCGAGTGCTGAAAGGACTCATTCCAGAAAGGACTTATTCTTAAAACGACTGATTCCGAAAAGGACTTAGTAAGGAATGGACTCATTCTGGAAAGGACTTATTCCTGAATTGGCATGAAGTGAGTAAATGGTAGGATAGCAATAAAAAGGCTATTTTAAATTATAAGTGTTAAAAATATTATTTTGTTTAAACAAAGTGAATAATGTTAATCATCTTAGCATAAACATTAAACATTTTAAAACTCTAGTACTAAAAACAAAAAAAATATATTAAGGTTTTAATTTTGACATATACATATTGTATTATTTTATAATTAATGTATTGTATTGTTGTAATTTATGTTTGTATTTTATATTTCGTAGTAAATTTTGTAGTAATTAACTCTGCATAGAGCTGTCTTACTAAACATAATGTCTTACTAATGCTTACTAAACATTCGTAAAAAGCATATCAAAATTGTTTTTTTTTTATATTTATTCGTTTCTCAATTTTAGTCAATAAAAAATTCAATCAATTTGGTATGAATTGAATTATGTTTAAAAAAGTAAATACATTTTACACTAATTTTTTTATTGCTATCCTATCAGTACCCACTTCAAGCCATTTCAGGAATGAGTCCTTTTATGAATAAGTCTTTTCCGGAATGAGTCCTTTCAGTACTAAGTCATTTTCGGAATCAGTCTTTTTAAGAATGAGTCCTTTCCGGAATGAGTCCTTTCAGCACTTGGTGTCCATTTCCAGAATAGGGCATTTACATACTAAGCGCTCTAAAGCAGTCATTATATTCAACAAATATATTCGTAATTAAGATAGTAAATGTCTTATTTCATAATATAACACAAAACATTTGTGTTTATGGAATAGGTACACTAAATAGGCCAATCTTATCGCTCTAATTTGTAATCAATAGAAAAAAAATAATTTCAGTCTTCACTAATTTTGCACACCAAAGGGCTAGTTGGTTACACAATAGTGTTTGCTTTAGACAATATTGTCTTCATTGTGCTTTACCGCTGAGTAAGCACTTTCTTAAATTTAACACTGTCACATCTTAGTAGAGGCTTCAAGTGAGCGCAGAAGCGGAGCACGGGCCGTATACTAGAAGCGGTCCTTGGATGCATGCAGGTCGGGGTTGGTCAGGTACTGAAGCTCCTGTAGCTCTTGGAACTTCTCATGATCTCGGATGTGTGCATAGTTAGCTGACAAGCACATCAAATAATGCACAAGACTAAGAATTACCAGAACACAGGAGACCATTGCCAGGATAAACATAAACTCTGCTTTCTCCACATAGTCTTTACAAAACAACTTCACTTTGTGAGCTTCGCATATTCTCATGTCTTCCTGCTTCACAGTTGATGGGAACATGAAGTCAAACTGAGTGAAGTCAATGCAAGTGGACAAATCTATGTTTCTTGGTTTTGAGCAGAGCTTCCAAAATATTGTGAAGAGGAAAGTTGTTATTACCAAAAATCCTAGCAGGAGAATCCAAATAAATGTCAATATGTATGTTATGATCATAAAAATAGCGCAGGAGATGCGGCCGCCGACGCGAGCGCGCCAGGCGCGGTACACCTTCTGTCTCGTGGCACCAGTGGTCAGACAACCCAGGCATAACAACATGAAACCCAGGGCTGCCATACAGGCGCTACCAACAATGAATATCATTTGCAAAGCTTCAATCCATATTAAACGGAAGTGAAAAACTTCATCGAACATCAAAATCGAGAGAGTGGATCCGCGGTACATTGTTCCACAGAAGACCCCCACGCCCAAGCAGCACATAATAGTTGCAATGAGAGTGGCGTGAGGAACACGCGTTAAACATGATTGACACGCGTCTCCCATTTTCACAATTCACTACACGACACTCACTCCAGCTAAGACTCAGGCGAAATTACAGCTTTTGATCAAGTAAATATTAGTCACGTACAAAATATTTACAGTTATGATTAAAACAATCAAGCAAGCAAGCACACACCAACTAGAGCAAGCAAACCAAACGCAATCAAACAAACGTCAAAAAGGGAAAGGGAAGTTTTTTTTTTAAGTACGTGTGTAGGCAAAGCAAAGGAATTCGGTCCTTGAGCTAAATGTAAAATATTCTTCTGTCAGTCCATACAGGCAATTTTTAGTATCCAACATCCAACTTAACAAGAACCTAACCAACTATGTATCCAAAATCCAAAAATTGAAATATTGAAATGCAAGGCCTATAAGATTTTTTGCCTTTTTTTTTGCTTAATATAGTCCCTTTTTACCTACGATTAATAATATTGTATAGTTATTATTCTTATAAACTTTTCAGACTGGCCGCGAAAGTATTACATAGTTACATAATAATATGTTAACATTAAAATGAAGCCACATCCGAATGTCCGACTCGACCAAAAGTGGAACACGCCTCACAAAAGACTGTACTGTGGCGACTGATTGAATGAACTAAATTTGTTTTGTTGGCACATAACTGTCAGTTCAGTACTCCCTCGCTCAGTGTCTCCAACTACCTACCTACACCGTAATTACGGTTAATCTACCGTATATCATACTAAAATCATGTTCAAATCTAACGTTATTTAATCTTTAGGAGTGGCTCCTTAAAAGTGGTGTTTTTAGCAACATTACTAACTGGAAGAAGAAAAGTAACCAAATTATCAACTAAATTTATTGCTTGGAATCTATTATAGCCGATTTAGCTCATTAGGAGAACAGGAAATTACTGCGTAGATTTTCATCCATACGAAAAAAATAAGAATATTTTTATGAAGTGAAATTAAAGTTACCGTAAATTTGCCGTATTTATAACGGACGAAAATAAAGAGGTAGTGGGTTTGTTAAGTCCAATAAATGTATGGGAACCAATATTTTCTGCATTAAAGCATGAAACTTGGCACAGTTGTTGCTTAGGTGGCCCAGACTGAGAATCGCCCGGGAGGGAGCGGGAGACCCCCCTCTGGGGGGCGGGGGGAGGGGGTGAAGTTTTCTTCTACCGCGCGCGCTATCGATCCCTATTGCTGCTATTTTATAGCTACTAGGGCAAGTGTGGTGTCATTTTCGGATAATTTAAGGATGAGGAATCCATTTCTGGAACAATTTTTTTACATTTCTATACAAAAAAATTGGAATTTACCATAAAATAGATAATTGTCGACGCAATAAAAATTCTTCTAATCAAGATATTTTTTGAATGAGTATAGATATCAGCAAAATAAAAATATATTTGAAAAGCTGCATTCATGCAGTTTTCAAAAATATAGGGTTCGATATACTTTTTGTTTATATTTATGTGTTAAAAAAAATAGTACACACTGCGCGGAAGAGGATGTAAAAATATTTAATGCCTAATTTCGGTTTGAAAATTACTTGGTTAATTCAAATTACTACCAAATACTGAACAGGGTCATTCAACCTGTGATAAATAACAACTTTCTGTATTAAAACATAGGTTGTATAGGTACAAAAAAATACATTTCTCATACATTTATCTACCCAATTAGCTGACAAGTATGTATGAAACAAAGGAATTTTTTGTGCTTTTGCCGCTGAAAAGAGTTGTTATTTACGATATCGGAAGACAGCTTAAGGAAGCGAGAGCATCGGAAGTGGACCTGCATAAGTCTCGACGGTGCACTCAAAAAAGAGAAATAGACTTCATCCATCATGTCGACATATAACCGTATATTGAAAGATGTATGTGATCAATGCGGTTAGAACCTACACTCAGACCGGCAAAACCGGCAGACCAAAACCCAAACTCGGAACTCTTTTAATTAGAACTCCAAAACCGTTTCGATTGCCTAATGCGCAGCGTGGATGATGTAAATGAAGGGTTCTTGAGAAGTGTCACTGCGGTTGGAGGTAAATACTTAATTCTAAGCACACTTGATCTGATAGAGAAGAGGCGTGATACGTCTTAGCAGACAACGGCACCGGATGCCTTTGCCTGCAGGCAGCTGAAGAGACAGATCTTTATATCAATTACAAGAGACATCAGGCGATTTTATACAAAAAATATTAAGGTGAAGAGCCATAGACCGAAACAAAGCCTCCAAAGTTTTTGCTCGAGATCTATTTTTTCGGCAAAGCCAGGCATGGCTGAAGACCGAGGATGGTTTGTAGAGTACTATATCCACACTTTTTTTTTTTTTTTGTAACGGGGGGAAATGCCTAACGCATTTCCCGACGTCGGGGGTATGTGGGGCTCGCACCCACTAAAACCCCCCGGCGGCCGTCTTGGCGCTTTTGGGAAGGACCCCGGTAACCACGCATTACTGGCGTCCGAGGTTCTTCCCACGCTCAACTGATATCAGCTTCGTGCACGGGGAGGGCATATTGTTCCCTCCCCGGCTCGCCTTTGTAGCTGCGGCGGCACAGTGCCACAAGTTGTGCCGCCGCCCATCTTGGGGCCGTTTGATGAGTGTGTCGGGCCCCCGCCCTTCACACCCACGGCCCCAAAGACCCCTTTTAGTCGCCTCTTACGACAGGCAGGGTATACCGTAGACCTATTCTTACGCCCGGACCTACAGGGCTTACCTAGGCAGGACCTACTATATCCACACCTGAGATTGTGGGGGAATTCGAGAAGTTCTATGGACAGAACTTCTATTATACACGTCGACACGACAACCCATTACTGACAGTCAAGATAAGGTCCCGAGAGCAACATGGACCCGACACTATACCGAGGACATGTCGGCCGTCAACATCTTACAAACAACAAGACTGCATGTAAAGTCGCATCAAATATGTTTGAATGTATGTCTCATTGTTATGTTATGTTATGTTTGCGTGACAAAGGCTGCTGTAAATAAATGATTTCCTTCTTTTTCGTTTCTTTCTTTCATCACAGCCGAACTTCAGAAGGCAAGTGGTAAAACCAGCGTTTATGGCCCGTCAGAAATTCTTCAATTTCATTATACGCTAATCATATTCCCCGAAAACTGTTAACCGCTGCATTCCAGGATGTCTTCAAGACTCTGGACTGGAAGGAACTAGGCATCATTATAAACGGCGACAACATTACTCACTAGTTACTAGTTATGGCCCAGACCGCGAAGGATCTAGTACAATGCTCGATGTCCTCACCTCAGTTGGGCTTCCGATCGAGTTGGTATTCGAATGAACATGGACATAACAAAGATAATGTTCAGCGCCCATGTAGGAACAATTCAATCCACTCCAAATCAAAGATAATGACTACCATAAACTAAATACACTCGAAGTTGTTAAAGAATACATACCTGGGACAAACTGTTCGTCCGTCGACTTCAACTCGGATGAGCATCGTTCGGGATGCTTAGCTTAACTTGAACAAGCTTACTGAACGATGCTCATCCGAGTGGCAGGTTCAAGTTTTGTCTTGAGGCAAGAGGTGCCTCAAGACAAGTCTTTGAACAATGTGCGTTACCAGTGATAACTAACGGAACCGGGACACGGCTGCAAACAACGGGCCTAATTAGAAAGTACAAGGTCACTGGAGGATAAGGACAAGGAAAGAGCTGTTTCCCTGCGTGATCGGATATGATGAGATCCTACGTTGATGTTACTTACCTCCAACTGCATGCCTCCACGGTGCCGTTGTCTGCTGAGACGTTTCACACCTCTTCTCGATCAGATGAAGTGTGCTTAGTAGTAAGTAATTAACTCCAACCGCATTGTCAACTTCTCAAGAACCCATCATTTACATCATCCACGCTGCGCCCTAGGCAATCGAAACGGTTTTGGAGTTCTAATTGAAAGAGTTCCGAGTTTGGGTTTTGGTCTGCCGGTTTTGCCGGTCTGAGTGTAGACTTTACCAGTTGCGACCTTTCGAGCTTAAAATTGATATCAATGTGTCCTGTACCAACAGTGATTGCTTCCGGTTTTAACCGCGTTGTTCACATACATCTTTCAATATACGGTTTTATGTTGACATGATGGATGAAGTATATCTCGTTTTTAAGTGCACCGTCGGGACTTATGCAGGTCCACTTCTGATGCTCTCGCTTCCTCAAGCTGTCTTGCGATATCGTAAATAACAACTCTTCCCAGTGGCAAAAGCACAAAAATTTCATATGTTTCATACATACTTTTCAGCTAATTGGGTAGATAATGTATGAGAAATGTATTTTTTTTGTACCTATACAACCTATGTTTGAATACAGAAAGTTGTTACTTATCACAGGCTGAATGACCCTGTTCAGTATTTGGTAGTAATTTGAAGTAACCAAGTAATTTTTAAACCGAAATTAGGCATTAAATATTTTTACAACCTCTTCCGCGCAGTGTTTACTATTTTTTTAACACATAAATATAAACAAAAAGTATATTGAACCCTATATTTTTGAAAACTGCATGAATGCAGCTTTTTAAATATATTTTTATTTTGCTGATATCTATACTGATTCAAAAAATATCGACATTAGAAGATTTTTTTTTGCGTCGAAAATTATCTATTTTATGGTAAATTCCAATTTTTTTGTATAGAAATGTAAAAAAATTGTTCCAGAAAAGGATTCCTCATCCTTAAATTATCCGAAAATGACACCACACTTGCCCTAGTAGCTATAATATAGCAGCAATAGGGATCGATAGCGCGCGCGGTAGAAGAAAACTTCACCCCCTCCCCCCGCCCCCCAGAGGGGGGTATCCCGCTCCTTCCCGGGCGATTCTCAGTCTGGGCCACATAATCAACAAGTGTGCCAAGTTTCATGCTTTAATGCAGAAAATATTACCTTTGGTCGTTAACAAACCCACTAAGGAGGAGCTTCCCAACTTGACACGTAAGTTTTTATTTTTTTTTATTTTATTTTATATTTTGAATCTACCGTAATTTTGAGCAATCTACCGTATTTTTGATCGATAGAGTTGAAAACACTGCTCTTTCATCTATTGGTTTAAAGCTTAGGTTTAAAGTTTATGGATGGTGTCGTATGGTTCAAATATACAAAATTGCTCTAATTTTTCAGTGTTTATTTCGTGATTATTTCGTAACTAAACAATTTCTGAATTTAAACCAAACATGGAGACATTGTATCACCAAACTAGCCAGATAATTCAAGAGACATCTGATTTATTTCATAGACTTGAAAAGGATCCCATGAAAGGAGAAGAAATTGAAAATGCTATTCAAACAAAAATTTCCACAATCAATGCGTTAGTATTATACTCATGTATTACTGATCCTATGTTTATCTAATTATTTCCGCAAATAGCTATTTACTTTACTGAAAAAATTAATATAATCTTTTCAGAAACTGTGAAAAAATGGAAATCTATGTTTTCAAAACACCTATCAATCAACGACCTATGGCCAAAATGAGAGTTGATCAATTAAAGTATGATAGTAAACATATACAGGTCAGTTTAAAGTGTTTAACAGTGCTAATGGTACATACCCTAGAGTATGCCACTAAGAATGAAAGAAAAAAAAACTTTTAAACTAAAATGAAATCAATACTTACTCCACATTTTTGCATTTAAATTGGAGTAATTTCTTATACCTAATAATAGATTTAAAAATAAATAAATATTTATCAGTAAATGAACAACTCCCTGCAGAATGTGTTTGAGCAATAGGGTTAAAACTACGAACAACAATACTCAAGAAGCGTAACTAGCCCAATAAAATGCCCCACGCAATGCTCAAGGAAAAGACGCCCCGGTGGGCGGGGCTTAAGGTTATGGACACCATGCCGCGTCAGTTCCTAGTGGCACCTTGAGTTGTTTGGCTGCAGCGTCAGGACCATATTACTGTGTTTTTGGGTATTTCTGACCGTGTTTTATCTTTACAAATATGCCTTTGTGCATTATAAAGTGTTGTAGAAGCCATAAAGACAAAAAAAAATACTTATATCACCTAAATAAATATTTTTAAAATAACACTTGACCGCCATGCCATCTAGAAGAAGCGTGCAAGCTTGTCTAGAGGTTCCGGTGTGTGCGTAAGTGGAACCAAAATCGAAGCGGTTTTGTAGGAGAGCTACACTTCCTGAGTATTGTTGTTCGCAGGCTTAAAATAATTGTTTTGTTTGTAGGCATCTCTTAACAATCTTCAAAACAAAAGACGGCGTCGTGAACAGGAATTGGCAGAGCGCGAATCACTGCTCAGTCGCAGATTTGGTCCAGGACATGACCACACTGCCATTATGGTTGACTATTTAGCGCAGGAACAGAATTCACTAGTCAATTCACACAGAAATGTGGATGATATGCTTCATACAGGTAAATGGATACATTTCTTTTTTTATGTAACCAATGAAATATTTGACAGAGTAAATCATTTCATACTAGCGCCAAACAGCGATACTGGCGAAAAAATTAAGTATTACATTCTTAACCAGGCCAATATATAAAATCTACTCCTATAATGCACTACATAGATAATCTTGCTTAGAATTATAAAGCAAGATTTATCTAGTGCTGTGATGACGACTGTGTCACCGGAGATAGATTGGATTTGATTCCCGATGGGGGTGAATATTGGTATGGTCGATACGGATGAATGTTTATTTTCGAGTATGGGTGTTTGTGATTTGAAGTTGATCTATTGTACCTAACTCGTCAACCTGATAAACTGATCGCAGGATATAATCTACAATTTGACGTCATGATTAATATTTAGGTAGGTATTTAAGTTATTGCTAAAATTATTTTTTTCTTCAAAAAAGCCTTACAAAAGGCGCGGTCAAAGCTAGGTTGCAGGCGGAAATGTTACAAAAATAAATGACCTCGATCTATTAAAATTGAAACTATAAGGTTTTTGCACTAAGCTTCTAGTATAGCTGCTAACTGCAGCAACTTTTTATTGTAAACTAGCTGTCCCGACGAACCCTGTATCGCCCCTTTCAATTACATATTGATAAATTAAAATGTTGTTAAAACTAACTTCCTCTCAATTTTTCCATATTTTCTCACCTTTTAAACCTTCCCTGGACTAAGTACTACGAACATTTCAAAACCAAAATTAGCTAAATTGGCCCGGCCGTTCTCGAGTTTTAGCGAGACTAACGAACCACGATTCAAATATATATATATAGTAGAAGTAGATAGACTACATACTTACCTAAGCAAGTACCTACAAGAACAAAGTTGACCTACAGACTGCCGCGTAGGTCACCGTGTTACCAGAATGGCGATTAACACAAACCTGTCTGGTCGGTCTACCCTACAACCAATGAGCAAAAAGGGCGATTTGAGAAGATAGGGCTAGGGCATGCCATAGAGAAATAATAACTTTTTAGGAATAATAATGTAGTACTACAAAAAAGTACTTTTCAATAGAATTAGTTTTCTGAACTTAAACGACGACATGGACAAATAAAGTACTTCTATTTATTAATAAATCGTTAAAACATTCTTAATTGCTCATTTGTCTCGTGTTCCGTGCGTCATTGTGCAAGCAAATTTGACCCGTCCTGCTAGTTTGTTAAGAATGATATAGAAGAACAGGAAAACAAACTCCTAGAAAACTTGATTCTTCATTATGACGTCATCTCACCACCAACATTATGAGATGTCTTGTGTCTTTGATCTTTAGTTTACCGGTGTTTAAATATACTAAGATTGAATTTATTTTTTAAAATTTGACAAATATAATAATTTTATTGTTTTGGTTATAGTGATATATATATTTTAAAATAATAAATCTTAGATTTTCTTACCACATTTTGGTATCCTCCAATTCACAGTGCCACAATTAATATTTTTTTCACATAAACATACAAACTTTGTGAATAAAATTATTTTCGTTCGAGCGCGACTTAATGCAGCTCACCCAAGTGATCAGCTAAGACAGACGAGAGAATTTGTGTTTCTTTTTTTATTAAAAACTTTGTGATTTTTTCTGTTTTCTTTGAATAAACGAAGTCGATAATTAGATCGCCGGGCGGCGTCAATTTTAAACTGTCTCACTATTGTTATTGCCGGTGTAATCATAGATGATAAGTGTTCGTCCCGCGACACCCGCCGCTCTAGCTCGACAGATCATAGTACATACATACCTGTCCAAAGTAGCATATTAACTTGAGTAGAGTGCGCAGCGTAGTAGTTTTACTTTAAATCAAAGGTCACATCCGCTCTTCCTGACACATTCACGAGCACGAGTGAGTACTGGCAGCCTTGAAGGTTTCGCAGTTTGGGCTATGGATCTATGATAATTCGAAGAGTACAGGTTTTACCCGTGATAAAAACTTGGTTTTTTGTTTTAAGTGGGCTCTAGCCATTCTTGATCAGTATGTTTTTTAGATTTTTAAAACTGAAAGCTTCGCAACAGTGCCTTAAAAATTCTAAGCAAGATTATCTAGTGCATCATTGACTGACATT